>VWZF01001537.1:318068-429888 GCA_013396755.1 Sclerurus mexicanus | reverse complement strand
CCGGGGGAGCAGGAGCTCGGCAGGCGCTCCCTCGAGCTGCCGCAGGAGTTGGAAGCACATTCGTCACGGGGGCCGCGAGCGGGTTTCCCGGTGAGCTGCACCCCCGCGCCGTGGGGAGGGGGCCCGGGGAGGGGTTCGGTGCTGGGCGGCGGGGAGGGAGGGCGTTGACTCAGCAAGTAACCCGCCGCCCGGGTGTCACATCCCTAGGCCCCGCGGGCCGGCTCGGGGGCGCGCTGTCCTTATGCGTGGCATCGCCGATGTGTAAATACATCGCGTGTGTCCGGGTAAATAACGCTGAGTGTCCGCAGCTGGGGGTGCACTGGTAAGTGGCGTCCTCCTGGTGTGGTATCGCGGTGAAATCTTTTACGCCTTTTCCTGCCTTAAGTAAAGGTTTTCAGAAGGTTTGACAGTGTTAGCAAGGTGTCATCTGGAATGGTAGGAAGAATAAATACTGCTCTTGGACCGAGCGCTCAAATGCAGCATCCTGTGGGAGTATCCTGTCGCAGTGGATCTTCTTCTCGTGGATTCAGCAAATACTTTAACTTTCATCTCTGTCTCCCGAAATACTTTAACTTTCCTCTCTGTCTCCCAAACTTTGTTTTTTAGGTTTGGCAATGAGAACTCTGTCACAGGATCCCGTCGAGTAAAGTGCCTTGGTGTCCTACATGTTGGCTGAGTGAGTCCCTGCCAGGCTTGGTCATGCAACACCACTCCTGTTTCCTGATAAAGTGAGTTAGCTGACTGCTTGCTGGACGAGCAAACCCAAGAAATACTGATCCTTTCCATCTTAAGCTAAATTGCAATGCAGCCTTGATGAGTGAGGTACACTTGCTGATAGTGAGCATTTGGTGCCCTTTAGACCTCAGAGGGTTTGTGATAGAACAGTAGTTTTGAAAACTAGGCTGTATGTGTTGCTTCAGTGTTTCTCAATCTATCTACTGTAATCAACCATTGCTGTATAGGTTAATGCAGTCCATTATATGGTATTAGATAGTTTAGAAGAAATCATCTTTATTAGCTTTCATGTCTGTAGTAGATTAGTGCATGTGCTATGCATGTTTGCTGCTTGGTTCTAGGTTTATTTATATAATGTATGCATACACACATGTATTGCTTTAGTACTTTTCTGGGAGAAATTCTAGACTACGTGCCCCTTAACATGTTGGTGAGGACATCTTTATTTTTTGTTTTAATTGTGAATTCCCTGCTGGATTTATAAACCCATCTGCCAAAAAACAGACTTTGCATCTGGTTATCTGCGGTTGAAATTCTAATTGACACATCCATACAACCTGAAGCCTTTGCCTTCTAAGGGAAGTCTCTTGGCACATACTTTTTGAAGGCTATTGGAGTAATTTGCAAGCGAAATTTCAAGCTATGGTGGTGTAAAGCTTCAATGCTGAAGGCCTGATAATGTATCTAAAATGTCAGGATTCATACTCTGGATTACGGGGTTAGCTAATGTAACTACTTAGAAATGTACAAGCAGACTTTTTCAGTTGTGTGTTACTGACTAAATTTTCAAGGGAAAATATTGCAGGGACATTAAGGAATGGAGATGCTTGTTTAAAACAGTGCATGTTGGAAATGTCCAAAACTTTGCTTGAAGGAGCTGTGAAGAATTGGTTTGTTCGGATAGAGTTTTCTTGCCTTTTTTTTTAAAGGCATGGATAAAAATTTTCTCCATGATGCTTTTCATGTATAGTTCTGCTGATGTTTCCCCATGCTCTGACATGTATTGTTAACTGAGTATGTGCTCAATGTGCCATCATCCACACTTGAATGCAGTTTTATAAACTGAAAACATTATTAAGCAAGTTCAGCAAGAGTTTATGCCAGCATATTTGCAATGAAAACTTGTGGGGGAACCTAGATGTAGGAGGAAAGAACCTGCTGCTCTGCTGTGTAAGCACCAACCAGGTGTGTTGTGTCTGTTTCATCCTGGCTGCTGTGCGTGTTCTGAGTGATGCTGGGCTTATGGCTTGGAGCAGTGCTGGGGATGGCTGGGTGTCATGCACTTGCATTTCCTTGAGCCCTCGTCTCCATATGGAGATGTACATTGCTTGCGGGTGTGTGTGCTGAACAACCGTGCTCAAATCCATCTGCTCTGACCTGGTTCTTCTCTCATCTCTGGATGCCATGTATAAGCATGTTCCGGGACTGCTAATGCAGTATGTTTTAGATTTATCCTTGACTTTTTAGTTGTTGCTTTGCGTTTGATACAAACTTTTAATACCAAAAACAATTATGCACTGGGAAAGCCAGCAGAAAAAGCAGTCAATTCACTGACGCTTGCATGTAGATGCTCAGCTGCTATGCATTGCTACAGTTCCTTGGCAGAGCAATGACAATTCACACCAGCTGGCTATTTGCCCTTTTAAGTGTTTAAATTGGGGTGGGATGCCTTTCTGAAGGAGGTGTTTGTCCCTATGTACACAGCTGATACAAAGTTCTTTTGTGTGGTAGATGAGATACCCTTTCTACCCCCTGCCAAACACTATAATTGTTGGATGAATCTCTGGTTTATGCTGCACCAGGAGCTGGTCTTGATAATCATTGTGGATTTTTTTCCTTCTACCCTTCAGAGGACTGTGGGGGCGACAGCCCTCCTGTGTGTGCTGTTGCTGGATGCCATCTGACACTGTGTGCTCCAGCTAGGCAAAGTTGTTTCCCTTCCCAGCTTCCAACTTATCCTGCAGGTGTAATCCTTTGTTATAGCTTTCCTGTCAATGATACCCAGTGTGTTTGGGTGTAGAAAGGGTTCCTCCAGAGGGCTGTTGACTGGAAAGCCAAGAAGTTCTGTGAAGTAAATGGTGACTGGACCCTTTTGTGCTTGATGGTAGCAAGCATTTAACACGTTTGTTCCTCCAGTCGTTTCTGGTTCCCTTTCTACAACTTAGACTTGGAGAAGTCAGCAGGGCTAGTGAATTGACAGCTGGGGTCTGAGGATGCTGCTGGCACCGTAGGGACAATAACAACGCTGAAAATTGGTGCAGGCAGGAGGATCTGGTTGTGCACTTTGGAAATGTTGTTTGCAGGTCCTCCAGCTTTTGACTGCTGGCAATCCTAGACAGTCACTATGCAGGTAAGGCGCCCAGGGTGCCTGTGGTACAGCAATTCATTCAGGAAGGGACACCTTATCTCCAGTATAATATGGGGACCCCCTTCTTGAGGGAATGTCTGCATGGACATTGCTGCATGGTCCTGTGAACTACTTATCCAACAAAAGCAAGTGGAAAGAACTGGAGAAGTGGGTTTTAATGCACAGTGGAACCACATGATTTCCTTGCTGGTGTGTAGAGTAGCATTTAGCTGAGGGTTCTACTTTGCTGTTACTGTGATTTCACCGGAATGAGGTTTCCTCAGGGCAATTTTGAATGTCCATCAGCATAAGTACAAAACTTTTGACAGTCTTCTGTTGCCTTTGCTGGCTTTTTCTTTGCTGTTCTGGCCATGGCATCAAGGATCAGATCTTGGGTTTCAGTGCTGAGAGGTAGGCGTGCTACTGCACTGACACCAAGCTGGTGCTGTGCAGTGTTGTCAAACAGGATGGGACTGAAACGCTGTCACCACTGGCTGCATTGCCACGGTGGGAAAGCTGGTCTTTAAACACACTTGGCAGAATGTGAGATCTCTGGAATGAGAGCGTGTGGGTCTGGATTCTCTATCACATCCTTTCCTCCCATTTCACATGATAGCTTGTCAACCATTTGAAAAGCACACTGGGCACTTGTTTGTTTTTTTTCTTGTGGGACAATGTGGTATGAAGAAAGGAACAGAGGGCAGAGAGCCAGGGATATGGGTACTTGTTTATTTGCAGCCAGCTGGACTGTCCTCCAGTGCATGTGACAGGACCCACAGTCCATTTGTACTCCGCTTGAGGAACCAGCTGGTCCTCCATGTGAGCAGGAAGTTAGGTCAGTGCAGGTTGCAGTTATGTGCCTGGATTATCCCTGTTAATGGCCACAGCTCCTGTCACCTTTGCTTGGGGAATCTCAGTTGGCCTGTGTCCTCTAAAGGACAACTAAATCCCGCTATGCAGGTGTGGCTATGGAGTGTCCAAGCCCCCACAGCTACCTCTGTTATTCCCTAAGAACACAAAGAGGGAAGGAGAGGTTAGCTGTGTACAAGAGCCTTTTATTAATTTATTGAGACATTCAACAAGTCCTCTTCACAACCATCACTGCTTCTGCTAACAATGACTGTCCAGGAGGGCATTGGGATTGACTTCTCTGGGCTCCATCTGACTCTGACTTGGTGCCAGGCCTGGAGAACTGCTTGTGCAATAGTCCAGCAAAACACTTGACTTCTGATGTGTCCTGGATTCAAAATTGTTAAAAAAAAACAAAAGAGAGAGTAGAGGGGAGTGATGTGATAAATTTGCATTGAGTTTTACATGTATATTTATGTTGGATTTATATTTGTTTGGCCTGGGAAGACTTTTCAGCACTTTAACTAAATGTGGTTTCAAATCCACTTAAGTTAAACTCCTAGCACAACTTGTGTGTGGAGACCAGGATGAAATCTCATTAATTTTAATAGGTTTAAGCATGTTCTTTTGCTGAGTCTTCTCCTCTATCTTTTCTTTTTTGTTTGGCTTCTCTGTATTAAAGGATAAATCTTTCCACTCTTTCACCTCTTTGTGAAAATGCTTTGACAGTCTCAGAGAAATGTCTCTCTGGTTGCGTACAATAATATTTTACACTTTTTTCCTATGCTTTCAGCTGTAGTCCTACTGTATCCAGGCTTTTATTGGCTTTTGCTTCCCCTAAAGGCGCAATAATTCCTGACAGCAAGAAAACAGTTACAAGTGTTTGCATGGTAAGTTTCTACACTCAAAATCATTAGTTTTACTTTTGCTCCCTCTGGATAGATTTGAAACTCCTGTAAAACAAGTCAGTTAGTAGAGAGAAACTCTGTAGATGTCAGCAGGAACTGAGCATGTGCAGATGGGTGAGGACAAAATTATTCCCTGTTCATGAACTAGGTAAAAATTGAAGAACAGGAAATAAAAGTAGAAGTGTTATGAATGCAAACTGGTTGAAGGAAAATATTTGAGATCTGTCTAAGATTAAGCAAATCATTAATTGAAGAGAAGGCTACTTCATGCCTTTGTGTTACCTCTTAATTTCCTCATTTCTCAATGTACATCATGCCCTGAATATCAGTATTGATTATTTTGATTTGTATGTGATTTATGTTATAGGAACACTCTTCTTCCACCTCTCCTTCAGAAAAGATAAACTCCACAGCAGGTATTTCTGGATGTTCCTGAGCTGCTCTTAATGACACAATAAGCATATGCTTTCATAGGAAGAGTGAACTGTCTTATATTTATGTACTGAGCTGGATTTCAAGAGACTTGATTTACATTTCCAGCTCTGACTAGTTCCTATAGCTATACACAAATGACTCAGTCTTCTCACACCTATGAGATAAGGGAGGGTTGGTCTATCTTAGCTGCACTCTGCTCTTTTGAACTGATGCCCTGTTGTGCTATGGGCTGGGAGTGTTGCAAAGGTTGGGCTGGTGTTTTTGGCTTAGCGAAGGACCTTTATACCATCAGTCATATTGATGAAACTTTACATCATCAGTGTGTTGTCTTGGTGGCAGTAGCAAGTAGATTTAAATTCCCCTATCTATTTAAAAAAGGAGAACATAGTGGAAAAAACCTTTCTATTTCTTCTTCCATACAGCAAACAAGAGATTGGCTTGTTAAGGGGGCTAAGGGAAGGGAGTTTTTGATGGGTGAGAAATGTGCCCAGTGATATCTTGAAATTCTCCATGTCCAAGCAAAGAGTATTTATTCCCTAGATCATAAAATCATCAAATGGTTATGTCTGTTAAGGGACCTTAAAGATCATTCAATTCGAAATCCCTCTGCCATGTGCAGGGATGTCACCCACTAGACCAGGTTGCTCAGGTCCCCATCCAACCTGGCCTTGAACACTTCCAGGGCTGGGGCACCTACAACTTTTCTGAGCATGCTGTGCCAGTGCCTCGCCACCGTCAGAGCAAAGAATTTCTTCCTAGCATCTAATCTAAATCTCTCCTTGTCCTGTCACTATCTGCCCTTGTAAAAAGTCACTCTCCCTCCTTTTTTTATAAGCCCCTTTTAAGTACTGAAAGACCACATTGAGGTCTCCCTGGAGCCTTCTCCAGTCTGAACAACCTCAACTCTTNTTGAACACTTCCAGGGCTGGGGCACCTACAACTTTTCTGAGCATGCTGTGCCAGTGCCTCGCCACCGTCAGAGCAAAGAATTTCTTCCTAGCATCTAATCTAAATCTCTCCTTGTCCTGTCACTATCTGCCCTTGTAACAAGTCCCTCTCCCTCCTTTTTTTATAAGCCCCTTTTAAGTACTGAAAGACCACATTGAGGTCTCCCTGGAGCCTTCTCCAGTCTGAACAACCTCAACTCTTTCAACCTGTCTTCATAGGAGAGGTGCTGGATGCAGTACTCCAAGTGGGGTCTCACCAGAGCAGAGCAGAGGGCCAGAATCCCCTCCCTTGACCTGCTGACCATGCTGCTTTTGATGCAGCCCAGGACACAGTTGGCCTTCTGGGCTGCAAGTACACATTGCTGAGGCAGAAATTATATCTTCGTTTATGATATTTTTTTAAGGGTTTGCCAGCAGCTTATATTTGTGTTGTAGAAATGATAGGATCCATGTGTTCTGGCTGCAGAGGCCATCTCTGAGATGAGTAGACATGTACTGTGCTGAAATGCATTGCTGACAATGTCTGGGGTATACCTGACTCTAGTGGGCACATTTTGGGTGGTGAAGCTAGCAAGGGAATGCAATGTCATGAGCCTGTCAGTAGTTACATAATTCAATTTTATGCAGGTCACAGGTTCCACTAGTTCTTCTAGACTTACTCTCACATATAAAGTTAAAACATGTGTTTTGTGTGGTTGAAGTATTACTGCCAAAGACAGATACGCTGACGTGGAAACAGCTGATAATATTCTTCGGGGACACTTGCTGCTTGAGTTTGAGAAGCACGTGGCCTAGGTTGAGCTGTAATGCAGATGGCTTTTGTTACTAGTTGACTTGATAAGCAAAAGCAGGAAGTTGTGGTTTTTTGCTATTTCCCAAACAGCTTTTGACTGAATCCCATATATTCATAGATTCCCGTTTGTTGCTTTTCTGTATGTTGCAGAGAGAGCAAGGTTTTCTGGGCTTTGAAAATCTTGTAATATATAAAAGCTGGGTATGTGTTGAAGCACTGGAATACGTACAGTGAAGTAGCAGAAGTGTATTTCTGGTGCTGATAACCCATCTTCATTCTTCATATTCATCTGAATGACAGAGTTTTAAAGTAAAATATGAACAGAAAATGCTGGTGAGGTGGGGGGGTTGTGGGGTTTCGTAATACTGGTAAGCAGTTCTTTCTGAGTGGTATGTTCTGTGCTTGGTTCTTGACCCCTCTGAAAGTGGAAACAGATGTAATGCAAACTGTGGAGTAGGCAAGTTGTCCCTTGGGAACTGACTGAAAACTGCAAACCCTTCTACTGAATGAGCTCTTAAGTTATTGCGTGACTTGTGACAAATTTGTTTGCAGTAAATCAGTAAGATTACACCTGCAGAGGTGCCTTCTGGAGTTAAAATACATGCTCTAACATTGTGGTATACAGCTGACTCAAGCATTCACATTTACAGTTGTTTCTGAGCAAGATATCATGAATGCCATCCAGTGAATGTACAGCTGTAACACTGGATTTCATATGATTCATCTGCATAAAAGATGTCTGGATGAAGGAGAGAATTTGTAAATATGTATAGAAATTTATTTCAGTATTTTGCTCTCATCTCCAGGAAAGTTATTGCCAGAGAGAAATGCTTTAAAACGTGAAGACCAAAATGGTAGGCATGCAGTTTAAATGGCTAGAGATTGTTTGATGTTGTAGATGTTAATATGCATCTGTATAGGTAGGGAGTTTTCTATTTTGGCTTGTAGGTGCTAGAGGATTTGCTAAGCAAGATGTGACATGTAATTCCTCTTCAGATGGCTGTCATAGACAAAAAAAGGCAAACAAAACCAACTCCAAAACCCCCCAACACATACTGAGAACACCTGATCCTCACTGCAGTACAGTTTTTCAGCTCTGTTACCTGCTTGGGCAGATTTACCTTGTGATACAATTTCAGGCATTTGAAGTGAAAGTGCCCTTCTGTAAAGGGCTCAGATATCCCCTTTCCCTTCTGAAGCTCATGTTCCCTGTGCATTATGGAATCATTGCTCTAACTGGGACCCTGGACTGAGAGCAGAGCCTCTCTGATGAAGAGCCTTTCTTTTCCATGGTGGCTCACCTGAATACAATCTGTGCTCTGCCTTCTAAACTCCTCATGGTTGGTGACATTAGGATAATAATTTGGGTACTGCAGATGAAAAGGTGTCTGATACAGCATTGTGAGGCTTAGGGCTGTGCTTTCAGGTTGTCTCATGCTTTTGCTAAATACATCTGTTCTGTAGCCAAGGGCAACAGGTTGTGCAAGTGTTTCATTGATGATACCTAAAGGTATCAATAAGCTTTAGTTGCAGGCTAATCATGCTAGATAACAAGACGTAGCTCAGTCAGAGCTTCTGCTCTCAGAGCGGCACTGTCACAGTGTCCTGGTTGAAGCTGATTCTTCTGTAAAGTGGTATGGCAAATCTTTTCTTTATTCAAAGGAAATAAACCATTTTGTAGTACTGAGACAGGTTTTGTAAAACTTAATCCTTGCTAAATTGAGATTTGCTCTGTTGGCTCTTCCCTTATAAGCCTAAAGACAGATTTCTATGTGCAAGACCAAGGTATCTCATTTATGGATATGCTTCAGAGCTGGTGAAAAAACCAAAAGAGCAAAAAAGCTCCTCAAAAAACCCCAAAGAACAACAAAAAATCCTCCGAAAAGTCTTCAAAACACTATTCAGAGGCAAGCAGTAAGAGTTCCTGCTTGTAGTGTGGCTTTCCCACGTTTATCCTTATCCTTTTTTTTGTTGTGTGACCTCGGACAACCTCTCCCAGGCAATCTCTTGACCTAGCTATGCTGAGCGCATCTTTGAACTGGGCTGGGCTGATCTTATTGGTAGTTTGGCTTTTCTAGTTCACTGTTCCCTTCATGACAGGATCAGAACATCTTTGGCATAAAATCAGTAGCCAGAAATTTCTAACACGTTCAGTCTGTGCTGCTGCTTTTAGGTCACAACTTCTAGAGGAGTAAGAGTAGCCTCTTGCTTTTGTTTTGAGTTCAGGTGTTACAATCTGTGAGAGCAGTTTCAGCTTTGTTTTTTCCCATGTTCTGGTGGTGTACTGCTGGGCAAAAACTGAAGACTGAGATAAACGCAGAGGCATCTGAGAGGGCTTTAGAAAATATCTGTATTTGGACTCCATTTGTCTAGTAAAGTACAAAACATTTTTCACTTCTATGTGTTTGGTGTAAGTTAAACTGATGTTTGTGGTAGTTGTAATCTCTCTTGGTGAGATGCCCTTCTGACTGCCTGTAGGTGCCCTTGATGTTCAGGTAGCCCCATGGAATAGTTTTGGAGTCCTCATGAGCAGCAGACAGATAGACAGACTCTCTGTATCAAGCTCAGAAAGGTTCAGAAGAACCTGGCTGCTGCCTGTGCCATGAAGGAGAGGCTCTTTGGCACAAAGACATTTGTATGGGAAAAACTTTGAGAAGCTCAAACCAAGCTTATTTTACTTGGACTTATTAATCTGTTTTTGGGTGTGAAGACTCCAAACTTAAATGAGTTCCTCTGAAAGTGAAAAGAGGGAACCTACAATGAAGCAGGAGAACATAGCTCCTGCCCTGCTGCCATGTAGGAGACAAGATACCCAAGATACTTCTGCAGATCCTGCCATGGCAGCCATGGACATCCACGGGAGTAAGGAGATGGAAGGATGTTTTTCCTCTAGTTCTGATAACCCATAGCTTTAAATTCAGATTGGTGAAGAACCCACCACAGGGAAGGCCAGCAAGCATTAGGAAAGCTGCTACTGCATTTGATTCTTTCTTTGTTCAGAAAAAATAGACTTGGCTAAGCTTCCCCACCCACCCTGCCCTGTGATTTCCATGCTTTTCAAGCTGTTGAAATAACAAAGCAGGGTGGCATGTGCCAACAAGCTTCATTTGGTATCACTATGTGTTCCTGGCTTGAAGACTTCAGGAAGAATCTGTTGATTTACACTGTGTATTTGTGATTTAGGTATGGTGAAAAGCTCCCCAGTATCATACTGTATTGTGATAAGCTGGAGTGTCTTTTTGCTGCATCTTACCTGGGAGATCTCCTTTATGAAACTACCTTTGTTTTTTAACCTGAGTTGTTCACTTAAAAAGAAGAAACTTCCTATAATCTAGGAACTTTCAGGTTGTTTTACTTGTGAGGATAAGGGGAGGTGGAGGCACATCTCTTGATTTTTGTGGGTTTTTGTTTTTGTTTTGATTTGGTTTTTTTGTTGTTGTTAGTTTTAGAATAAATTGTATTTATTCTCCAAATTCCAGGATATGCACAAAGATCTTACTTCCTTGCAGAGAGAAGAAATACCCACAAATGCTTTATTTTCTGACTCTTTTAGTGCTGAGCAGGAGTTCCCTTCCAGTCATTGCACTGGGACCATGTTTTGGCTGAACTTTGTTTTCAGTTTCTGAGCTCCCCACAGTATTGCCTGATGCTTCTGTAACATAAGGTGCCTGCTGAAAACCATGCACATGCTTAAATTCCTGAGCAAAGTTGCAGAACCTTGTGTTCTGAAATGAGTTGCATCCTCTGCTTCTGTGGGCCTAAAATTAGTGTTACAGCTACACGAACCTATAGCGGAACATAATGATTTCTGAGAAATATCTGGAGTGAAGGATGGCATTTCAGTGAAATTTAACTTGATCTGTCTTGCCAGGAATTTGCTGACTGTGGTTAAATTCTGCAGGGCTGGATGTGGGTGGGTGACCAAACTTCAACACATTGACAGTTTTACTTGCTCTGAAAGTAATTACTTGGTTACTTGTACCTTCAGGCTGAGGCCACTGCTTGTTTAAGTGTCTGTTAGCTGCAGACTTGGCAATTTTGAATTTAATAGCACTTCAGGCACAATTTATTCCTGTGCATGTGCACTGTGCTGGTTCTAGCTTCTAATGCCATCTGTCAGCAAGCACAAACCACCCTTGCTGCAGAGTGCTTCATTCTGCAGACACTTAAGAGAAACCAAAGTCATGAGTTTGCCTTTTACCCTTCTTGATCAACTTTTCTGTGTATTGGCTCAGTGGCTGCAGGGTTCATGTGGAAGCCACTGGATGATTCCTTTGAGGGTCTTGTTGAAAGCCATTTCATTTGAAACACATGGTATGAAGTGCCCTGCATTTGATCTCCGGTTCCCATGAGACAACACCATGTCTGAAAATTTGCTATCTGTTTCAGGTTCAGATCAGACTGGGGAAGGTTGCAGTTGAGCCATGGTACATGTTTTTATTGCTTGGAGGTATTTTTGTTGACAGATTTATTGCTCACTTGCAGCTTTATGCAGTTAGTCTTTGGCAGTTCACTTTTCTGTATATTAAAACTAGATTGTTTCAGATATTTCAAAACAAGGCACAGTTTCATAAATCAAATAGTTGTCTGATCATTTTTCACAGGAAAAGGGTCCTGCTGAGTAGTATTTCTCAGCACTGGAGCGGCAGCACATGGCACTAATATGGGTGAGAAAGGACTGATGGATGGGTGATGCTGGTTTTGGGGTTTTAGGCTTTAACATTTATTTCCTCAGAGGCAAAGTGTGGTGGCCATGAAGCCTCAATGGTGATGGTGTAGACTGCCCTCAGCTGTATAATCTGTCTACCTTGTATCCTGAGAGAGGAATACAGGTGGGGAACTGATGCAAAGAAGGACAGAAATGGGTAAAGATGGTAATATTTGAAACAAAACTAACCAAAAAAAAAAGCACCCATAAACCCCAGTGCAGATAAATGTGCCTGTTGTGGTTTAACTCCAGCTGGCAAATCAGCCCCACAGAGCTACTTTCTCAATCCCACATGGTGGAATGGGGGAGATAATTGGAAGGGTAAAAATGAGAAAACTCTTGGGCTGAGATAGAGGATAGAGTTTAGTAGGAAAAGCAGAAGCTGTGTGTGCCAGCCAAGCAAACTAAGGAATTCATTCCCCACTTTCCATGGGCAGGTAGGTGTTCAGCCATCCCCAGGAAAGCAGCGCTACATCATGTGTAGCGGTGGCTTGGGAAGACAGACACCACTGCTCCCTTCCTCCTTCTTCCCTCAGCTTTACATGCTGACCATGATGCCCTATGGTCTGGAATATCCCTTTGGTCAGTTGGGGTCAGCTGTCCTGGGTGAATCCCCTCTGACTTCGTGTGCACCCCCAGCCTCTTTGCTAGTGGGATGGGGTGAGGAGCAGGCTCATTCCATGAAGCTTGTAGATGCTGCTGTAGGTATTGCAGTCACCTTTCTGTGGGGTGTGTCTCATGCAGATTGATGGGAGATTCAACCATAGGTGAAGACTACACTACAAACTGAAGGAGGTGGTTTATATTTAGGAAAGGAGAAGATGTGTAACCTTATTGCTGCCTAATTAAAGTAAGTTTGCTTATTGGGCTTTTGTTCTTAGTGGATTCTAGTGTAATGCAATCTGTGTAGCCTTTTTGATCTTGTAGGATTTTTTTAAATCTTTTTTTTTGTGGACATGTATTGGGAGAAACATCAGAAAAGGCAGCAGCAGACCAAACCTATGTCCATCCAATACCCTATTCTGCCTGCTGCAGTGAGGAATGTGCTGCTAATGTGGAGGGATGTGCCAGCTCTTCTGTAATACATGGCCAGCTTTGCAGTGTTACACTCTTAAGATTTGTGTTGGAGAAGGAATATAAGTGATTTATCTCTGGACTGGAGCTGGCAATGTTATTTCTCTGAATTGCATTCCAGAGCAGGTATAACTTGCATCCTACTGTTGCAGCAGATCAGCCTCTAATGCTCTGCTGCCCTCATGTCAGCCCCAGGTGTTTATCAGATCCAGTTGATTGGTCAGCATTCTAGCCTGGCCAATGAATCCATGAGATAAGACTCAGGATTTCCAGACACATTTTCCTTCAGAACTCTCTCTGAAAGTATGGAACTGTACCCTTTCCACCTCAGTCATCTTTCTGTGGGAGCATTTTGTTAATACTGGAAATGGTAGGGGCATGGAGAGCCAGAATTGGGGCCAAAAATGGACCTTTGACTGTTGTATCCTGAGGAAATGGGAATGCTTCACACTGTGCAGGTATCTTGGAAAGTCAAAGGAACTGTGTCCAGACCAGGGACCTAGCAATGCATTTCCTCCTCTGTAATCTATAATGCTTCTCTCTTCACAATCTGTTCATTCTTCATTATTGATAGCAAGTGACATGTTGTAGAAACAGCTTGTCAATAACTTTCATGGGAAGTCAAAGGAACTTAATGGCTCTGAAGTTGCTGTTCAGAGATTCATATAACTTCTGGTCATGCTCAGCTGACATTGGGTCAGCCTCATGTGCCTTGGTGCTGCCCCTTCTGTCTCTAGACCTGTGTGTGCATCTTCAGTCTTGGAGACAAGCTTGGGAAATGAAATGCTTATCAAGATTGCAGTGCAGATTCCTGTCTCACATCATCTTACCTTGCTTTACAAAATGAGGTGTGCTTGTCTTCCCCTAGCAAAGTCTAGTTGAATTCTGTTTTTCTAAAGAGAGAAATAGAGCACTTGTTTAGAGAGCTGACAACACATCAAGAGTGTAGCAGTAAAGGCAAGTGGGAAACAGGCCTTATGCCTTCTCAGTTTGATGGGAAAGTAGCAGTTGTCTGCAAAAGGTGTTCTACCCTTGTTTTCCTTGCTCTGTTATAACTGAAGCTAGAATATTTCTTTACTACTCTTTGACCTTATTTCATACCTAGTCCATGCACACTTATAAGAATGAATTTTGAGGCAGTATCTGCTGGCTTTTCGATGACAGCTCAAAGGAGTATGTGTTGCCCTAAATGATTTGCTTGCACACTTTGTACCTGTGATCTCTAACACCCACATTCCTTCTTGCCATGGTTTTTTTTTTTTTGTCTAGTTCTACATTTCTCTTTTCACCCTGGTGCAGTCCCTACATACACCTTGCAGCTGCTTAATCATGAACAACTGAGTCTGGCTGGGAGGGCATGGAGCAAGGGGTTTATCTTTCAAAGGCTTCTCTCTGCTATTGCAACATCACCCCAGTCATTGTTCTTTGAAATAATACTATGATTTTTTTTATTTGTACAAATTCCTTGGCTTGAGCACTGTGAGATCAGCAAGAAGGGAGGAACTGTTCTGAAACTCAGCAGGCAGTGCCCTCTGGATATGTGTGTACATTGTAAAGTCATCAGTCATTCAGTTGTTGACTCAAAGTTACTCTGTTTGTTCCCTGCTAAATGATAGCCACAGATGACAAAAGTGAAGTTTGCATTTTTCAGAGTGTAGTCTTTTCCCACATTTTATTTGTTGCTGTCTTTTGTGGTTTGGTTTGACTTTGAGTTTCCTTAGGGGCAGTCTACAGGTGAAGAAGGTAGTTCTCAAAGCATGAATTTTGCCCTGATTTTTCAAAATTACTTCTGGTGGGTGCAGTAGCATTCATCTCTTCCATCATGTTGTCCAGACAAAGGGCAGTTTCTTCTGTGGATCAACACGATTTGGAGAAGGTTTAGTTAGTGCTGTTCTGGGATGTAGGTGTGTGGAGTGAATGCTCAGTGGGCTAATGTGAAAGAGGTCAGAAAAACCTACCTGTGGCTGGAGGTTCTAATATTTTAATACAGCATCCCAAATGTCATCTGTACTGCATTAAGGTATGACTGCATCTGGTTATCCTGTTGCTGGACTTGGAAATGAGCTATTTTCTTGTCTGATATACTTACGGTCTGTTGTGTTTGTCTGCTTTACACACTCATTCTGCAATCTGTAAAGAAATTTTTATAATTGGCTAAAGAGCATTGAAAAACATTTTAAGCCTGTAATTTTGTATTGAGTGCCTTAGGGAAGATATTATCAATTGGACCCTGTGGAGATCGTGTTTAGTGACAGGCAGAGAGACAAATGTCTTGTGTGTGAGCTTGGCTAAACCAGTGCTGGCCTAATCCAGAAAAGTTGCCAGGTACTTGGTAAGAGATGAGTCATTTGCTGGGATTTTGCTTTTTCTCTGGGGTTGTTGCAGTCAACTGGAACCAGTCAGCCATAATGGGAAGGACTTCTAGTGAATTAAGGTGATTGAGGATACAAAACATCTCTTTGCATAGGGGACAGATAGCTATGTTAATGCAACAGCTTCTAGACACTGAGTGTGATCAACACTTGATCTTACAAGTACATGTAATTCTTGGGCTGATTCAGATTTGTGCTAAAATGCTGAGATTTTAACTATTACAATAATTATAGTACTTATTCAAAGATACAGTGCTTTTGTATCGGCAGTTTCAAAATGCAATGAAGATGTTTATTCTTTGAGAGTGGTTAATATAACTACAGAATTACTAGTAAAGCTAGGGAAAAACCCCCCTATAATAAGTGTTTAGTGTTTGTTTTCATTGCTGTTATTCTTACTGTTTTAAATAAACTATTAACACGCATACATTATTTCACAGGCAATTCATTCTCAGGGTCACTTTTTAGGCTATGAAATAATGTTTCTTATAAACCTTTTTACCTTGAAAAGGGACAGCAAACACAAGCTGAACTCTTTAAAATGTAAAATTTACCATTAATTATGTATATTTTTCCTTTTTTTTTTCTTTTCTGTGGATCAAATATTGCTTTCTGAACCTCTGCCTATGACTGGTGAAGTTTACAAAAACTGCACTTACTTTGGCACAATGTGGTGGGAGTGCAGCTTGACAAACAGTGCTCTGAGGCAACATACCCATAGTGTCCATGAGGGAAGCCGATTCACTTGCTTTAAGTTGAAGGGTTTGGAGCTTAAAGAAAATTTTTGCTTTCTGCCAGCAATAAGGATCTACCTGTTCTAGGAAAATCTCTTGTGGGCACAGTATTTCATGTCTTCCCTTGCTTTTCCTCTTGCTCCCAGTCTTGTCAACTGCAGTTTTCAATTGTTCATCTACAGTATATGCTAAGAGTGACAGCAAGAGCATGCTAAAGGCTAAGGTAAACTTGTAGAAGTGTCTTGTAATTTGGAACAGTGGGAAAAGCATTGAAGGTAGCTTGGCTGAATAACACAAAGTAATATTCCCAATTCCCTGCTTTCCTGAGCAGCCGATGCCAGTGTTGCAAAGGCTGTGTTTGTGTATTGCACAGGTCGTATCCTCTCCTGTTTATATTTCACCCCTTTTCACGCAGGGTTATTTTGAAGCTAAAACTGTTGCCCTTTTTGGGGCTTCAGGATATAGAAGAAGGAAAAATTTGAAACAAAAGTTTCATGGTATGAGGCATCAAAATGTTGCAATCTGTGAGTCAAAGCTAATAAGGGTTAGCTTAGGAGGAGGAAAAGCTCTTAACTACACTTGTGAATTTAAGAATTTGGGACTGGAATGTGGAGCTCAGGCTGGAACTTCTTGCATGGATGGCTAAATCGGGGTCTTACACGTACTACTGATGACTGTTAGATGTTCTTCACTATGATATTTATACCATTCACACATGCTGCTCATTCTGTGTTGAGAGCTGCCTTTGCAGTCATCACATACATCTCTGAGATGTCACATAAAGTTGAATCTCAACACCCTTTGAAGGCTGTGACATTTCGTAACTTCAGGATGAGGCCTAAAGCTTGTTTCAGTGATGAGGAAGAGAGTTATCCTGAAAAATTACTTCAGGCACAGACTTAAATTTGGTCTGGTTCAGACTGAACTGTTTGGAAGCTCATATAAAGCTTTAAAAAGCCTCGGAAACAAGAGGGTAAATCCAGATAGAAGCCTATGATCTGCTCTGATATTAGCGTGAGCTGCTTCAGTGACTTCAAGGATGAAAGCCCCTCCACTGGGACAGGGACTCATGTGTGCATTGATAAGGAAAGACATTGTCTATTGTTTTGTATGGGGAAAATTAAGGCTTACTCTGGCCTGTAGTTGTGAGTCTTCTTCATAACAGGTGATGTGTCTGTGTCATGTCTTGGAAGACCTGAGATAGTGGCTTTTGCTTGTTTTCAATCAAAGATTCCTTTAGGTTTTTGCAATGAGCAGGAAAAAGCAGAAATCAACCTCAGTTGCTTGGTTTTAACTGATTTGGTATAAAGGCAGGGCCAGGACTATAGTTTCCCATATTTTCAGTGTACTCAAGACAGTGAAAAGCCTTCTGCTGAGCCTGGAACAACATTAAGGGTCCCAGAATGAGTGAAAAAGCATCATGTCTGTGCTGTCATATGCTCCTGGGCTTTGAGATTGACTTTTTACACATGGCTTTTGACTTAAGCTGTTCTCTATTGCAGCCTGAGTGAAGAAGAGCAAAGTACCTTTTCCAAAGAAAGAGCCTCTCTGTGAATTTGGGAATGGTCTTTACTCTTCCTGCCTCTGCGTCCATGCTTGTTTGTGGTGTGCAATGATACTTGCCTGCCTTTTGTACATTTTTTTTATATTTCTGCTGATAGGAATATAAAATGTCTTTTTTTAAATTTTTTTAATAGGTATATTTCAGTGGATCTGAAGTTGATATAAGAAAGAATTGCTTCTGGGAAGAGAAGCCTCCCTGTAAGGCCAACCCCGAAGATGTGGACTGCCATTGTATTCTTCCTGCTGATTTCCTTCTGTATATGTGAACACACTTTTTCTGTCCTGAAAGGGAGAGGAGTCCATGTAGTGCAAATAAATGGGCTTACAACTGAAAAACAATGCAGACAGGCTTGTCAAAGCCCAGGTGCTTCAGGTGAGGTTCTTGTCCCTTAGATGGAATTTGTTGCGTTTTCTGTTCCTTGAAGCTTTCAACTGCTCCCCTGTCAGCTTGCTTTCTTAATTCCAGTTGTTTTCAGGCGTTTGCAGTTATGGCTTCTCTGTGCAGTGCTGTAGAGCTAAGTAACTTTTGACAGCTTTGGTTAAATTGAATCCAGAACAAATGTTTCCCAGGGCCCTTCTGGCTTCTATAAGAAACAGCTGGCATGTGCTCTTGGTACGCACTGATAGCGTGCAAACAGCTATCAGGTCCCTTGAATTGAAGAATGATCATTTTGTGCTGCCAGATGTTTGCAAGTAAACAGTGCTGGTGTAGACAGCTGCACTAGAATGAGCAGTCTTTTCTCCCTGGTATTTATGTGTGTGTTTTCTGCCTTAGAAGAAGCCAGGTGCATCCTGCAACCAAGCACAGGGTTAAATAAATGGTGAGATGAAAGCCGCCTGCTTAAAACCTCTGGCATGTTTTTATAAGGCATTAAACTTCTAAATGAGTTTGAGTTGTCCTTATGAAGGTCCCAATCCTATCTAGCCACATGTGAAAGCTTGTAGCACCTACAAAAAGCTGGTGATATTGTGCTGAAGATGAGACCCTGGATCAGGTGGATGAATATCTGACATTCAGGTGTTAGGAACATAACGAAGATGCTGTTTTTAATGCCCAGTGGTTTCAAACCTGTAGTTTAAACATGAGACATTCCTTCATAGTAGAAAGAAGTACCTTTATAAATTGTTTTATTTAAGAAATAACATAAGAGAATTTGTCTCCCAAGGCACCAGAGCTGTGACAACTCCAGGTTCTGTTTTTTAAGGTGGTAAACCCTAGACAGATGACATTTTCACACTGACCGTACTGACACTTAGGCCTGTAGCACTGCGTGTTTGTCTGTTGCACCAAGAATCTCTAAACACTGTGCACATATCCTCTTGACCTTCCAATATCTTGATAAGGGTAGAAAAGGTGTCATCAGTTGCCTTTTCCAGAAGAGAAACATAAAGAATTTAGTTAGTCTACAACAAGGGCTCCAACATGAGCAACATGATTTGGCTGCATGGTTGGCCCTGTTGCTGATTTTAACCACTTTCCTGCTATGTTTATACAAAATAGGTTCAGTGTAGTGTTGGTTTTGTTGAGCAGAGAGGGTTGAGCCTCTAGAATTAGGTGACCCATTCCATCTCAGGAAACCATGCAAAACTAAACCCAAAAGCATAAACTTTTCCAGGCTTTACATTCTGTATTAAACCTACTGAAGCAATTTAATTCCTATTTGTTACTTGATGGCCCATCTGCTGCACTGTGTGGTGTCAAGGCAGGTGGAAAAGATAGAAACTCTTGACATAAATGTATGTGCAGAGAGATCATCTGGAATGAAAGAGCTGAAATGTCTTTTTTAGTTATTAGCTTTAGGTTTTACGATGAGCTTTGGCTGTTCTCATTCTCCATTCCCATCTTCCCCAGCAATATTTATTTTTATGCTTTCTGTCATTACAGACATGAGACCTGAGGCGTAGTTGTCAGAATAGTTACACATATGTAACTGCCAGTAAAAAGGCAGTAGATGTTATTTTTTAAGGTATTATAGTGTTAAGTTGTAGGCCAAGGTTGCACAGAGATGTCTTTATAGCTACATTGCTTTGGAGAAGTGAAAAAATAACATTCCTAGCTGGTTAGGCACTCTTCTGTAGATGTAGTTTTTACCTTTGCTGATATAACATCAGTTACTTAGAGAAGTAGTGCAGCTATCACAGGAGGAAGGGACCTTTTCAAGTTCTCTGGTCCAAATCCAACTTAGATCTAGACCTGTTGATCTTAAGACCTGTTGGAGAGACCTCTCTGGCCCTCAGGCTAGTGTTTGAGTGCCCTTGTTGTAAACTAACTTTTTGTCTTGATGTTGAGTTGGAATTTCCTGTAAATCATCTGCTTCAGTCCCTCAGATATCTAGTAGTCTCCCTTGGACTCACTCCAGTATTTCAATACCACTCCTGTAACCAAGAGAGCCCCAAACCGGGCAGTGTTTAAATGGCCCCCTCAGCATTTGTTGGAGGAGGCTCATTTCTTCCCTCAGAGCTTGGTTATGTGTATGCAGACATGTAGAAAGAAGTTAGTGAGTTCAAAGGGATGTCAGAACAGAGAATTGTTGCTGTGATGAGTTCATTTAGACTGTGTTGGGATTTGACTTACTAAAAGACAGTTTCTGTGATGGCTCCCATGGCTAATGGTATCATTGTTCAACGAATGAAGAGTAAATTTCTGCGTAACTCCAAGCATGGAGATGAGAGCCATCTGCTATGAGTGATGAGATGGATGTCTGCTCAGTTTTGACTTGTCTATTTATTTTAACTCATTAAGACATCTTGATGAATGCTAGTGTTTACATGGGAACAAACTGTAGTGCACTTTCTTTGTCCTTGCCTGGGCAAGTGAATTGCTCTTGTTAGGAGATGTTGGTACCAGGAGACAGGCAGGTAGGTAGGTAGGCTGCAGCTGCGATATTGATTTCACTGGCTTTCCAGTTATTTTTCCCTAAGGGTGAGTCAGGATCCCTTAAGGTCAGACCTTCTAGATATTGGGTGGTTTTTGGTGGGGTGTGGGGTTTTTTTTGTTTGGTTTTTTTTTAAATTTTTTAATTAAAGCCATGAAGCAGTGTGTTCAGTATATTGTGTGTAGCAATGCATTTTCTCTCTCTTTTCAGGAAAGCATCACTGTAATTGGTCTGTGCCCTACCAGAACCATTGCATCCTCTTGCAGTGTCACCAGCTGAGTGTGTGCCAGAATGCCAGAGAGCAGGACATCAAAGATCTACTTGAAGGTAAAGCTATGTTTCAGGTTCCTGGTGATCCATGATCCTGGTTCTTTGGTTTTAAATGCCTCTTTAGACATTGATAGGCTTTCAGCTGAGGGAGATGGGTTTTGTGAAATGCCTGCAGGATAATCTGTTGGTACAGTTCACTGGAATAACTACAAACTAAGACTCTGGCACCTGTGTGTGCAGAATGTGTCTTTCAATAACTTTTGTAACTGTTACTGAACAGTTTATCTCCATGTTGAAGGCATCATTCATTCATTCAACCCGTTTGCATGCCACACGCTGTCCTTGTGAAAATAAAGTTATAACAGATGTGTTTATATTTTTTTCAAAGAAAGGAAAATGTCTTGGCATTGTTTTTTCTGAGATTGCCAGGATTTTGTTCCAGAGTCAACAGGCTGCTTCTATAATCAGAGCAGCAATTGCTCATGGTGGCTTTCCAGTGCCAGGGTATTGAATTTTAATTAAGTGACACAATAAGAAAATGGAGCTTATTGGTAATTGGGGAATCAACCCTCTAAAGTATGTTTCAAGACATAACTGTACCCAAGTTTAAAAAAGAGTTTGTTCATGGTTCTCTTGGGTTGGCAAGGTTTTCTCTGCAACATACCCACCAGATCTATGATAAGCAGGTGGGGTTTATGTTGCTGTAAATCTAGCTCACTAGTTTTGAACAAAATTATCCTGATGTAGGGAGGTGTAAGTAGAAATTTCTGCTTGGTTTTGAGTGGTGAAAATTACAAATCTAAGCACAAAGGCTTTGTTGATGATGTGGAACTTTGAAAGCATAAGTCTTCTCAGGAGCTGATAGTTGTAATGCTGCTCCTGTTGATGATGTTCTTCTGCATTGTAGCTCTCTACTTGGTTACTCCCCTTTTGTAAAATTAATTCCCTGGCTGGGCAAATACTAGAGGTCTGTGGTAAAAAAAACCAAACCAAAAAACCCTCAAAGGGATTATGTGCAATAAAGTTGGAGGAGTCCTGAGTTTTCATGTTCTTGCTGACTTCAGGACTGATTTATTCCAGTTGTACTCTGTCTGCTGCAGAATATATGTTCTGGTTTGCATGTTATGGGGTTGAGGTTAGATTTGAGCTTGAGATTTTTATTCTTACAAAATTCACTGTTTTTGTCTTTTTGAAGAAATTGTCATCAAGAAATGGAAGACAGTCCTGTTTCCCCGCCAAAGCTATCCACAGAAAAAGGAGAGGATGCTGAAGGCAGAGGTTGACCGATACAGTGTGGAAAACCTGTTGTCCTCAACTGCTCAGACTCGCAAGGTTTATTTGAGGCATTTGCTTCAGGTTCAGAATGGAAATGGCACAACAACTACAGAAAAATCAATTGCAAGCAGTGATACCACCCCAACGGCCCCAGCTGCAACAACAAACATGACAAATGCACTTGTCTCCACTACTGCTTATGAAACAACTGCCAAAGCCTCAAAGGCCCCTGGAGGTTCTGATACTGTTACTAAAGCCATGCCAGCCACTGCCTTTTCTCCCATTTCTGGTAAAATCTCTGCTTCCACTTCCAGCCAAGTTGCCCAGACTGTGGCCACCAGCCAAGTTGCCCAGACTGTGGCCACTAGCCAAAAATCAGGAAATAGTATCTCTGTCTCAGTATTGTCCCCCATTTCTACTTCTGTTCCCCCCACTGTTACTTCTAAAGCAGGTACTCAAACAGAGCAATCTAATCCAGCTACCACCACCAATGGTCCCCACTCTAATAGCCCCAGCACTGCTGCAGCTGACCTGAAGACACCAAGCACAACACTGACCACCCTCACCCTGCAGGATGCAAGAACACCCTTCACTGCTTCCACTCGTGCCATGACACTCATCTCCTCAGAGATTTCTTCCTCTGCAAATCCACTGCATGTCAGTACATTGTCAGATCTAAAGCCAGAAGCAAGTACAATCACAACACCTTTGAGAGAATCAACTTCTCTTCTGAGCTCTACAAGAGGTGCCGTGGTTTTAACTACAGCCTCTACAGTAGCAACTATGACTGGGCATGGGATAAAGTCAACATCTGACATCTTTTCAACAACCATGGCTCCAGCAGATGCACCCAAAACAACAGCTTCAGGCTCCACAGAAACTCAGGACAAAGACAATGAGTATCTTCTCATTGCTGCTGAGCCCCTGACTCAGTACTTAGTGGATAAAAGTTCGCTTCTTGCAGTGCTTTTAGTTGGTACGTTTTTTTTCATAACTGTTATAGTTCTTTTCCTCATGCAGGCTTATGAGAGCTACAAGAAGAAAGATTACACACAAGTGGATTACCTGATCAATGGAATGTATGTGGACTCAGAGATGTGAAGGGGTGGGGATAATACAGTGGGCAGAGAAGTGGAAGGGGATTCTGAGTCTGCCTGACTTGTTTTTCCTTCCTCTTTACCTGTAACACAAACTGAAAGTGCTTCCAAATTTACTTCTAGTGCAATTGAGGAGAAATGCCATGTACTGTATTAAGGAAAAAAAATAATTTTTTATTCAACTGTGCAACAGGTTGCTGTAAAAACATAAAAGAGGAATAATTTTTAACACTTTCATAATGCACAATAGCTTTGGCCATTATTTTTCATTGCAAAACAAATCTGACAAGCGGTAAGCTACCATCCTCTGAAAACGCTGTAGCGCTTCTTCAACTGTTTACAGTGCAAGTTCCTTGTGTTTCATTTGTTTCACATGTGCTCTTTGGAAAACAGAGCAAAGGATACTGTCACTGTTTTTGTGAAGTGCTCCCAAACAGCCAGATGAGAAGTGTGGAGTACTGTTGCAACAGGAAACTTTTAATCCAGTGTGTGTCATATTTCAGTATGCTTCTTGCTTGTAAAGAGGTCTGTTTACAAGGTATTGTAAATCCTTTTTACTGCTAACCTAAGGTATCTTTTCACCATGGAGTGGATTACTGTGCCTCTGCACTTAAATGATCTTATTTTTGTATTCATTTAATAAATGGGGCCCTGGAAGGGCGTATCTTGTGTTTCTGTTCTCATTCCTGTCCCTGTCAGTTCAGAAGCAAGCAAATGGGCTTTTAGGGCTTAAGCAGATTACCTCCACTCCAGTGTTTCAATTATGAGAGCTTTGAAGACCTCACAGAAAGCATGGACATGTCCGAGAAGATACTGATCATCTTCCAGAGTACTGCTTCTATAATTTTAAGACCAGTATGCTGCCAGTCTCCCAGGTATGCAGACCCACTTATTGCTTATTATCTTTAATGTTTACAGCATCAGGCTCTGTTTTGGTTTTATTTTTGCATTTAAGACCAGCACAGAGTATTTTGGGAACTTTATTGCATATGCTGTTGCAACTTTCCTCCCAAGATCTGCAGCTGAAAGAATGAGTAGAAGACATTTCATTTTTAGGCAAGTATTCTTCAGTGAATAATGCATCTTATTTGAATGAAACATACATACCAGTAGTAGAATGCTGGATCAAGGTGTGTTCTTGTTTTGGGTTGGTTTTTTTTAAACAATATTGGTAGCTTCTCTTTCACTTTGAATTAGTTGGCTCTTCTTTAATCCTGTTTGCAGTAATCTTGAGTGAGGGTGATAATAAGTAAACCTCAGAATCTGAGCTGCCGAGTTTTAGTTTATTTAGCCAAATTCTTTGGCTGTTTAGAATTTGGAAGGAGTCTTTACTCTGGAAGAGGTTACTTTGTATATGACTTCATCATCAGCTGGAAGTGCTATGGAAAGAGCTGCAGATAGCACAAGCAGCAGCAGAGCCAAGGGATTATTTGAACAAAATAGGCTGGAGTGAGTTTCTTGAATCTTACCCAACATAAAATTTGAGGGCAAAACTTCAGCAAGTAGAGTATGTTGAGGAAAGAGATTGCTTTGAAAGCAAGATTTCTTGGTTGCAGCATTAGGTTGCATTTTGCAGTACTTTCGTGAAGACGATATCTGCATGGCAGTAGATTAGAGCATCTCTAAGGGTAAAAGAATAGTGTGGCTTTGGGAGTCTCCCTCCTTGGAAAGTTGAAGTGTAAGCCACAAAATTTACACCACGTTTCCTGGAGGAGGAAAAAAAAATGTTTGAGGGTCTCAATTGTGTTTTAAGATTATTATCAGTTGGTTTGCCCTGAGCAGAAGGGAACTGAACCCTGTTTTGTGCCCTCTTTTGGGAGCCACACATGTGCAGGATCTATGCAACAAGGTGCTGGGAACAGCTGGAGTTGCACCCTGTTGAGATGCTTGGGACTGTTCACCTCTAAGTGCAACTGTTTTGAGCTGGTAGCAGATGCTGCTCTACAACCACAAAGTCCAGAGATTTTTCTTTACATAAGGATCTCGGGTTTCGCCTTAATTGCAGGTGAGTCACTAACCACAGACCTAAGCATGTGGTCTTTGAGCTCTGCTTCAGATAACTAAGGTAAGAGCTGTCTCCTCAACTCCCTGCCACCTCCCAAGTAAGGAAATGAGCTTACTGTCAGATTCAGCTCACTTCTTTTCCTTCTTGTTTAGGCATCTTGGTTAAATGTGTGCATTTTGATAGGATGAATCTAGGCAATAGTGCTTGTCCTTTGAATTTATCCTTGTCTATGTAAGTGAATTCCTGCCTTTTGGAAGTGACTTCCTGCATAAAGGGTCAGTGTTGCAGTGCAGTGTTGCTCTGCTAGTGCTCTGCAGTATTAATTTTTTTCTAAGTTGTCTGAGCCATTTCCACAAACACAAACTATGATCATCAGACTTGTAATTGCTTATCCTGAAAATGGGGAAATTTCTGAATGGACTTTGCACTCCCTTTGCACTTCTTTCTTTTGGTGTTTGTGGATCTGTTCATAGACCTAGTGTTGGACACCAGATTCTGTGGAGTGGAAGTTTGCAAAGTTGCATTGATTTTTATTCTCTTCTTTGAAGGGGTGTTATATTCCTGTAGTGATTTCTTGGAGAGAGTAGGAAGGGAAGGGAGACGAAAGTGACATTACTTAAGAAAACTCTTGAGTTTTCTGAAAACAGATACGTTTGAAGATGGGTATATTAAAAACAAATAAAACCCTTAAGGGATAATTTAAGTGGCTATGATATAATTACAAGAGTTGGAATTGGGTTACAACTATTTACAAGAGTCTTAGGGAGTTTCTCATGGACACAGTGAGAATATTACAACTACATCATGGCTAAATGAAACCACCTCTATAAAAATCTTTGTGGCTTCTTAGCAGGTTCTTACAGGAAGGTGAGTACTCATC
This sequence comes from Sclerurus mexicanus, assembly GCA_013396755.1. Classification (NCBI taxonomy): domain Eukaryota; kingdom Metazoa; phylum Chordata; class Aves; order Passeriformes; family Furnariidae; genus Sclerurus; species Sclerurus mexicanus. Next base: position 404,020 of record VWZF01001537.1, on the reverse strand, counting down.
AGAATCTTGATGCAGTTCTCACAGTCCTGGTATGTTTACATCCAGGTCTCTTCATCAGATACTGGCACAGCCTTTTTTGTTCTTGAGTTACTGCGCTTCCAGGTATGAATTACTTTCTCAGCAGAAACTGATCTTTTTAGTGTTAGGCTGAGCACCAGAATGAGTCTTAACTCAGTGCATTTCCACACACAAGTTGGAGATCTTCGTTTGCTGTAGAATCATGGAATTTGAAGGGTTTGAAGGGGCCTTTAAAGGTCATCTAGTCTAAGCCCCTGCAATAAACAGGAACATATTCAACTAGATCAGGTTGCTCAGAGCCTTATCCAACCTGACCTTGAATGTTCTCAGTGACGGGTCATCTGCCACACGCCTTCAAGTGTTTCACCACCCTCATCATAAAAACCTTGCTTATTTTTAGTCTGGATCTGCCATCTGCTAGTTTAAATCCATTACCCTTGTCCTATCTCAATGGGACTCAAAGTGCAGTGTCAGCTGGAGAAATGTGAAGTAGATTTTCCTTTGCATCCCAATGGGTTTGTCTCATACTAACTCAGTTTAGGCATCAAGAACCCCAAAACCTGGCCTGGAGCCTGGCCTTTGAAAGTGCAAGTGCATTTTCTGGCTTGTACATTGAAACCCAGTTGTAAAGATTTGGCAGCTTTGCTGGCTCTATTTTGTGTCTAGCTACTTGTAAGCATTCAGGAGAGCAGTGGAACTGTGGAAGGTAGGTTGCATATACAGTTTTCCAAAGGTCTCTTCTGTAGTGGGGACTTGATTCCCAAGTCTGAAGCAATTAGGATTTCTTCTCTACTGGCTCTTTGAGGTGGAGGTCACCAGCAGCAAACATACTCAGTTGTTTCTACCCCAACTCAGTTGTTTCTACCCCAACTCATTGTTTCTGTTTGGGGGCTAAAACCAGCCTCCTGGAATGGCTTTACTTGTTTTCTTTTTGAGGCCTCAAATAGTGGCACATCTGCATTTCATGCTGGAGTATTGCAATAGCTAATAGTGAGTATGTTAGGGGAGAAAATGCAACACCTTTGGAATTTTGCTTGCAGAACTAGCAGTAGAAGAACAGATAGGGTCCTACCAAATTCTCTAGAAAACATCTGCCAAGGAACTGCCAAGAGCAACATTCTGCTGCTGTGAAGCATAGTGTATCTGATGCATATTAGGTTTCAACCTGTTGCAGGGCCTCTTTCTCAATGAAACAGGAACATCCTGGAATTAAATTTAGATTAGATTATTTTTAAATGCCACCTCCCTCTTAATTACCTGTATTAGAAGTATGTTGCTCTAGACAGAAGAAAGGAAATAATGGAATATTAAAACATTTAAAGGAATAATTGGAGTGAAGAACTTTTCAATTGCAAATATGAGTTTGCAATATGACATGTGGTGTCCAGAGAATTAAAGAGCGTATGCAGAACTCTTAAGCGTGACCTTTAAAACAGCTAATGCATGTAGTTGGAAAATGCCCAGGAAAGTCTGGAAATGGAGGTATCAGGGAGGTTGTTCCTCTGGATTTGTCATCTTTGGCATCACGAAAGGAAACCTGAGCCCTGCTCTACTGAAGCATTTCTAAGGGCTCTTTCCACTGTGGGTTCTCTGGCATGAGGGAAAGGCAAGCGTCCTTCTTTCAGCTGGGGAAGTTAACTTTCTTCTTAGTAGCCTCTACGGTGCTGTGTTTTGGATTTAGTATGAGAACAGTGTTGGTAACCCTGATAATTTAGTTGCTGCAAGCCAGGGGCTGCTTTGGTACTTTAGTTGCCATTTGGGGTTAAACTGCAGCAGCAAGTTCATATTGCAACACCTCCCCAACCGGGACAACTCCAGTTTTCTCCTTCCCGTGGCCTCCAAGTCTCATGAAAATTAATTTCCTTTGTTGTGCTTGGCTGAAGTTGGTTCATGGGTTCAAAAGCAAATTCTTTCATCTTGCACAGAGTATCGTCTTGGAAGATTGTGCTTTTCCAGAAGAAACCAGGCTAAAGAGCAGCAAAGCCTGGAGCTGTATTGATTGGTCCCTGCTAGAAGGCCTAAGTAGCTCACGGTTAGAGATTGTTTTGACTTTTTAGTCTTTCTGGATAGCTGGTTATTATGGGGAAAGCCGCTCTTTGCTCTACAGCATTTTGGTTCGATGTCCTTGTAATTTCGTGTGCTTGGATCTTGTCTTTCTGTGCTGCTGCGCTGAAGGATGTGTTTAGAGCAGTCCTGCCTTGGCTAAGAAATGCCAGCAGGTTGTGCTGCGGGGCTCCAGAAGAGTTTGCCTGCTCAGCCTCCCTCTGGCAGGGAAACCCCAAAGGATCTGGGAAAAAGATTCTCCGCCTGATCTGGGGCTTCCTGGTTAGCCCTGGGTGATGTTCAACTTGTGCTTTGGCTGAAGTTATGTTTGAATTACGAAGTATGTTTGAAGGAGAGGTCCATTGCAAGCACGCAGAACTTGCCCAACATCCTGCTGGTCCCAATTAAAAAGACTAAAGCTGTTTGGACTGGATTGTACAATCTGAAAAAGCAAACAAATAACTTGTCTTCATGAAAAGTGGCGAAATATTTTAACCCTTTCACTCTCAGACAGGTGAAATTAATTGCACTGGTTTAAAGGTCACAGACTTCTGCAAGTTGTTCCTGTTCTTTACTGCATGCAGATGACATAGCCAAAGCTTGAGAGTGTCAATACTGTTACATCTTCCACATAAGTCTTATAATACTAAGGAATGGAGAAGAAAGGAGGAAGGATTTATTCAGCTGGAAAATGATCACATTTAGGAGTGACTATATTCATGGCCAGTTAAAAAAAACCCCAAACAATCAAGATTTAAGCAGATTCTAGAGTTAAATTAATCATAAATTCTGCTCTCAGGTCTTGAGATTACAGCAACTGTTGCAGAGTAGAAAGTGAGAATTTTCAAAAGTACCTAAAATCCCAGTGTTATGTTGTGATTTCTCTAAGTGCCACACTCACTATAGGCATTTTTCTGAATAGCTTTACTTGTCCTTGGTCAATGCAGTTAAGCTGAAGTCAGCAGCTGAATAATGATTAACGTAAGCTGTGCCACGGAGCAGAAGTTCCCATGCTCTTGGGAGACTGAGACACCTTTTACTGCAGGAGGGGAATGGGGACAGCTGGCTCTGCACCCTTGTGGCATCAGGCAATTGCAAGAATCTGCTTAGTATGGTGTGGCACCTTGTGTGATCCAGGTGATGCCAGTAAGGCGATGTGCCTGTAAAGTGCCAGAAAAGAGTTTGCTCAAGGGAGGAAGCGTTGCTGAGATTGGTGCACAGGGCAGTACTGTTAGGAAGCAGCTGAAATCCTTGTTGGTGACTTTTATCAGGACTAGGGAAAGCCTCTTGTGTAGGTGTGTGCTAATATGGCCATTCAAGGTGCTCAGGGTAAATGGCAGAGATGGCTCATCTGGGTGAATGTGCTGTGTGCTTCTGACCAGCTCAGATACAGGTACCTGTTTCTGGTAGAAGATGGCTCTAAACTGATTCCTCCTGTATGCATCCTGCTGAATATTCCCAACACTGAGAGATCAGCAGAAGCACTGTGTGCTCCAAGCCAATGTCTACAGGTTTTGGGCAGAGAGGCCATCTCAACTGTAGAATAGAAGCCAACAGTCTTATCTCATTCTCCTGATTGCTGGGTCAAGGTGTATTGCAAAGATGTTGTAAGAGCTGAAGGTCAGTTGTTTTTGATGTTTCTTCTGATTTATTGACTTTTACATAGACCTACATGTCTTCAGTGTTTGGACTGAAGTAGTATTGGGCTGAAGACTTTCAGAAAACCATGAGCATCCCTGGTAATGGCACCCTGGAGCAGGTCAATTTTCACTGGAACTTTTGCTAAGGCCTGCCCCTTAGCTGTGGTTGAAGTCCCCAGCATCTCACAGAGAGTCAGGCAAGTTTCTGTGGTCCAGAACTGTCTTGGGAATTTCTGTGGAAAGTTTTATGATTTTCATCCTACTTCAGTCTGCAAGGAGAAGTAGAGAGACACTTCTGCAGGAAAGAGCAATCTCATACCCCAGCAGTTTGCGACATGTAGTGAGCATCCCATTGTGAAGGAAATGGTGAGCCTCATGAAAATGGTCTCCATGTCTCTACTGCATCACACGTAGTCTTGGGGTCTGTTTGTAGCCAAACATAAAACTTTTTCAAAAGATGATCTCACCCATTGAAAATCACATCCATGTGAACCAAAGCAGGAAGGGGAGCAGTGGCTGAAAGGGATGGAAGGCTCCACATGGGCAGCAGATGCACATGGCTTGCACTGGGACAACCCATGTGGTTTTTTCCAGCTGTGAACCTTGGTTCTGCCATCAGCGTGTGTGAGGGTTGGTAGAGTGTACTTTTTGTTGAATGTTTGCAGTTTTGTTAGACAGCGGGAAATTCTGGAAAATGTTAGTGAGAGCTGTCAAACTGTGTAATGATCTCCCAAGGGAAGGAATAGCAGCCCTACAGGAGTTCAAATCCTTGCAGGCTAATGTAGCACAGGAAAAATCCAGGGGATGAACAGGATGACCTGAGAACTCTGCTGTGAAGAAGTCATGAATGATATGAGCTGTGTGCATGATAAAAGTAAGGGAAGACATGAAAAACCGTCCTTTCTTTACTGGACCAGTATCTTAGTCTTCATGATTCTGGATGTACAGGATTGCTGGCCAGATGAAGGAGAAATATACCTTTGCATGCGTTTGTACAGAACTGTCTGCAGAGGGAATTAAAAGCCAGAATGGAAGCATTCTTTGGGCTATGTGATGTTTATGCTGAAGAGATGTTGTTACCCCACTGACTCAAGTTCCTAGCAGGAAATACTGGGCTTAGCAGATCTATGTAGCAGGGTCATGGAGCCAGTTCCTGGCTGCAGGACTGTGTAAAGGTTTGCTACATTACCATGTCCTTTTCCTAACTCAGCTTTCAAGCTCTTCTGATGCCTCTCACTAAGGAGAGACCACTGCAGCAGCAAGGTGAGATTGCTTCATGTCCCCAGTGCAGTGTGTGAATGCCCACTGTGGCTGCTCCTTCTGACCCACAACATGTGTGTGTTCATGCGGGCATGTGTTGGTCTAGGAACTGTTGTCCCACACCAGCTTTGAAGTGTATATACTTCACCCACTGCTCACACAGATGTCACTGCTCTTTCCAAAGGAAAACGCAAGGCCTCTCCTGTAAAAACAGAAGGCGGCATGTGTGAAATGTCTCTTCCACATCTCTGAATCTGGTTCCAGCCCTGAACTGGGAGGTTTAGTATTCCTTCATGTCTTGCCATTTCCTACCAAAAGTGACCACCAAGGTGTCACAGAGAGGCTAATTGTTATTCTGAGATCTATTACACCACGAATCCCCCTTTAGCACTGCTAATTAAATCTAAGCTCCACTTATCAAATGACGATGTACCTTTTGCAGGGCTGCCATGTGGTATCATTTCACTCTCCATGGGTTTCCTGGTCATTCCAGTGAGATGAGGAGGTCATAATGTAGATGAGACTAATAATAAACCTGCACTAAAAGCAGCTGCATTGTGGAGGAAGTTTAAACCCCTAAGAAAAGCAGGTAGGCAATGTGCTTTTTAATTGAAACCTGGGCTGGAGCTGAACCGCCTGCCTTGTGATACTGTGTGGGTTGGGTGGGGATGCAGCCTGTGTTATTAACCTACTACTATAATATTTACAAAGATAATGTTAGTCTCTGACAATTAGAATGATTTTTCTGTGCAACATTTTGGCTTGGGCCACCTATGTACTCTGGGAGAGAGGAGATCACATGAATGCTGGCATGGGTCCTTCTGCAAGTTTCTCATGCTCCTGACAGGTATCTGTATCTGAGAGCCACTGGATAGGAGACAAGAATACCTCTGGGAAAGGTGGATCTCATCTTGTTTTTTTGTTTATTCCCTAGCTATAGCAGGCTTGTCGAAGGCATTTTTCAGTGCAGATCCCTCTCATATTGTGTTTATGTAGGCTTCCCAAGAGAGCCTTGTCTTTAACAGCTGGCTTTGACTTGCACGACTGGAGCTGGGCACGGGTGTGGGACAGAGAGAGCAACCTGTGCTGCAAGTTGAGGTGGGGCTGAGGTGCCAAGGCAGGGCACTGGAAGGCTGAGACTGCCTCTTTCTTTCTTCTTCCTCCAAGGTTTCCAATATGCCTGGCAAATACATTTTAGCTACAGCTGCCACTTCTTGGGGGTGTGCTGCAGCATCACCTATTTAAGCCATCAGAACCTGGAGAGAAAGGGATGTCTTCAGAGAAAGGCTGTGCTAATAAGGTCTCTGAGCAGATTTGCTGAAACAGCTTGGGCAAATGAAGATTTGGGTGCTGATTCAATTGGGACCTCCTGAAGTGCCTCCTTATTCATTGGATCTGGACCACAAGCTGAAGCAGAAGGTTTCCTGAGCACAGCTGCTGCTCAGCCCCAAGCAGGGGTGGGCAGTGGCTGCCCTAGTCTAGCAGCAGCTGTTTTGTGTTACTAGGACCTGATAACAACTTCCTCTTCCTTGCGTGTATGCTGGTGACCTGGCACTTGTGGGGCCATAGCTACTGCCTGTTCTTGGCACTGCTCTCTGGGTGATCTGTATGTGCAGACAGCAGAAGAGAGGTCACAGATTTTCTAGATTTAGTGTCAGGACAGGCTTTCTCCTGTTGGCTCAGAGCAGAAGGGGCTAGGAGAACTGAAAATGAGCTGAGGGGTGGCTGTTGCTGCTTCTTGCTTTTGGTGAGGTTCTTGCTCTGTGACTCTCATAGCTGCGTTCACCAGAGTCATGGAGGGCAGAAAAAGGAAGTGTTCAGCAAGATACAACAGAAAGTAGAGAGCAGGAGGAAGAGCAGACAGGTCCTTGAACTTTCATATTGAGCACCCTGTCTGTTGAACTTTGGCTGTCTGCTCAGGAAGAGTGGTCCTTGCATGGACAGGCTGATGAAGAGCACCAGGTTCTCACACTTGTGAGGCTGGCTGGAGGCATGAGCCTGGAGAGCTGGCAAAGCAGCAGCTGTAGGATGGGTGAGAGCATGGAGGGCCAAGTGGTTTCACCTTGGTCATCCCAGATACAGCATAGAATGACCAAATACACGAGTGAACCTACCTTCCTGATGACACATTTGCCAGGATGTGATGCTTGATGTTGTTGCCAATCTGGGAGATTTAGGTGTGCCTGAAATTGTCACCAGTAAGCTGTGGCATGACACAGAGAATGCAGACTACTTGAAACTAGATGAGATGACCCCACTGGCTTAGTGGGTTGGAGCCAGGGCCTTAGAATCACTTAGGCTGTTTAGTCTTCCAGCATGCTGTGTTAGTGGCACTGACAGTGTTCTCTAGTGCAGGTGCCTGAAAAGGAGTGACAAGTGAATTCAAATGACAAGAGCCAGCCTTGCTGTTCATGCTCTGAAACACCTTATGGTGTGGGTCCATTCTCCATCCCTCTGGGGCTGTCACACAAAGGCCAGAGGTATTGTAGATCTGGGGACAAAAGAGTAAGAAATGCTTCCTTAATGTTGTATTTTCCAGATTAGCTGATACAGGAATGTGCTACAAAGCATTTAGCCTTCAAGCCCATAAAAAGAAAAGCTGACCAACCCCTCCTATACAATATGAGGTTTATTATTTGATATTTAGTTATTTAAAACATTTTAGTCATGCTCCTCATTGCGTTAGGCTGGAAGCATACATATATTGGGAGGCTGCCCATGGCTCTAAGAGCTTGTGACCTGTAAAGATTAGACATCTTTGGAGTACAAAAGAAAGTGAATGCAGAGAAATGGCAACTGTCTTTGGGAGGTAGAGGTGAAGAGTGGTGAAGTCAAGACAAGTGGCTGGGCTTATGGTTTTCAGTTTCCTGCTTCCCACCCCATCTCTGACAACATGGCTTCTGTGGTAAGGGGGGACAAAAACAGAAGGTGTTCTGCTCTAGAGGTAGTGTTGGTTCTGCTTTGAAGCTTTCCTTGAGGCGTCAGCTCACTGTCAGAGATGTCAACTCCAAACAAAACTGTTCAGGACACTTCCTCAGTGTGCTGCAGTGCAGCAGCCCACATTGGCTGTAGAACTGAGCAGACCACGCAGGATGGTTTGGAAAAGAAAAAAAACTGCCTGCTGGGAAACATGCCTTCACTTATTGCCAGGCCAGGGGAAAATATTTGCGTGGTTGCCGTTGTTTTACATGGGTATTTCAAATTGCAGGAGAGAAAACATGGCTCAGCATGCCTTGGAAGGATCAGAGATGGTCTGCTGAGTACAAGGTCCTGAAAGACATGGATTTTCATAAAGATCTATTTCTAGCCTTCTCTGGAATGTGGGTAGCCATGGCAAAAAAAAAAAAAAAAAAGGACTTTTCATTCTCTGGTATCATCTGTCCTATTAAGATAAGAGTCTTGTGTTGAACCCGTGGCTTCATGCTGCTGTTCTGTCAACTACAGGCCCTGTTTGAGGTGTCACTTCATCAGGTTTTTGTTCTCCAGGGGTTGCTGCATCATCTCTTGTGTACTGATTCAGCTATTTCTGCTGCTCTCCTCTGTACTGAATTAAGAGATGATTTGTTGGGAGTGGGTCTTGCTTACTTCTTTACTTTTTCAAACAAGTATCAGGAACAGATTTTTCTCCAGCACCTTTTCCTCTCTTCAGATGTTGAATGCAGCATTTCCTTTAAATCACATTCATTCTGGCTCTGAAAAATGTCTTTTGTAGCAGTCAAATGCCACCTAATCTGAGATGTGTTTTCACTGAAAATCTAACAAGTGCATGTCTGATCCAACTTTAAGGTTCTCTTTTTCTTGGTAAAGTGCTGGATTGATCAAGACAAGGTGACAGAATATTTATTTTAACTCTTAAATCATAGCAACAGTTGTATTTTCCCCTGCCTACTCACTGGTTTAAAACTGAAAAACAGTTGAACCAAACTTTTCAAAAAGTTTTCTGGCAGAAACCAGAAGGGCAAAATTCCACCTGAAAAAATTGAAGTTGCTTACAACTGAAAAAAGCCATATGAGAATAGAAATGAGAGCTGTCCATATGTGCTTCTTTTCTAGTATTAATAGTAATAAGAGATGGCTAAGGAGTGTTTTATAGGTACTTCAGGTACCTAAGAAGATGCCAAAAATCTGTCATGTTGACAGGTCTTAGCAGTATATGGAAGCATTGCACAACAGCTCTTCAGAAGTGGAGAAAACTGATTCCTGGTGAAAATTGAATTAAGTGAAGGAAATTGTAATTAGTCCAGCTGGAGCATGGCCTCACCAGTAAGATTTTTAAAACTTTGCTCACAGTGAGCTGTGTCAAAAGTGGTCTATTCTCCACTATGCATCTCATGCAGAAAAGGAACCTCTGAGAGCAAAGATTCGCTGGCACTATGTGAAGGTAGAGAGTTCAGCCTGGGAAGGGTATCATCCAGTAAATTCAAATGCCACCTCTGGCAGCACAAGGTATTTTATTGGCAGCTGTTTATTCAAGTGTTGACTCAGCCTAGCTTTTGAGATCTAACAAGACTGAGAGCCCTAAGGGGTTATGGCCATGGGCATTAATAAAGCAATCTAATTAAGAGATAATTAAGTCACACTTATTAAATTCCTAATTAAGCAGCCAACTGTAAGTTTGTTAAGTAAGGAATGCTCAGTTGGGATTATTCACTTTCCACACCCCAGCAAAAGGATAAAATGGGTGGGGAAAAAACAAGAACAAAAAAATCCCCCCCCCTTTCTGAAATATGATTTATATTTTAGGTGTGGTGCTTCTGAAGGAAGCAAAGACTAAAGCCTTTGCCCTGCTGAGATGGAGGGAGAGCATTTGCAGAAAGTTACTCTCCTTCTGGGAGTGATTGCACAATGGGAATGGATGTATCTGCATAGGTGTTGCTCCTTGGGAATAAAAGAAATGCAAATCTGAACATGGGAAGACACCTCTGTTTGTCTTCCTGGTCTTAAGCAGCTTGATTTAAACTCAGCTCTACTGTGAACTCATGGCCTCCAGACTTAACTAAGACCACAACCAGACCTGAACTGCAGGCTACAGTATCTGGCCAGAAAGAAAAGGGATGTGGAAAAATAAGATATTTTGTTACTTCTGTTTCAGAGAGGAAACATAGGACCAAAGAGGAGCTGATGACATACCTTAGATAACCTAGGGACACCGTAATTGAAAACTCAATTTAAGGCCTCTAAGCAACCTCCTTTAAACAACATTTGTTCCCTCTGCATTGCAAAGGCTGGCTTGTCCTCCATGTAGGACAGTTCTCTGCTCTTACTTTCCATTAGCTTCAGCCGTTCTTTGCAGAATTCCAGACAGGTCAGTTTTTCTCTGCTTGAAGTCAACAACAACAAAAAGTACAGCTAAATTGATATTTACTTACTTGGAAACATGGCAATCCAGAAGAAAAATGTGCCAGTATTATCTTGGGGGTTTTTGCTTGATGATGCAGAGAGGAGGATAATGGGAGAGGACTCCTGCAGTGCCCATGAACCTTGCACAGAGCTGGCAAAGGTGCAGCGATACCGGTGGGTTTGGCCACACCTATGGGAGTGGATGGTAGGCAGCAACATTTGGCCCCGGGCTCTAGGGCAGACTTCTAGGTGGAGCCTAATAATCTTTCTTTCCTGCTCCTCCTAGCTACTGACAGTAGTCCTGGAAGCTGTTCTGGGTTACTAATTTGCCTCCCAAACTGTGTTTCTTTGCTGTAAACTCTTTTGGACCCTATCACTAAGATAAATGTCTTGCCACAGGGTTTAGCTTCCCCCTCTTGTTTATATTTGAATGGGTGAACACACTCATTGCTGTAGACAGCTGGTGTATTTGGACTGATCATAGGCATCTCTGAGATTTAGTTTCCATTGTTTATCTGTCTGATTCAAGCTCCTCAGTTTTCTAGAAGAAGATGACAAAAATGCTGATGGAGTTACAAGAATGGTTAATAGTCCAGGGTGCTGGCAGGTGTCCAAGTTTACCAACTGCTGAACTGTGGCTCAGGGCAGTAAATTCCAGTCCAAGCTATTTAAACACCTGGCTTGTCTGAGAGAAATTGTTTCTTTCAGCAGTCTCAGAGCAGCAGTTGGAGTCAGGAATATGAGATTTCCAGTTCAAATGAGGATTATTTTCCTTTCATTCACGCACCATGGCTGGAGATCATATCCTGGGCTAGCACAGATCATAATAGTGACTGAGGGATAAAAGTGTTATGCATGTATGTACACAGCAATAACCAGTTCATTAATAGTTTGCACTTCTGTTTTGTCCCTTCAGCCTTTCCTGGTGCCTTGGTCTTTGCCTCCTACTCTGCTATGGATTCCTCAGTCTATAATAGGACCTATAGCTTTAATGATATTTTCAGCCAGAGCTGAGTCTGCTTCTTGCTGTCCTGTGTCCAATAAACTACAGTCATCGAGTTCCAGGCTTTCTTTGGCTTGCATAATTTTGAGAGGCCCCTTGCTTTTCACAAGCTGGGGTTTAAGGACAGCAATAAGCTCAAGGTGCTTCAAGGCTCTGAAGCTCTTCATGGCCCACAGAAGAGAGCTAGTGATATGGATGAGCCTGTATAAAGCAGGCTGAGCTCATCAGCCTGGGGCTTTGGACCACGTTTCCAGTTAGTTTTATGATTTTCAGTGTCTTTTGCCCTTCACCATTGTAGAGTGTGCAGATCAAAGGGGGTTGGTCATGCTGCTTTGTTTCACCTTGCCTAGCTCAGGCAGCTTCAGAGAAGATCTAGATTTCAAGGTGAGTTGTGAAGATGACGGTTGGACTCAATGATTTTAAAGATCTTTTCCAACCTGAACAATTCTGTCATTCTATGGTTAAATTCTGTTGATGGAACAGAGACAACATGGTGTGGGACAGTTTATGCTGCTTCACAACTTGCATCTAGTCCAGCTCTGGATTCACCTTCAGACCTTTGTTGAGGAAAGCACGTCTGGTCAGATGAGCTGGGTGAGGGACAGAACCTGAATTTAGGGACTGAGAGTATGCATGACAGTTTCTGGAAGACTTTTGTTGGGGGATGGCTGTAGCTGGACCTGCATGGTGCCAGGTGTCACCCACTTCAGGTGACAAAGCTTGCACTTAACATGTAAAGCTGGATTGTGCCTTAAAGCCCTTCTTTCAAATAATTTAAGGAGTTAGTATCATTACAAGGTGGATTAATGTAGACAAGGAGGATGTTTCCTTTCATCCTGCCCCTTTTTCCCTTTCAAGTAGCAGGTCTATTACTCAGAGCAATACTTTCCTTGAGTATCTGGTATCTATGTCACATTAGTACCCCTAGTACCTGTTTTCATTTCAGCCAGGCAGGAAAGCAGCTAACACAGAGATGAGATTTCAGATCTGACAGATGTTGAGAGTTAGAAACTGTTACAAGGATATGAAGTGCCTGCGAAATGATCTGTCAGTCTGGCCTCCTCTGTTGAGCTAGGTCCATAGTTTGATGGGAAGGGGTGGTCTTGGGCAGCAGACATGGTTTTGAAACACCAGGAATACTACCCAACACTGAAGCCTTCCTTCATATGGGCTTGAATTTGTTGATTTGAATTTGCACTTGCAGAAGCTGAGGGATGCTTGTCGCTTTTGTAGGTTTATATTCAGAAATACATATTCACAAACACATACTAATAATACATTGCTCTCCCCTCCCCTTTTTTTTCTTTTTTGTTATCTTTGCTCTCTCCGTATGAATTCTGATTTATAATGATGCCGTTTCTGGTTATTAAGACTCCTTTTCTCTACACCCTTCCTCGTGCTTCTTTCATAGCCTAAGCCAGAAATATTTGTCTACCACAAGTGATCAACACCAGATTTGTTGTGTGGGCAGGACTAACAGTGAGGGATAACAAAATAGAGAAAAATTGATGCTTCACTAAAAATAGACCTGCTGCAGAAGGTAGAAACTGTTTCCTCATGTTGAAGCTAGAGGATAATTAATTGAGCAATTGGGGTGAATTTGGAAAATTATTCTTGGTGAACCACATCCTTCCTGCACTCAGTAAGGAGGCAGAGGATGATACAGATTTGAAGCAAGCGCAGCAGTGGTGAGAGGGTCTGTGTTTGTGGCTGTTAATGACTAAAGATGCTTATCTTTTGGCTTTGTTGTAAGCAGCTAGAGCATTATTGTCCAGGATGATGCTGGCAGTTTTTGAGATCTTCCTTTCTGAATGAGCAGGAAACTGTGTCAGTCTCAAGTGAAGCAGGCAGACTTTGCAGAGAGAGTGGACACAACAAGATTTCTTTCTTGCTTGTCTGTTTTCCTCCTGTACTTTGCCTGTCATACCCACAGTTTGGGGGTCTGTCATACCCACAGTTTGGGGGTCTGTCATACCCACAGTTTGGGGGTCTGTCATACCCACAGTTTGGGGGTCTGTCATACCCACAGTTTGGGGGTCTGTCATACCCACAGTTTGGGGGTCTGTCACTTACGATGGCATTAGTCAGTGCCAAACACTGATTTTAGGGTTATACTCTAACATAGCAAACACTACTGATTTGGTCCAGTGCTGCTGAAAGGAATTTAGACTTAATTCAATGTTTTGCATTCTGGATCAAGCCCTGGGACTTAATCCAGCTATTTTATTTCATATAATTTAAGCTATTGTCCTGCAAACCATGCTCTCTGCCACATCTGACTGAAATTATTTTCATTATTTTAATACTTCAGATTAAAGCAGCCAATTCCCAAGGCAGCACCTGCTGTTTCATTATAGCTAATAGTTTGTTACCTACAAGCACCATGGTTGCCAACACAGGGGAGAAACCTGTGTCAGAAATGAGCCATTCTTGATGCTGGGAAACTGGAGGGGGCTGGAGGACAGGGAGAATGCCCAGCTGAGTCTGGGGCACTCTTCTTTGAAGGCAGTTTGCAGTGAGAGCAAGAGAGAAGTGATATAAAAAGTTCTGGGATGAAGTTAAAAATGTGTGATAATGTTAAAAATATGACTCCTTTGCTAGTCAGGACACTGCATCAGGATATTGCATCCAGCTCTGGTGCCCCCAACATAGGAAAGACCTGCTGAAATGGGTCCAGAGGGGGACCACAAAAATGATCAGAGGACTGAAGCACCTCTCCTATGAGAAAAGGCTGAGAGAGTTGGGGTTGTTCAGCCTGGAGAAGAGAAAGCTTCAGGGAGACTTTAATTGTGGCTTTCAGTATTAAAGGGGGATTAACAGAGAGAGGGAGACAGACCATTTAGTAGGACCTGTTGCAATAAGACAAATGACAATGGTTTTAAGATAAAGAGGGTAGGTTTAGACTAGATATTAGGCAAAAAATTTTTAATCTGGGGCAGTGAAATAGTGGAAGGAGTTGCCCAGAGATGGCCTGTCCCTGAAAGTGTTCAAAGCCAGGCTGGGTGGGGCTTTGAGCAGCCTTACCTAGTGGAAGTTGTCCCTCCACATGACAGGGCTTGGAACTAGGTGATCTTTAAGGTCCTTTCCAACCCAAACAATTCTCTGATTTCAGTATGTGACCACTTGTGTTTATTATATCTTTGTCAGCAGTAATGGCAGGCCCTCCGTTTTGAAAAATACATGCACCTAAACTCATGTCAAATCACCCCTTAATCTTCCATTCAACAGCTTAGAAGAAAACCATGCCCCACTGAAACCAGCAGGTGATTCAGTCACTAATTGAATAGTTTATTTCCTATGATGATTCCAGTGATGTTCACTGATGACAAATTAGGCAGAGGATTTGTAATATGGGCAGTAGCTAAGAGTCTATAAATTCAGTGAAACCCCACAGTAGGGAGAAGTGAGAAACAAAGATTTGTGCCCTAACCAGGGAGGAGACCAGCAGAACTGAGCTGTGACACTGTCCCAGTATCTGTTGTGCCAAACCACCATGATGTGGGCTGGCCAGCTCGTACATGTGCTAGACAGATGGCCAACCTACACACCATTCTTGACTAGCAGCAAAACATTATTTTTTTCCTGGTGGGCAAGAGACAGGGATGCTGAAGGATTTCTAACTGTGGAAGTGTCACAGTGAACACCGGACATACGTCTCTGGAAAAAGATTTGTATCAATCCTGCTTTTACTGGAGCAACTTAGCATAATCAATGCAGATTTCCCTCCTCTCATACTGATGGGTCTTTATGAAATGGGTTATAACAATTGTTCTGAATATTCTTACAAAGTTGTGGAAATGCCAACTTGGTAAAATGTATCATTTTCTAAGGGCAGCTCTGACTCCCCTTGTGTATTGCATGGTCCACACTTGTGTTCTTTAGTCTTCATTGATTTTTTTTTTTTCCTTGGCATCTTGAATCCATGGGAGTCCTAGACGTGAAAGTTGGAAAAGACCTGATAAAATCATGCAATTCTCCCAGTGAACAGAGGTAACATTAACATACCTAGACTGTCCTGTAGTCCGTGTCTAGAGATCTTGACAATTATTTGTTTACACCTGTTGCTGAAGATCCTACAAGAAGATGATCCTGTATCAGTTGTCTACTTTAATGCTTAACTAAATTCATAATTACGAGATTTTATCGCAATGATTAACTGAAATCTTGGTTATTATAAATGTAGCCTTTTATATTATTTTCCAGGCAGAAAACAGTTTTAAAGTTTTGTATTTAAGGTGTTTTGTCATATAGCCCTCATTTTTTCTCCCTGTGAGTAAAAAAAAAGGTGTTTTTTCTAACTTTTCTCTTTATCATAATTCCTGAATAATCAATATTTTCACTTTCCTTTAACTGGATCACATTTTGGGTGAGAGAGATTTGAAAGAGGTTAAAATCCTATTGAGGTAGAGATCTATTATTGTAGAAAACCACTCAGACAAAACAGTGTCAGGTGCCTTATATGTCCAGTAACAGGGAAAATATGAATACTGGAGCATGCTCTACTTCATAAGGCACACTCATCTTTCAGCCATCAGTGGTTTAAAAACTTCCTGAACTGGAGATTACATCTCTATCATCACATTTAATAGACCCTGATGGACTGATTCTATTGACTGAAAAACAGATTAGACAAATTTTATGGTTAATCTTCAAAGCATCTGGTGACACTGAGTTCCTCAATTTACGTGCTATGCACATGAAAAACATATTTCCCACAGCTTGTCTCAGACATGTTTGCCTGGCAGTTTAAGCACTGCTCCCATCCCTTTATCCCCCATTAGCTTTGCATTCTGAGAAATAGGAAGTCTTGTCCATATCATTTGTGTTTGCGTAGACCAGTGGCAGTACATCTGGGTTTTTTTCTAGAACCCAATGTATAGACTCATGAAGTCCTAGAATAAGTTTGACATTCTCTAGACAAATTACGACAATTGGTCAGCACTCCTGGCTCATGTTCTGTTTGTGGTTTAGTCCAAACCCTGACCCCTCCAGTGCCTTGCTAGTCAGTTGTTCCCCTTTTTGAATAGTTGTGCTTGATTTATTATTTCTCCTCTGTCACTTTAGGGTAGCTTCTCACACTTTTCTTTTCTGAACTTTACTTTCCATGATGCAGACATTTGTCCTGCTGGTGAAGACCACTTGAAGCAGCACTGTGAGTCTTCATCAAGTGCAGAGCTCTGTGCCCCAGCACCAAAACTCTGTCTCACAAAATATGTACCCAGCAGTTTGCTCTGGAGTTGTCTATTTCTGCTTGGAGTTGTCCTGTATCTTTGTTTGCTGGGACAGAAGCAGCAGCCTGTCTTCACAAAGAATCTAAACTGACTCATTTCACCTATGCCAGGGAATAAGAGCATGGATAGTTACTGAAGATTAGGTGTCACATGGGCCATGAACTTTAAGAAGTTGTTACTGGCCCTAGTAGACCAAGAACCTCTTTCATCCGCTTTGTCTGGTGGTTCTGCAAGAGAAAGGAAATATTAAATGCTGGTCCCAGGCCAAAGTAGTCTGCCAGTTGTTGCATCATATGTGGTATTTTGCCTTAACAGTTCAATCCCATTAAACAAATAAGATAATCACTTAAGAATCAAAGCTTTAATCTGAAAATTTAAGGATGAGTAAATGTACTAGGAAATGTGACCCCCTAACAACAATTTAAAAAAAAATTGGAAATTTCTGTTTTCTTGAAAGCTTGGGGAGGAGGTAATGCAGAAATTTGAGTATTGCATTATAAATCAGTTAAATCCTTCTTTGCAAGGACTCACTACCAGGAGCCAGTGACTGCTACCTTGGCTGTTGGGTTCCAGCAGTTGGCTGTGAGTTTGTTAATCTGTCTCCTGGTACCAACCTCAGCCTTGGTGTCCCTGAGGTATGCTGTGCCACCAGAGGAAGGCAGAGAGCAAATGTCTCAATGGACCTTGTTTGGGCTCTCCAGCTTCTCTGCAAGCTTTCCAGGACACTGCTCTATGCTGAGGGCTGCTCCTGTGTGCTGCCCTGAGAATGGACAGGTTCTGATGCAGGTACGGCATGTGTATGTGTCTGTACATGTTAAGCTATAAAGCTAGATGACCTAAGACCATTAGAGCTCCAAAAGGCCTGCAACACGTGTTATCATAATCTCTTTCCTCTCTGCCAAGCATGACCTGAAT
This sequence comes from Sclerurus mexicanus, assembly GCA_013396755.1. Classification (NCBI taxonomy): domain Eukaryota; kingdom Metazoa; phylum Chordata; class Aves; order Passeriformes; family Furnariidae; genus Sclerurus; species Sclerurus mexicanus. Next base: position 386,570 of record VWZF01001537.1, on the reverse strand, counting down.
TAATGGCTTTGGTTGTGACTATATAGTCTCTAGCATAACCTCTCCCTGTAAGGGGGAGTTCTTGCATCTGAACGAAGCAGCATGGCAGTTGTTCAGAGAAATGTGATGACCTCTTCTCTTTTGCCCCTTTCCTTTCTGAAAGTGGTGGGTCTTTCCTCTTCTTTCTGTCTGTTTTATCATTCACTCATATATTTAATATATACATTTTTTAAAAAAAGCAAAATGTCAGGATGCGGTCCTAATGTTAGCAGGGATGGCTCTGCAGGGTTGTGTCTGGACTGAAGTGACCTGCAGGTTTAACCCTGCTCTGGAGGACTGAAGTGTTTACAGCATTCCTTACTAGGACAAGCCTTGCTTCATAGACTGTTGTTGGAAGAGCACGGTAAATATACTTTATGGGATTTTTATGAGGTTTTAGAGAAGAAGTTGCACATTTTTTAATTTTTTTTATGAGACCAATGAAAAATCAAGAAGCATACTATGATTACAGTTTGAAGTCACCAAACCTATCTTTTATTTTTTTGTCTTGACTATTCCTTCACCCATTCTAAAACTTCCTTCCTGCAGCGAAGTGTCCCACATGCTTTCCTCCCAAAATAGAGCACCAGACACTCTGCTCTTGCCTTTCTGCAACCCCACAAATATCCTGCCAAAATAGGTGGTGAGATGCAGCAGTTACTCTCACAAGTTAATGGCAGACTTTTCAGCAGCTGAAGTAATTGGCTGTGAGGAGGGACAGTAATCTGAGAAAGGATTTTGCCTCCCTTACCAAGTGTATTGGAACCCTGCTTGGTGCAGGTGCCCGGTGCAGGGAACTCATGAGGGCTGGGAAGTGTGGCTTCACCTGCACTCTATAACCTCTGTGGGTTCACAGCATCCTTACACAGGCCTGCTTGCTCATACTCCTTTCACTGCAGTCACGTTACTGAGGATGCTGTACTAAACCTTTATTCTGAGCTGTTTATAATCCCTGATCATTCTGTTTCATTGATGTTATAGGTCTGCTCCAGCAAAAAAAGAGTTGCTGTACAGATGTCTCTATAAATATCAGGAAAAGGTTTTACTCCTCTTCCTACTTATTCTATATAACTCATCTCAGGAAAGTTATGGGGAATCTTCCAGGGAGTGCAGCTGAGTGCGGGAGATGTGATACATGCAGGGAGATGTGAAAACCATACAGTAGCCCTGCATCTATACTAAAGGGTAATAAAGTTGTGTGTAACACAGGAAATCATAGGCCAAATATTGGCAACCACATCCTATGTAGATTTTGCTGAGATCGGCTTTGATTGCCAACTGGTGGCCAGAAATTGTCTCTGATTCAGTTATTCCCTAAGGCCACCCACCTGGTGGCTCAGAGGCACTGGAGTAGGCAGACTGGTTGTGGCCACAGCAATGCTCCAGCCAGAGGTCAAGTGAGCATCTCCTGCCAACGCAGAATGAGCTGTCCGGATCCTTTCTTATTGGTAGACTTGTATTCGGTAAGAAATTAGGAATGCTCTGTGTACTGCGTTACTAAAACATTGTCTATATTGATATGTATCCTTCTACTAGAAGAGTGCAGATATCCAGGTTTGACAGTAGTTTGTGAAAATCTATTGTGAGGGTAGGTAGGAGGAAGTATTTCCAAACCAACCCTCTGGGGACTTCTGCTAACAGACTCATCAACTCCTTGCAGTAAGTTGGCCAAGGACCTTGTTGGGAGGTGAAATCTGAGGTGCTCGTGGTGCAGCTGGGATTGCCATCCTTAACAAAAATATAGCTGCAGGTACAAGCCCTGGTGAGTCCCATGAAGGCTGGTGTTTGCTACTTATGGCCTCTGGGTACTCCAGTGAGACTGAGCTTCCTGGAATATCTAAGTGATTTTCTGATTGTCTGGAGAAAGGAGGATGTGGCAGGAGAGTGATCTCTCTGAGATACATATTTTGCCTATGTAGCAAAGCAGATGGACTGAGGAGGAGAACCAGTTAAAAGGAAGGAAAGCTTGTTCTTTGGCTGTCAGGCTGACAGAATGCTTGCCTTTCTAAGCCTCAAGAATTCCAGTGTTATGAGAATTATTACCTGAAGATAGTTGAAGGAGGGCAAGCCTTGAGGTGGTGGTTTTAATACAGCCTGGCTATTCAAGAAATAATGTCCTTAATAAAGGTCTGGGGAGAAGAGATTGCTTTTTGACCATTCTTTTCTCGGCTTTGGTTTCAGACTCTCCCTCACTCATTTGTATAATGTTGGAACGAACTTTGATAACTTAAATTGCTAGTCTGGGGCTCATACACTTGGCAAAAACTGGTCAGCAGGAAAGTACAGTGTTACTGCTTTCCCCTGGCTGGTGACCACTCCTTCCCCCTATCACTGAGGCTGTTGGTAGCTCAGGTTGCCCTCATTTGCTGGATAGGAAGAGAACTGAGCAGCAAAAAGGCAGACAAGACCTCCGCTTTGCAGGAGCATGTTTTAAAGCTCAGTCTAGACTGAGTGAGCCCAGCCCATGTAAGAAACCTTCTCTGTAAAAAGTTGCACAGATCTTGCCAAATAAACAGCCCTGTACCCCCCTCACCATTTCCAGACTGCAGTCTGTGGCTGATAGAGTTGAATCATGCGCACAAGAGGCTTCTGCTAATCTCCATCACCAACCTCTTCCTTGGCAGTGACTGGCAAGAGCTGGAGGTGAGGAAGAGGAGCAGAATGGTAGTGTGGGTACCAGTTAATATCTATGAAAAGAAAGAGGTTCTAAGGACTCTATTGGATATTCTAGAACCTGTCTGGAAACCCTGTATGGCAGCTGAGGTCTGTGTTGAACTCAGGCTGGTTCATTCAGAGATCACTCTAGTACTTAGAGCCACTTCATTACAACAGCATACATTGACATATACTGCTGGTGCCTAAACTCATTCTGTATGTCTTGGCTATGTCAATGGCTTGCATATGGCTATTTTTGCCTCTTGTGAGTAGCAAGAATTACAGATGATCACTCAGTGGACATCATAGAGTGGTTCAGATCAATGTGTGTTGTCCCCATGTTTCTCAGAGTACAATCTACAAAAATCAATTTAATTGCTTGTGTGCCAGCACAGGCCAAGTTCATGACGTGACTTCCATAGTGAAACTGAAGGGGTAAAATGTTCATTGGTTCACACTGGACACTAATCTCTTTTCTTTGTATGGAAACCTAAACTGAATTATCCAGATTTCTTCAATTTGCAGAATTGGACCCAAAATATTCAAAGCCCAGACTTTCCCCTCTGAATTTTGCTGTACTAGTTTCTGGGAAAAACCACCAGAAAACAATACAAAGTAAAACATGAGAGAGGAGAGGTGTTCACCACCTGCCTGTTTTTAAACAGTGGTCCACCTGGTGAGAAGGTCTAGTACAGTTCTGACAGATTCTTGTTGTGCCATGGTGATTTTCCTATCTCTACTTCAAACTACCCTCTGTAGTCTTTTTCTGAGAAGGAAGAGTGTGCTACTCTGCTGCACAGAAGCTACTTATAGCAATGTTCATGGTGCTGGAGGGCTGTCAACTTTGCCAAGTGGTGGGGCAGGGGGGAAACAGGGACTCGAGATAAGAATAGTAAGTGAAATCTTAAATTTGATGGGCCTGTCAAGGAGGAAATTACAGCTTGGAGGAGGAAAAGTGGTTGTGTTTTGAATTTTCTGTAGTAAATATAAAGTCTGGGGGTTTTGGCGGTAAGGAGGCAGTTCCACCAGGAATGTGTAAGGCTTTGTTTTGGACATGCCTGCCACAGCTGTTTTTCATTATAAGAGAGCAAGAGGAGGACTTGGTGACAAGGGAATCTTGTAGAACTGGTGTGGAAGATGCAGGAAGGCAGGCAGAGATGAGTGTGAAGAGAGAGAGGATAGAGCCTGTAGGACACCGGAAATCACTTAAAAGCCCAGGTGGTACCTGAATCACTTTGGCATAAGGTTACCCTTTCTTCCCCATCTCCACTGAAACAACAAATTGCTGACCTCACCTGGCAGTAACTGCAATGCAGTTCCCAGCTGTGCCAGGGGCCTGGTGCTTTTATTTTCACGGTCTGTGTTTAAGAATATGATGTTTGCTTTTTAAATTATATTTTAAATTCTTCTCTCAGGCCAGCTTGGACTTGTACTGTGAAAGAAGTGCAAGTATTTATGGCTGCCCTGCTGAGTTTGTAAAGATTTCTGCCAGAGGGAGTGGAGGGTATAAAGGGGAGGTGAGGGATGTGCAGATGAGCGCTGTGAGTCCAATGTACCAATGTGCCAGCACATGGTCATGCGCCATCACCTGCTCTTCAAAGAAGGCAGAAGGGTGAAATAATGTGTCCAGGGCCAGACAATAGGCTGCAGTCAAAGCACAGGCAGTGCAGCCATGTCTCAGTCCTTCCTGTTGGCCTCTATACTTCTCTGGTTAAGCTGTCCTAGTCATTCCCTGGTCCTTCATGTGGAGAATCAGCTTCTTTTTCTGATGGATGAGATCATGGAAACTGAATGCAATTTGGAATTAAAATAGAAGATAGATACACCTTCATCCTCTTCTTCCCAACCAGGCTACTGACAAGGTTTGGTGTGTACCGGTAATACCACCAGTGATGTGTTGGCAAAGGGAGGGTCTGGTGTACCAAAAATGACAGTACTGCAGTCAGGGTCTCACCTTTGAGGCAAACTTTTGGGGCATTATCCTAGTGTTGGAACAAAGTTGTCCAGCAGGGCAGACACTGAGATGTTTTATAACAGTGTACTGTACTGTACAGTTTCCCCTGGAGGGGACCCCCTCTTGCCAGATCTTGTGCAGCTGCATCACTGGATTTCAGTTGTGACCCAGATGTGAGCTGTCCTCACCTCATCAGGCATGGGCTACTAAGGCTGTTGGAAGGACCTTCCCTAGGGGAAAATGGGACATTTCCAGACTGTGCATGTGTTAGTGGAGTGGGGTCAGCTACCCTAATGTTATGAATGCAAAGCAGCTGGCCTTGCATTTCTCAAGCATGTTCCCCAGGACCAGCCTGTCCATATTTAGTGCACTGAGGTGTTTAAGACATTCAGTCCTTTATTTTGATGCTTATCTGACTGCCAGTTTAATTTAAATACCTAGTCTCAAGAAGTGAATGCTGAAGCACTTCTCAAAGTTGCTTGTTCAACAAGCCGCTCTTAGATCACTCTTAGTGTGGCTTTCAGGCTGTGGTTTGTAAAAGATCAGGCTTGCAGCTGCCTGGGCAGATGAGAAAATGAAGCTATTCTCTTTTGGATCTTTTACAACTGAAGTCTTCAGTTCCTATAAGAGGGAAGCTCTGTTTTGAAACATTACCTAGACACAGAACTTCCATAATGGATCCTGTATGGATTCTTTGGTGTCTAAGAAGAGCTCAGGTCCTGCCTCTCCCTTCCTCTTTATGGGAATACTAGAAAGGTTTCTCTTCTCTATTAGCCATCTATTTCTATGAAATTTGTGCAAATTTGGTATCGTTGAGCCCTCTATTCTTCTGTCAAGACTGACAATGGGTTTTAAGAGATTTCAAGAGGAAAAAGAAGATGATGGCACAGGTAATTCAAACATACAGTTCTGTTTCTTAGCACTTATGGCCATTTAAGAGGGCCATGATGTTCCTTGGATTGTTTGTATAAGATATCAGGAGGTTTCACTTTCCCCTTCCTAACTGCCCTCCTGTTTTAGACAGAAGTGGTGAATGACTTTTGCTTCTTCTTGAAGTAAGACTCTTAGCAATGATATTGATGAGCTTGGTCTTTGAATACAGAGCTGTTTATTCCCACCTCTTCCAGAGTGCCCACAGTTTTTAAGCTCTGCCGAAGTCCTTTTGGATGCTTTCTTACAGTTACAAAGCAAATATAGGAGATTTCCTCATGCAGACAGCAGGGAAATAAGAAAGTCAGAGCCAAAAGCAGTTCTGCTCCCTGTGGACACATTGGTGTGATAATGGGAAGCAGGACAGCCAAGGACTAAACCAGCACAGTGCCAGAAAGCCAGTCTGATGACCACCTCTCCTACCAGGAGTCTGGTGTTGGATTCTTATGATGCACTCATGGTGCCAAGAGCCTGGGTCAGGGAAGTCATGGAGCCAAAGTAAATATTTAAGCAAAGGCTGATGAGCACAGATGGCCTCGCCAACATCATGGCTTTCTTGGAAATATAAGTACTAAGACCTTGAAATTTTTAACTTTCTGCCATAACAAATAAGTCAACTGCTCAGATGACCTCCTTCTTTCCTCTCTCTTTCCCCCCATCCTTCCTATTTTGACCTTTTTTTTTTTTAATTTCCTAGGTCCCAAATCATCTTTATTAATCATTTACAAGGGTTAAAAATAAAGGTGGGACATGGGAACATTCAGCTTCAGTTTGGGCAGGAGCACAAGGTAAGCAGTGGGCTTTGTGTCCTCACTGTTGGCAAAGACAGTGCAGAGGGGATGTACAGCTATGGTGTCAAAGGAGAAGGTGGTGATAAGGCACTGCTGAATTTCAGGAGGACATCTTGAGAGTCTGGCTGTTGCTTCTCTAGGTCTCTCTTCCTTTTGGCCCCCCAGACAGTTTGCAATACTCGAGAACAAGAGTCGGGCTGGCTTCTGCTTCCCAGTCAGCTGAAATGCCACAGGATGTGGCTTCTCTGTTTTTCCTCTTTAGTCCTCTGGGGAAAAAACCTTCATGTTCCAAATACAGACACTTTAGAGAGGAGGCATGGGCAGGTTTCCCTATACTCACCTCTCTGAGCCAAGTGACTTGTGTTGTTTCCCTTTGACCAAGCAGCACTGCACTGAGTCCTTTTCACAGCTTCTGCTTGACTCCCATGGATTTGCCAATCACTTGCCTTCTTTTAATTTCAAATTATTCACAGTCTAAGGCATACCTTTTAGTTCAAAAACCAGGAGTCCTGATATTTTACAGTAAGTCAACTCATGATCATATTTCAGCCTACAGATTTTAGAGGTCAGGAAATAAACATATGTTTTTTCTCCAAGTCAAGAGGCTTTATAACCTCCTACAGACTACACCTACTAATGTGCTTGGACACAGAGCTACTGCCCCTTTACAGTTGCTTTTTTCCCTGGCATGCCTTCTTGAGGTTGAGTTTTTTTGGTTTTTTTCAGCCTTGGCAGATAAAGTGCAAGCTCTTATTTTGCAAGTAGCCACTTTCCACTTTGGCTTGTTATTGCCCAATTGCTGAGAATTTTAATTCCTGTTGTGTTTTCTCTTTATTTCCATTTGGTTTTGGGTAGTTCCTGAGTTATGGTGTCTTCTCACAATAATAACAGATGTCAGCATGGCTTCTATTGTGGCATAGACTGTATAGAGCCAGGCAGTGTTTCCCACTGTGCCCATTCATCTGAACTGGTAGTGCATCATAAAAGTCCTTTAGTGCAGAAAAGGTAAAGATAGAGTTATTTTAATGTGAGAAATTTTTTGCCTGGCTCACTGATGAACTGATGGGACTAGCATGTAGCTGTTACGTAGTGTGTTTTACTGATGGCTTGAACGCATTTCAGAGGAAAGCGAGATTAATTCCCGCCCTTTTATAGGTGGGAAAACCAAAGCATATGTAAAAGTTATTCAGCAGATCAGGTGCTGAACTGAGAATACAACCGGGATGCAAGTCTTCAGCCTCTCAGACCGTGCTCATTACACCTTCTCAGTAAGGAATGCTGTCTATATTTTCATTCCCTTTCTATCCAAATCTGCCTGCTGGTGTCAGGTCTTCCATTACGCGAACATTATGTGGGCTGGCAGGACCTCCCTGGCGTTTCCCAGAACAGCCCTCCTGCAAGGCATACTTGGAGGCCTCACTGGTTTAGACATTGACCCAAATTTGCGTCCTGTCCAAGCTGGGAACAAATCCACAGTTAGACATGTGTGTGATTCCACAGCAGCACTGGAGACTGTCCTGTTGAGGCCATGCTGCCTGTTAGAGAGGGTTTGAAGAGCAGATGTAGAGGAAGGGGAGGAAGACCTAGAATACAGACAATGAACAGCTTTGAGAGATGGAAAGCCTGAAATCACAGAGGAAGAGTGCGTGCCATGCCCAGATGGACCTCTTCTCACCTCATGAACACACAGAGCAACACTATCCCCTTGGAGCATGACCATGTGACTTCTCTCTCCCCTGTGTGGAGAGGGTATATGCACAAGCATGATTAAAAATGCCAAAAAGCCATGCCTTGGCTAGGTTATTGCTTTTGTGACAACTACTGTTGACATCTGCTGATTTTTTTTTTCTGAAGGCTTACATAGCAAATGGGGAGAAAATAGAAAGAACTGGAACATGTTTGCAAAGTTACAGCAGTGATGATGGATCAGGGCAACATGGTAATATAAATAGAAGTCTTTTTGAAGGAGGCACAAGGCTTAAGAACTGCTCAGATGGCAAAGCATGACGAATTACTCAAGAGGTTGCATGAAAAGGCAGGGAGTAGAAGATTTGTCATGGAAAAAGAAGAAATGCTGAGGAGATCTGTGGGGCATGGGGAACCCTAGGACAGGCACTGCAAATCTTGCTCCCTCTGAGTCATGGACCCATAAGGTAAGAGGAGTCTTGAGAGCAGGAGGTGGAAAGAGCAGGACCAGATCACTTCTGGCAAGTCCTAGGTCACTTGGGAGAGGAAGAGGGAGGCCCTCTGGTCATGGATTGGGTACCTGTGTTTGGCCATTCTGGGGTGCTTACAACTAAGAAGTGTTGGACAGATAATTCACAAAAATGGAGGAAATAAATGATGGGAAGCTGAAGCTGGGGAGTCTTGTTTTTTCTCATCTTTCCCCTTCTTCCTTTCAATCTCCACTGTCCTCTAAATATAAGAGAGCTTCAGAAACCACTGAAAAACTATCTTTTTTATTACAGGACTTTTTAAGAGATTGTATTAGCTGTTGATATTGCCCACTTTGAAAATCTTTAGTTGTTTTTTTTTTCTTTTTTTTTTAGTGATGCCTCATATTAAAAAAGTCAGGCAGTTCAATAACTTTATCTACTTTTATCTTAGGGTTTGGTTTTTTTTCTGGGTGATTATTTGAATATTTTCAATCTGGGCAAGAGAGAAACTGGCCAATTTATAGTTCTGTTCAGTAGCACCGTTTACCTCTCTATGCTACTGGACAGTTTAGAGAACTAACATAATTATTTTGTAAAGAACTGTTGAGAATAAGGTAAACAAGGGAGAAAAGAGACCTCAAGAGGTCAGCTGCCACATTTCCCAGCCTCAGGACAGAACTGACTGTTCCATTAATGTGGGAGGTGTTTGGTGTGTGCTTGACCTCTTAAAATCTCTGGCAGGGCTGATTTCTCAATCTCCTTTAGGTATCTATTCCAGCAATCTATAACATTGTAATGTTGTTCCTCATATATAAGCTGGATTCCCATCTTGCCGTGATTTGATCCCTGTACTTCTTGTTCTGTTTATCAAGGATATACAAAGTAGGTTATTCTTTTTCTCTTTACAGTAGTTGCTACAGGTCCCACCTCTCCTCTCAGTCCTCCTTCCTTTAGGCTGCCAATTCTGATGAATATTGCAGCTACTGATGCAGTTTTATCGTGAACATCACAGGCACTCTGTAATATTTTCATCCAGATAATATTTTTCTTAGTTTGTTTTTGCCAAGATCAAGTGAAACACTGCTAAAGCCCTCAGTAAAGTCATTGTGTGTGTCTCCTTGTGTTTGCCTTGTCTAAGAGGTCTTTGTTATAAAAACACACTTCATTGGATCTATTTGTGACAGATGTGGGTTGGATTTTTTTACCTGCCCCCTGAATGCTTGGGCACATGCTCCCACATGTTTTGTTTCTTCTTGGAATTGAAGTTAAATTAAACAATTCATAATTCTGACTCCTCCCTTTCCCCTTTTCTAAGATAGACACTGTCTTTACAACTCTTCTGGAAACATGCTAGTCTTTCACAAGGTGTCAGCATTGCAGGTGGCTCCAAGGGTTCTTCTAAATTTTCCTGGATTAATTTCATCCAACTAAAATCTATGTAATTTATCTGTTTTCTTCTTTATGAATTTTAGCCTGAGGGTATTCCTGATATTAATGTTGTTGATTGTCTGATCTGTCGTGTTTTTTCAATAGACACTGAAGCAAAAAAATTCATTAAACACTTTCTGCTTGATGTCGTCTAATAAGACTTTTCAATGCCTTTTAATAGATCTGTTCATCACTTGTTTTCCTTTTACTAGCATTGTACAAATGCAATCTTTATCATCTTTTTTTCTCTGTTAGGTGTATTTTATTCCTGCCATGGCCTCTTTGATTTTCATCTCTATACATCTATACCAGCATTGCTTGTAATTTTTACTTCTTTTCTCAGAATGTACATGCTTCCTCTCCATGGAGGAGACTGCTAAAGAACCTTAAGATTTATTCTTTTTCTCCATACAATTTCTACATTAGAACAGTTTGTGACTTAGATTTGCATTGGCTAAGGACTGGAGATTCTGACTGAAATTTTTTCCCCATAAGATCTGAATTCTGTTCATTTAAATCTATGTTCAACAACTTACTTTGCTCTTCTCACTTTTTCCTCTCCTGAGACTGAGAGACTTTACTGTTTTCTCCTTTTCAACCAGTTTCCTTTCTTGCTTTTCTGTTTCAGCGCATTTCACTGTAGTCAGCATGAAATAGGGAGACCTCTGCTCCTCTGAGTGACTTCACAGATTTTGCATCTGCGGAGTTTCTCCTTGCATACAGCTGAACAACCTGTGGACCAGCCTCTGCTCTGAGGCTTTCTTGCCTCAGTTCAGCCCTTACTTCCCCCCTTACAGGTAAGCATTGTCATATTTCAGTCTGGCTAAAGTTTTGGTTCCTAAATTGTTTTCTTATGGCCTGAATTTACCCCAACAATCTCTGCACTCTCCGTCAGATCTTACTCCAATTTACCAGCCACACTGAGGAGTTAAAATGCTTACTTTACAAAATCCCTCAGGAAAGATAGCAGCAAAGAAAACTCAAAAATGCTGGATGGGTGTGTGGTGGAGGGTGAAAAACAGTGTAGCAAAGCTAACTTCAAGGTTAGCCTGTTTCTGAAGTGAAGTCATAAACTGGAGATGGAGCTGTTAGAAGTTTCTTGTAAAGACCACGTTTTAATCTGGAGTAAAGAGGGTGAAGACATTCACTCAGTCACATCATCCTTGTCGGCATTCTACTGCATTGGCTGAGACAATTGTTTTCATCTCATAGAATTCCAACAAGTAATGAAACATTAATCCTTCTGTTTCCTAAGCAGAACATCATGTGTTCTCTATTTTAATTGGATTGAGGCTGTGCTGATACTTCATTAGTAAAACTATTAGCCTTACATAAACTCTTGTGTGTAAGTTCTGATCTCCTGAGTGGTGCTTCAGTGTCACATTTCTGTACCTGTGTGTAGCTGCTGTACCCTTCTGTCAAAATTTGTGTCAAATATGTATCTGTGTTGTGCAGATATTGTATTTTTGATGCATAGACTTAGTATCAGAGGAAGATGGGTGAAAGAAACCTGAAGAGTTCAGAATATGCCAAGTATCTGATCATACAATAATTTGGGTTAGAAGGGGCCTTTTAAACATCATCTAGTCCAATGCCCCTGCAACAAGTAGGGACGTCTTCAACTAGATCAGGTTGCTCAGAGCCCAGTCCAATGTAGCCTTGAATGTTTCCAGGGATGAGACATCTGCCACCATTCTGGGCAATCTTTTCCAGTGTTTCACCAGTCTCATAGTACAAAATTTTTGCCTTTTATCTAGTCTGAACCTCCCCTCTTCTAGTGTAAAACCATTAGCTCTTGCCCTATTGCAACAGGCCCTACCAACTAATCTGTCACCATCTCTCTTAGAAGCCCCCTTTTAGCATAGAAAGGCTGCAACAAAGTCTCCGCAGAGCCTTCTCTTCTCCAGGCTGAACAACTCCAACTCTCTCAGCCTTTCTTCACAGCAGAGGTGCTTCAGCCCTCTGATCATTTTTGTGGTCCTTCTCTGGACTGTTCCATCAAGCACATTCCTGTGCTGAGCACTCCAGAGCTGGACGCAGCACTCCAGGAGGGGTCTCACCAGAGCAGAACAGAAGGGCAGTATCACCTCCCTGAAACTGCTGGCCACACTGCTTCTTTTGATGCAGACCAGGATATGCTTGGCTCTGTGGACTGCAAGTGCCCACTCCTGGTTCATGTCTGGTTTTCCATCCACCAGCACCTCCAAGTCCTTCTTGGCAGGGCTGCCCTCAATCCCTTCATTCCCCAGCCTGTATTGATACCATGGGTTGCCCCGACCAAAATGCAACTCCTTGCAGTTGGTCTTGTGGAACTTCACCAAGTTCTCATGGGTCCATCTCCCAAGCCTGTCCTGGTTCCTCTGGATGGCATCCCATCCCTCAGGTGTGTCAGCTGCACCACTCATGTTGGTCTTGTCTGCAGACTTGCTAAGTGTGACTCCATCTCTTTGTCTATGTCATTAATGAAAATATTAAATAACACTGGTCCCAGTACAGATCCCTGAGGAACACCACTTGTCACTCACTGATCTCCATCTGAGCATTGAGCCATTGTTACTGCTCTCTGGATGTGACCATCCAACCAATTTCTCATTCACTGAACAACCCTTCCACTTCCCTCCATGTCAAAGGCTTTGCAGAAGTCTGCATAGTTGACATCCATAGCTCTTATCTTGTCTACTGATGCAGTTACTCCATCATAGAAGGCCACTAGCTTGGTCAGGCAGGACTTTCCTGTGGCAAAACAGTGCTGGCTGTTTTGATTCAGCTCCCTATACTCCATGTGTCTTAGCACAGCTTCTAGGAGGATCTGTTCCATGATTTTCCCAGGCACAGCGGTGAGTATCACCAGTCAGTAGTTCCCAGAGTCCTCCTTCCTACCTCTTTTAAAAAAAAGTGGCTGCAATGTTTCCCTTTTTCCAGTCACCTGGGACTTCACCGGACTTCCATGACTTTTCAAATACAATGGAGAGTGGCTTGGCTACTACATCAGCCAAATCCCTCAGGGCTCTGGGATGTGTCTTGTCAGGTCCCATAGACTTATGTATCTTCAGGTCCTCAGGTGGTCTCAAATCCAATCTTCTCTTACAGTGGGAGGACTTTGATCCCCCAGTCTCTGCCCTGCCCCACTAAAGAGGTGTGGGAAGAGAGGCTGCCAGTGATGACTGAGCAAAAAGTTGAGTACCTCAGCCTTCTCCTTGTATGTTTTTACCAGTCTGCACCAGTCATGTTCATCAGAGGGAGTAAATTTCCTTTTACTTTCTGTTTTGGCTGATAGAACCATAGAGGCCCTTCTTATTATTCTTTGCATCCCTTTACAAGTTCAGATCCAGCCATATCTTGGCCTTCCTGACACCATCCCTACACATACAGGCAATATCCCTATACTCTTTCCAGGATACCTGTCCCGGCTTCCACTGACTGTGCATTTCCTTCTTGCCCTTTACTTTGACCAGCAGGTCTTGACTCATCCACAGTGCTCTCTTGCCATCCTTTCCTGATTTTTTTACACATAGGGATCAAGAGCTCCTGTGCCCTGTGGAAAGTATCCTTAAAGATCTGCCAGCTCTGTTCTGTTCCCTTGTCCCCAAGAGGTCTTATTGACTTGAATTTAGGAAGCAAAAATTAGGAAGTTTGCTTTCTCAAACTTCAGAGGCCTGACTTAACTCTTTGCCTAACCCATATCCCTCAGGACTGAGAACTCCATCAGTGCACGATCACTGCAGCCCAGACTGCCTCAGATCTTGACGTCACTGATTAATTCACTTGTGTTAGTGAGTAACAGGTCTGGTATTGCATCTGCTTTGGCAGGTCTGTCTGTTACCTGGGTTTAGAAGTTACCCTCAATGCATTCCAAGAGTCTCTTGGATCACCTACAGCTCGCTGTGCTACTTTTCCAGCAGATGTCAGAGTGTTTGAAGTCCTCCCAATAGGATAAGAGCCCTGATCGAGACTTTCAGCTTCTCTTCTGGACACTATAGGTTTGTAAGGTGCAAACCATGTGAAGAACTGAACAGATGCAGAAAATCTAGCCCCTAAACTAGTTTGAGTTAAGATTTAATGTTGAGAGGGTAGAGAAGCTCACCCTCTAAATAGTGTTGTGTTGCTTATCACTGTGGATACAGTCCAACTCAATCAGTTCCCCCATGCTGTTTGCAACACAAATTCAACAGCCACCTGCTGGCACATGAACGTTTGAAACTCAAATTAACTCTAAAGTAAGAACAGGTTTTTGTACTTCTGTATGACCAAAAGTCTGCTAACTTTATAATTAATCTTGGCCTCTCTGGAAAAAAAAAAAAAGGACATTCTTTAAATATTGTTGACAGACCAATAGGAGCAATAGGTTTTTCATCACTAGACTCCTAACTTAGTGTGAATTATGACTCTTCCAGGAACAGCAGCAATGCTTATTATAGCTAGATCCTGCCAAGCGCAGGGAGTCCCTTATCACTGACCAGAGCTCAGATGAGCTGCTGACACAGTTCTGATTTGGTTCAGAGAGCTGTTTCTGGCAAGGACTATGTGCTTTATCCAACAGGGACGAGAGAGAAAAAAGTAATTATTTAAAAATCAAAAATCGTGAAAAGTAAATTGACGATGAAGAAACCGTCGTTCCACATCGTTCCACAATGAAACCATCGTTCCACAATGAAAAGTGCTACAGGGGCTTGCTACGAGACCGTCGGTGGGGGCTCGGCTGGGCTGCGGTTCGCGGAGTGATGCTCACCAAGGCTGCCATCTGCAGGTTCTCACGCTCCGTGCCGGACCTTCAGGCGCACGTCACGCTGCGGCACGACCAGGGAAACAACTTCATTTGTCTCCACAGGCAGAGTTTCAGATTTCTGATGTGCCACATAGCAAACTCAGCACAGGCAATGCGCACTTGCAGCCCAGAAAGCCAACGTGTCCTGGGCTGCATCCAAAGCCAGCAGGGCGAGAGAGGGGATTCTGCCCCTATACTCTGCTCTGGTGAGATGCCACTTGGAGTGCTGTGTCCATGTCTGGGGGTCCCAGTGCAGAAGGGACACTGACCTGTTGGAATGAGTCCAGAGGAGGTCCACCAAGATAATTAGATGGATGGAACACCTCTCCTATGAGGAAAGGCTGAGAGAATTTATTTTGTTCAGCCTGGGAAAGAGAAGAATTAGGAATGACCTAATTGTGGCCCTCCAGTGCCTGAAGGGTCCTACAAGAAAGATGGAGAAGGACTTTTTACAAGAGCATGTAGTGACGGGACAAGGAGGAATGGCTTCAAATTAAAAGAGACTAGGTTTAGATTAGATACTAGGAAAAAAATTCTTTACTGTGAGGGTGGTGAGACACTGGAACAGGTTGTCCAGGAAAGTTGTGGATGCCCCATCCCTGGAAGTGTTCAAGACCAGGCTGGATGGAGGTCTTAGCAACCTGGTCTAGTGGAAGGTGTCCCTGCCTGTAGTAGGTAGGTTGAAACTACATAATATTTAAGGTCCCTTCCAACGCAAATCATTCTATGATCCTATGCGTTCTTATTTATTACAAAGTGCAGACCAGGTGCTGTTCAAGAGAATGTTAAATGCAATAAATTTGTGTGTGCATTGATATCTAGTAATACATAAATCTTATAGGAAAATTTATCAGGGCTTTTTTTCCCCCCCAGTTATACTGGTCAGCAACTTTCCCCCACAGCTCACTTTCCTTTTTTTTTCTCCTCCCTTAAGTTCCTTCTATTTTATTTGGCAGCCACCAGGGGTATGCAGTGTAATCCCAGCAAGAACCACTCCCAGTGCTGTCAGCAAGCAGACAGCAGGTATAATTGATGTAACTGCATTCAGGATGGGTTTCGACATCCATCATTTTAATATCTAAATAGTCATGGCACTAAGCCATGTCACAAGGCCTTTCCCACTGCACACAGAGGAAAGATTCCCATCTTACTGGGACAGAGCAAGTCTTGCCTGGCATCTTAACCATGCACAAAAATTAGTCAGATGGTAACTAGTCGAGCATGGCTTTACCCCTGCTTACAACATTTTTTCCTGAGCAAATTTCAAAAATAAAAGAAACTTCTAATGAAAATGTCAAAAAAAATAACCTCAGTCCATGATCTTGCGTGCAATCTGTTTAAGGGAGCACCTTACCACCCATCCCACTAGGTTGTGCTTTTAATGGTGGAAGTGAGCTTTGTCATTTAGCTATTAACAAATATGACAGTCATGTACTAGTGTCATGTACTACTGTTTTAGACGTGTGTATCTACTGCAATTGGTTGGGTACAAAGTGAGACAGAACTTGGCAGTTATATGATCATAAACACTGTGTAGTCTTCCTTCAAAAAAACTCTTGTTGCTCTACTCAGTACCCAGACACCTGTGCAGTGCAGAGATGTTTGGAGCAGTGCAGGGGCAGGTAAAGATGGTATGCTAAATCACAGTGTTTTTCCATGACCTATCCAGCATCTGTTCTTGCATCCTCACTGTCTCAAGGGTAGTTCTGCCTGATTAATACTGTATTTGGAGAAGGCTTCTTATGTTGCCCTTTTCCCTGTGTCCTTTAGGTTCCTGTAAGCTATGGAGAAAGGGAAGTGCCTTGTTTTATAAACAGGCCTGCTTTGTTTGTTGCACAGACGTAGCTTAGGCTAGACAATGACCTTGAAGTCTGGGGAAAGAAGAAGGAGGAAGCAGAACATATTTTCTGGTCATGTTCAACTTTTTGTTCTTACTTCTTTATAAGAAAAGTATTTCACAACATCCTTCTCTCCAAATGGGAGAGATACGATTTGATGGATAGACTTCAGTGGATGAGGCATTGGTTGGATGGTTGCATCCAGAGGGTAAACATCTCAATGCCCAGATGGAGTTCAGTGGTGAGTGGTGTCCCTTAGGGGTCCATACTGGGATCAGTACTGTTTAATGTCTTCAGTAATGATGTAGACAAAGGCATCAAGTGCACCCCTGAGCAAGTCTGCAGACAAGACCAACATGAGTGGTGCAGCTGACACACCTGAGGGATGGGATGCCATCCAGAGGAACCAGGACAGGCTTGGGAGATGGACCCATGAGAACTTGGTGAAGTTCCACAAGACCAACTGCAAGGAGTTGCATTTTGGTCGGGGCAACCCATGGTATCAGTACAGGCTGGGGAATGAAGGGATTGAGGGCAGCCCTGCCAAGAAGGACTTGGAGGTGCTGGTGGATGGAAAACCAGACATGAACCAGGAGTGGGCACTTGCAGTCCACAGAGCCAAGCATATCCTGGTCTGCATCAAAAGAAGCAGTGTGGCCAGCAGTTTCAGGGAGGTGATACTGCCCTTCTGTTCTGCTCTGGTGAGACCCCTCCTGGAGTGCTGTGTCCAGCTCTGGGGTCCCCAGCACAGGAAAGACTGAAACACTCCAGGGGAGGACCACAAAAATGATCAGAGGGCTGAAGCACCTCTGCTATGAAGAAAGGCTGAGAGAGTTGGAGTTGTTCGGCCTGGAGAAGAGAAGGGAAGACCTTTTGTGTCCTTTCACTACCAGTGGGGGCTTCTAAGAGAGATGGTGATGGACTAGTTAGCAGAGCCTGTTGCAATAGGACAATGGGTAATGGTTTTAAACTAACAGAGGGTAGATTCAGACTAGATATGAGTCCTGTTTCAGCTGGATTAGAGTTAATTTTCTTTGCAGTAGCTGGTACAGTGCTCTGTTTTGGATTTAGTATGAGAACAATGCTGATAACACTGATATTTCAGTTGTTGCTAAGTAGTGTCTAACTCTATGTCTTTTCAGTTTCCCATGTTCTGCCAGTGCGGAGTAGCACAAGAAGCTGGGAGGGAGCATGGCCAGGACAACTGACCCAAACTAACAAAAAGGATGTTCCATACCACAGATGTTCCACACCATCAGNGGCTGGAGTTAAACCATGACAGTATGAAGGAAGAAATATTTTACATCAAGAGTGATAAAACACTGGAACAGAGAGTTGGTAGGTGCCCAGTCCCTGGACACATTCATGGTCAGGTTGGACAGGGCTCTAAGCAACCTGATCTAGTTGAAGTTGTCCCTGCTCATTGCAGGGGCATTGGGCTNATTGTGCATCACTTGTTTTTCTTGCAGTTTATTCCTCTCTGTCCTTTTCATTACAATTATTTTTACTGTTGTTGTTATTATCATTATTATTATTATTTTGTTTTAATTCAATTTTTAAACTGTTCTTATCTCAACCCGTGAGTTTTACTTTTTTCCTGATTCTCCTTTCCACAGGGTGGTGGGAGGGAGGGAGGGAGTGAACAGTTGCATTGTACTTAGCTGTAGGCTGGAGTTAAACCATGACAGTATGAAGGAAGAAATATTTTACATCAAGAGTGATAAAACACTGGAACAGAGAGTTGGTAGGTGCCCAGTCCCTGGACACATTCATGGTCAGGTTGGACAGGGCTCTAAGCAACCTGATCTAGTTGAAGTTGTCCCTGCTCATTGCAGGGGCATTGGGCTTGATGATCTTTAGAAGGTCTCACTGAACTCAAATCATTCTATGAATCAGTTAGAGATTTCTTAGCGTTACTTCACTATTTATCTCTGCGATGACTTCTTTAATTTTTGCTATTATTTTAGACTGCCACAGAAATATTGATGTTGCTTGTAATAAAAAATGGTCCTTCCCAACTTTGCCTCACAGGGCAAAGAAGAGGACTTCTACTTTGAGACAGTGGAGTGGTAATGTTTTTCCTCCTCTGCAACTGAATTTCCATACCCCCTTTCCTCCCTTTGATACAGAACTTTGATGACTAATAAGTAGATACAAAGTGTATCTCTATTGCCAAGAATAGTTAATTTTGCAAGCAGCTTTGCAAAGGTATCTGTCTTGGAGTCTTTAAAGGAAAACTCTAGCTCATACAGTGCAGAGAAATGCAGTGACTGCTGTGGTGGTAGCTGTAGCAGGGAGTGTAGTTGTAACCAGAAAAACATTCAGAGTCCAAGAATCACCACCAAAAAACCTCAGTGAACTATTTTTATATTTTCAGCACTTTTTATGGTGAAATGTTTCTCAAGCAGTGTCAGCCTCTCTGTTCCTGAGGTTGCTAGCCAGCAGGAGGCTTTGGGAACAGGCTCTTTACACTCACTGTCTCACGTAAATGTTGTTTTAAATTATAGTAGTGGGGCATTTGTCATACTTTTTTTGAAATTAGTTTTCCTCTTGCAAACCTGTGTGAGCCATCTCTCTCATTTCTTCCAGGAAGTCTCTGTCCTGTAGCACTCTGATCCTTTGGCTTGCAATGTCTCCAGATTTCCCTGTATTTGAGTTACTGCCATGTGTGTCCTATTTGTCCCTGTTGGAGCACAAACTGTTGGCAGACGGACAGATGGGTATTGTGGAAAATACCCATCTGGAAAATGCTGGGAAATGCTGAAAGATTGCCATTCTCTGTCTTTTTCTTTGTGTGGTCCCACCTAGATTACTTGCAGCACTGTCATCCCTTAATATATCCCATAACAATTTGACAAAACAATTTTTTTCTTTGCAAGCTCCCAGTCCTGTTTGTGACTGCCATAACCAACCTTGCTGGGGTCACTGCACTAGAAATGCTGAGGTTGCAATTTCAGGTGTGGCTTTGGAACCTTATCTATGCAGGAGAGCACAGGAAAGTTCTCCAGCTTATGTGTAATATAGTGTAATGTAATATAATAATGTGCATGATGTTCTCCAGTTATACCTATAATCCACCTGTGCTCTTTCACATGGCTGCCTAAGCTCTGAAAAGAGTAGCTTCCTTTGATATTTAACCTTAAACCTTCAGGCTTTTTCAAGCCTTAAAGCCTCCCAGTAAGCATAAAGACTTTTGTATAGAAAATTGAAATGCACCAAACTTTGTTTTCCTTTTCATTGTTTCTTTAAGGACTGTCTTAAAAGTATCTTACAAGCCATGGGCTGAAAGATCACTGATTTTAATCTAAACTGAAAAAGTCACTTATTTTGATGTCTGCATGGCAGATTGTGGTGGTTAACTGTTCAATTCATGATAGAGTTGTTCTGGGGAAAGGGGAGAAGGAAGCGGAAGAAAACTGCCACACAGAGAAAGTTGGGTTGCTGAGATATTTTGGGAAATAGTTTGAACAAATTAGGCTATTATCTTTGTGCAGTGCTAGGGAAACTGCATGATACAAACAATGATACATGATACTGTGATCTTCTTTATGGATGAGAAGGAGGTGATGGGAACACTTTCCCACCAGTTCAGGTATCTTAATGAGTGGCAATACAGTGATTTAATTTTAAACATTAAGTATTAATACCCCCTAAACAGGACAAATGTGCTCACCTGATACTAGAGAAGAAACCAAATGCTTTCTATAGAGTCTGAGATGGGTGAACCTGGAGGCTAAACCAAGGTTTTCTCAAGCTTGTCTTACTGAGTCCTTGACCAAACCCATCTCTTACCAAGACTAGTTCAGATTTCTCCTCAGAAGGGGTAATCTTAACTATGGCTAGTGTGCCTATATGTTTTTCTTAGTGTGTCTATTTTTTTGAGGAGATGAGGGAATCTGTATCCAGATAACACTTTCTTCTATAATTTCTGACTCATTCTAGATTACCTGTAAACATATTCTCTTGTGATACAGGGTGTAAAAAATAGGGGTTCCTACACATAATTATGCTAAGACTGCTTTCCAGCTGAAAGCTGGGAGAGTAAGGGTGAAGAAGTATATTTGAGACATGGGTAATCGAAAATTATTTTGTAATATGGCCTTAGCAGTAGAGAAGGAAAACGTTTTGATTTTGCCTTTGTTTCTCACTGTTCACTTTACGTTTTGTTTGCAAAACACCAAAGAGCCTCAGACTATCCAGATCTATTGACTTCATCTTGACTAAACTCTGGTGCCCCAGAGGAATAAAGATGTGTCTTGGTACTAATATTCATTGTGAAATAAACATGGGTGTCAGTTGCAAAACAGTAAATTCACTTTAGAAGCTTTTGCAGTTGTCATTAAATGTTAGCTCTGGCAGCTGGGAAGGAAGGATACTGTAAACTGGGATAGGAAGAAGAAATCCGGGAAGAGTAAACATACAGAAAACTTTGGAGTACTTCAGTCAAACCAGGTTTCCCAGCTCTAGTGGGATGGTTACATTATCCTGGAGGACATCTCTAGGTGCTCAGATACAGCCAGGATCTTTGTTTTCCCTCCTGTATCTCTGCATGTCCCTGCTTTGTCTGTCAGGGATGGCAGTGGCAGAATGCAAGAACTGACCTGCTTACCCACTGGCAGGGGAGGGCTAGGCTCCTAGTTTGGATTTCTCTTTCCTGCTTCTCACAGAAAGGCTCCAAACTTGCTGCAGTTTCCATCATACTACACACAGAAAGGATGAACCTTAGGAAAACCATTCCCTCTGCTTTTATTATAGGAGAAAATGAGGAAATGCTGGACTGTGACTTGCCCAGGATTACACAAGAAATATTAGATGGAGTATTGGCTTTATTTTTGCAGTCTTACTTCAGCACTGTAAGATAGAACAGTATGTAAAGAGATCCCTCTTTCCTCAATAAGAGGAAGGATAGAACCATGCTTTTGATATGCTGATGAAATGGAATTTTTTGTTTGTTTCCTTATTTTTTTTTTTTGTTTTGTATTATTTTTTGTTTTGTTTTAAACTGGTTTTTACTTTCATGCAGAAATGTATACATCAGACATTTCAGGAATATCACAACTTTGCCTTCCCTGGTTTTGCTGAAGGAATTTTTGCAAAGCTGGAAAACAGGTGGAAGGCAGCTTTCTCAGCACATGCGTAAGACTTCAGAGTTGCACAACTCTGATTTCTTCCAAACTCCCTGGCAACATATTAATTGAATTTAAAATGGCATCTTCTGGAGAAATGCTGTGTTCCTAGCTGCTATTAGTTTTGCTATCACTTTAGATGAAGGTCTTTAGATCAGTATTTTTTTAGCAGAGGTGTTATGGTCAAAGCCTCAGAGAGTTCTGGTGAGATTCTCTTCCCTAGTTGCCTGCCTCCATGGCCTGATCTGTCTTCTCATTTTGTTTTAGCTATGAGTCAGTGTATTACCCAATCTGCTAATTGCTTGCATGCTGCTATCTCTCCCTTTTTGTATAAAATGCTGCCAATCCTAAATTGCCCGTGCAGTTTGACAGGGTCAGATAGGGAGATAAGCAACGCTTGGATGGAGCAGGGGTAGCAGGGATAGCAGCAGCCATACTCCTAGCGTGGTATTTTGGGACTCAAGATACCAAGTGCTGGGAACCACTGCTGGCCAAAACAGAAGTTGTTGCTCCCTCGCTACAGCCTTATAGGCAGACTCACACACCCCACATGGCTTGGTGCTGCCACTGGAGCTGTAGGTAAGTCATCTCAGCAACTGATCCCTGATCTTGTTAGGGCAAAGGGAAGGAAAGACGAGGAACCCAATTGCCCTGATGGTACAAGGGATTCCCTTGGTGCCCCTGAGGCTGTCACAGGACAGCCTGGCTCTCTGTGCAGACACACAAACCAGTTTTCGTTGCGGCCTACACTGCCCACTGCAAGTGCAACTGTTTCATGTGCCCTTTCTCTGCCTGTAATTAACACCAGTTACTGTGATGCCACGACTACTAGGTAATTTCCAGCATGCAGGAGGTCGGATCCATTGAAAAGTCCAATCGCTGTCGTCAACAAAGAAATCTTTTTATCCCAGTTATTTGTCTGGTGGTGGGCAGTTTTTTTAAACAGACCCAAAACAAAACCCTTATTCAGTTGGTGTTCACATAAAGTTTTGCTATTAATGATTTACAGCAGCCTAGATTTGGCCTCCAGTTTAGTACAGACCTATGACGAAAGACCAGCTTCTGCTTTTCCTGTCTTCAGGAAAGCTGAGATTTTTCTAGGTTTTAAATGCCACCTAAGATGAGCCCTCCTTAAAATACGTGTTCTTTATACATAAAGCAGCAGCAAGATACAGAAGAAAACTTTTTTCCCTTTGCAGATCATCTTTAAGGTCAGTACTATAAGCCTTCTATAACTCCTTGATTTTTTAAACTGCTTTCTTATCTAAGTTGAATACCACTGACTTTAAAACCAAACCAAACTGAACCACTAGACCTTTTCCCCTTGCAGGGGACATTTGCAATGGAGTAACCAACAGGACCTAAACCAATTCTTGAATATTTGATCCTGGTATTTGAGTTGAGCAGGGATCCATGGGGCACCAAGAAAAAAATCTCAGCTGCTGCTGTAGCACCTACAGCAAGGCAGATAAATTAGTACTTGGCAACTGGGAAATCTGGAATTCATTCACCCCTGAAATGAAACTATTAAATGTAAGATCCATTTGTTAAGTACTTGCTTGTGATTTACAGCTCCTGCTCTGAGACTTGCAAAAATGTTTTAAGGGGATGCCAGGCAGACCTCTGTGGATTCCATGTCTATAAAAAGCCATCTAGCATCTTTTTTATTATTGTAAAATTGATGTCAGGACAAGGGGAAATGGAGACTCGAATGAAAATTCTGGACTTCTCTGCTTGTTTAAATCCCTGCGAGGGAGGCGGGGGCATCATCTGGCCTGTGAAAGGTGCAGGAAGTTTCGGCGTGAGCCGAGCGCTGCTGAGCCCTCCGTACCTGCCCCTGGCACTACAAAGGCCTCGTGTCACAGGGCAAAGTTTCTGCCTTTTTCCTGGTGCTAATGTGTTTCTAGGAGCAGGTGGCATGCTTAACGGGGGGGGAAGACAACAAAAGATTATTGCTGAACGCACTTTTCTTTGAAAACTGATGTTTTGTAGGAAAGTGACTTTATGAAACGTTTGTTTTGGTGGGAGGAGAAAGTTAAGAGGGAACCTCCATTTGGGAAGAAAACAACCACCCTTTTTCCTGGAGACAGAAAAAGGGGCCGGGCGTTCCCGTTCTTAACTTCCAAACCCACCAGAGGAAGGTTGCTCTTTGAACACGCAACGAGCTACCTTCTCCAACCTTCCCCGCTGTTTTTGGAGTAATTGTACCACAAGGAAAGAGTTAAAAAAAAGTAAAAAAAAGAAGAAGAACCCCCTGAAATCCCACCTCCTTGCCCCGCGGCCAGGTGCACCCACGCGTGGGACACGCCGCGGCGGGACGGTGCGCCCCCGCCTCCTCCCGGGATGCGGTGCGAGCTGGGATCCTCCATCCCAGCCCCCTCCCTGGCGGCGGNTGCCTGCGGCGTGTGCTCCCCCCAGCCCCCAGCTAGTGCTCCTCGCCGCTCTTTTCTGCGAAAAGGGGGCGCAGGAAGAGGNGGTTGCTCTTTGAACACGCAACGAGCTACCTTCTCCAACCTTCCCCGCTGTTTTTGGAGTAATTGTACCACAAGGAAAGAGTTAAAAAAAAGTAAAAAAAAGAAGAAGAACCCCCTGAAATCCCACCTCCTTGCCCCGCGGCCAGGTGCACCCACGCGTGGGACACGCCGCGGCGGGACGGTGCGCCCCCGCCTCCTCCCGGGATGCGGTGCGAGCTGGGATCCTCCATCCCAGCCCCCTCCCTGGCGGCGGCCCCAGGAGGAGGAGGAGGAGGAGGGTCGGGCCGGCTCCAGCGCCTCCCCCCTTCCCCGCCTCCCTCGCTCCTTCCCTGCCTCCCTCCTCGCCGAGCGCAGCGCCCCGAGCATGGAGCCTGCCTGAGCCGCCCCGTGGGCTCCGGCGGCTGCTGCGGCGGCACAACATGGAGGCGGCGGCGGCGCCGCTCNCCCCGGGCTTGGCCAGGTAAACGCGTACAGTTCCAAAAAGAGAGACAAAAGTCGCCCCCGGCCCCCCCGCCCCCACTGCCGTCCTTCCGCGGTCCCGGGCAGGGATTTCTCTGGAGTTTGGAGGGGTCGGTGTCGGGTGTCGCTCAAACTCTTGGCAGGGCTGGGGAGGGGGTGGGGGGAAGGCGAGTTTGGTGTTTGGTGTGTTTGGTGTGTGTGTGTGTATGTGTGTCCTGCGTGTTCCTCCGCCCGCCCCAGCTCCCTTCTGAGGCTTTAGGGCGGGCGACAGGGGGTGGCGCTGCAGCGGGAGGGACCGGCCCGGGGTGCGGGGGTCCGGTCCGGGGTGCGGGGGTCCGGCCCGGGGCAGCCCCGCGGGCGCTGCCGCAGCTGCAGCCCGTCTGCCCGGCCCCTGGGCACCCCGAGCCCTGTCCCGGGCGCGGAGCCTGCCCTTTGCTTTCCCTCGCAATACCGTTTTTGAGTGAGTGTGCTAATCCTTTTAAATGACAAGTAAACGGAGGCGGTGCTCTGCTTGCAGCATCCGTGGGGAGCGCGCCGGGGTCCGGTCCTCCTCCGTTTCTCCTGCGCGCTGCTGCGGTTCGACTTTGTCTCTCCCAAGACGGGGAGTTCGATCACCCTGTGTAAGACTTCTGGTTTTCTGCTGCTGCATCTGGTCTGCCTGGATACATCACCCCGGTGCTTCAGCAAGCTGAAGCCCAGTTGTTGCGATTTCCTAGGTAGTTTAGAAAACTCGGCAGTGTGGCCAAGGCTGTCAGAACATCACCTCAGGGCCTCTTTTTATTAGGCCACCCACCTTTTCAAACCTCCTGTAATTATTCGAACTGTCATTTAGAGCAAGAGAACCGACCATTTTCTGCTGGCATCATCATTCTATATTTTTAGTTGGAGCTCTATGTGGGTGTGTATTAGGTACTACCTATTCTGTCAGCATTATATGAAAAAGGTGCCCTTTGCATCTCAGGGTGCACCTTCTCCGTACACGTTGCCACAATCTTTTAAAAATAGTTCAGAAAACCTGAAGTGTGGCTTGTGCCTTTCTGAACACTTATGTTTGTGTAAAGATGTTCGTGTTTCTGCTAGACTGAATGAAGTTAATGTAGCTTTAGGGGGAAAAATCAACTTCTAGGAGTCCTAAATAAAGGCTGATAGTATTCCTTAAGGATTTCCTTACATTTACTTAACAAACTCTAATAGAAAGAGGTATTTTAAAAAAAGGAATAACTTTGTGTTTGGAATTCTTAGGAAAATAAGAGTTCCTGGTAAAACTAAGGACGAAGTTGTAACTTGGAGTTTGGTTTTCATTCACCTCCTTTTAGAGACACTGATTCTTTTAACATAGTGTATGTTTGGCATGAATAAATAATCCTTAGTTCCTTAACATGCATGGAAGAACTCTTCTACAAATGTACCATTTTTAATAATTAGCTAAAGAGTCTTGGTTATAAATCTTAATTACATTGCCATCATTTTGCCTACTTAGTAGGAAGGCATGTGATTCTTTTGTTGCATTGACCTGGACAGTACTTTTACGGACAGCTTATCTATCCTTTTAGAAGGAGCATGGATGTACAATGAGAGCCTCTCCATGATTTTAGGTCCATTTCTGAGAACCCCTGCTCTGTAAGGAGATGCTTGACTTTTACCTGTTAAAAGTATTTTGATGGGCTTGTCTTAAAAATATGTAAATATGTCTCTGCACATGGGAGGTTTGCTGGAACTTTTGCAAGCTTCTGTGAATTTTCATGTTATAATAGATCTTGAATACTTTGGCTGTGAAATAATTTTGCTGAAGAGCTAAGTTCTTGCTCTATATATGGTGGTGTCAGGAGTGGTTTTATTTATGTGACTTGAAATAATAATAAACATGTTTCAGATATGGGTTATACTTGACTCTCATTTCACTGTGATAAGCCAAAATGATCATTGCATCTGGTGTTTCCTTGAAGACTGGAATCTCTTGCCCATGCAAAGTATTTCATGTTTTTGTCTGAAAACATTGTAGGTTCTGGATACTTACTATTGCACAGCAGGTACTTTATGTGGGACTCTTAAAACCTCAAAGTTGAGATAATTCCTCTTTAAGAACCATCTTAAACAGAAATTATTTTTAGTTAAACTCACAACTGCTTGATTAGCTGTGACTTGTCATGAACTAGAATGTTTGCCAAAATCATGAGATTGTATCTTAGTTTTCTTTAATGGAACTACCATTTTCCTGATACCAAGAAACATAAGATACAAAAAGCTGAACAAGTAAGTGTGACAGGATGGTTACAAATGTTTGAAACTAGGGATGCATTATGAAATAAAAAACGCATTTGAGCACAACCCTATAATGACTTCTAATCCGTACTGTTTTTCCCGAGGTAAAACAGATCACTATGCTTAAATGTAAAACAGAGCAAGACAGACCACTTACTAATTTTATGACAGGTAAATGTGCAATATAGGAGTTCACAACTGTGTTTCAGTGCCATTTTAGTCAGTCTGTCATTGATTTAGGGGGCTATTTTCCTAGTAACTACTACTAGCATGATGTGAGGGTCTGTCACAAGTTATGGTCATAAATCCTCTTGAAATAGTGAGGAAATCCTGAAAGTTCAGAAGTTTAGAGAAAATTCAGAACTCTGAAGTTTAAGTTGATACTTTCAAAGCATGGAATCTTCTCTCTCCAGACAAAGTTGAATGGCTTTAACTGTCCTTTAAGTATGGTGTGGGAAATCAGTTGTTATTATTTCATTGTAATTTAAATACAAATTAATGTTAAAGCATCCAAAGATGCTTTAAAGTCACTCATACTATTGGTGTGTCTGATGTACATAGATCAGTATGACATACAAGGTCAGTACTTTTATAAAAGTCTGAATGTATTTTATCCCAGTATAAATTCCAGCATTGCCTCTTGCTGCTTTAACTTAAGAATTTGGGTTTTTTTCTTGTTTATAATGTAGTTGTTTGTAAAATAGACCATGGGTTTTGTTCCAGCTGTAAATTTTCTCCGTCCTGCATGTTTCTTGAATAGTGCAAGCCAAGGTAACTTGTAGCAAACACAGAGATTGTTTCTGGGAACTTGTTACCCTTTAGTGTTAGGGTAAGGTTTGGCACCCTACCAACAAACAAAAGTTACAAAACCTCTTCTAGGATATAGACCATGTGACTAATTATAAGTGTGTCTATTATAACTTCACTTCTAGTTAAAAATTAGCCAGCAGTGTACAGTTAAAAGCAGTTGTTCCTCTTTTTGTCAAAGCAGAAATAAATTTCACTGCTAGTGGTGCTCAGAAACAGCTGTAGTGATGAGGTTTAGTGTCACGTTGGATCAGGATTTCTTGTGAACATCCTGTGTTGTATGAAAGCAGTGTGCCATCTTGAGACTGACGACAATAACTAGGTTTAAATTCCTTGTTAGAATGAAGAGAAATGAAGTTGCCTACAGTAGCTTCTTTCTAAGAAATCTGCCTTTTTTTTCCTTACATGTTTAACCCAAGGACTATTAAACATTCATAATGTTTGGCGTTTGTAAGTGTGGAATTTCTCTTGGGAGTGTATATGGCTGAAAAAAAAGCACAGCACTGAGAACACTTGAAGGAAATAGGTGTTATTTTCTGCTCAAGACCTTTGTGAAGAATTCAAACAGGTACCAACCCAAGACTCAAGAGTAGAATAAGTATTGCCCCCAATTTGTAGTGTTGCCTAAGATCAAGGTAAAAACTTTCAAGACAATGTTAGTATAGGTGAAGTAGAGAGCAATTGTTCAATGAAAGCTTTCAGGTGCACAGAGTATATAGGCATGTGCACAGTATAGGGTTCTTACAAATTTATAACACTACTTAATTATCATATCTAATGGGTACATCAACCCAAAAACCTTTTGCCCCTGGTACCACCCTCAGAACTGCCCCACTGGAGCACCTCCAAGGGTTCTGGGCCTTCTGTATTGCTTTGACTACAGTATGTGGTGTTATTCCGGTCCAGGTGCATGTGTCCCAAACAAGATGTGGTTGCTGCAGTCTTGTCCATTGAAAAGACCATTAAACAGAAATTCAGGAATGTGGCACAAACTGTGAGAAACTGTTAGAAACTGTTAGCTGCTACCTCAAGTGTGAGAAACTATACAGCTGTATAAAAATCTACAAATAAATAAAAATCCTAAGGCATCAGTGACACAGGCCAGCAATGATGCAGCTTGACTATGCACAATGGAGAAGAGCATTATTTAGCGATTTTGAGGCATATGGATTCTTTTCTTTTTCTCTATTCTGCTTTCAAACAGGACATGGCCAACAACACTGCAAGTTCACTTAGGGCAGGAGCAAATAATTAAGATATTGGCTAGGGACGCTGGCTAGCCAAATCCATGTGCTGTTTGGACACTTGGGACTTTCTGAAGAAGGCAAAGATGTGCCATCTCCTTACAGCTCACATCTGGGACTTCTGAACTGGAAAAAGTACCTCTGAAAAGTCCTAACCCTGTTGAGTTCAGCTATGGGAAAAATCATGATAGAGTCAAAAGATATTTTTAGCAATTCTTGAGATTTTGTGTGATGAAACAGTTGTGGTGAGAGGAGAAAAGAAAATGGGAACTATGTCCCACAAAGTATTGTTCAGTACAGTTGTTTGTTATGAGT
The DNA here is from genome assembly GCA_013396755.1 of Sclerurus mexicanus. Classification (NCBI taxonomy): domain Eukaryota; kingdom Metazoa; phylum Chordata; class Aves; order Passeriformes; family Furnariidae; genus Sclerurus; species Sclerurus mexicanus. Next base: position 357,348 of record VWZF01001537.1, on the reverse strand, counting down.
TTATTGGTCAACAATTCTTTTGGTTTCTTTTCTCTTGAAAAAATCAGAATGTGGAACTCACCAGTGTCTCATCTTTGTGCTTTCTGTTTACTGAAGTCTGAAAATATCTGTTAAGCCACACAGTTCTACTGAGAAGCTCCAAAGAGTGTAGGGAACGGGTGGTGGGTTGGTAAGGGTGTTAAAGGTCCATTTTATAAACAGGATTTTTAATTTAGCTGTTCTTTCCTTTATTCTCGCTTGACTCACACTTTGCTTGCCAGCATAGGCAGATGCAAGGTGTCATTTTGTATTGATGTTAAATCCATGGATGACTTTTGCAAGCACACCAGTAACTTGACACAGCCTTGATTTAAACTGGTGTGTTTGCTCTGGATGATAAAAGGGTTAAAGCAATTGAAACTGCTTTTAAACCAATAAATAATTTGTATGAGTGTGGTGTGTTAGATTAACTTAATGGGAACAGCCTACTGGGAGAAAGAATTTCTCGACTGTGAATCAGCTACAGAATTGTCTTCATTTCACAGTATGAAGGCTTATTGCTACTGCAGTAAACAGCACTGACAGCAGATGCAATAGTAAGTTCCTGGTGTGCTTGTCAATGGTCTGAAAAGCTTAAATGTTGGCATGTGTATTTAAAAATGTTCCTGCTTAATAATATAATAGTTGTCGAGTACTCCTTGGCACTTTGGCTTTCTGAAGTGCTGTATGAATTTGAGCTAATTCTGAATATTCTGCAGGGATAGCATCCATTATTTAAATTTTATACATAAGGAAATTGAGCTGCTCCAGAATTTGACAACATTTTGTGATGGTGGTTTCAGAGGTTCTGTTTTTTTTTCCCTTTAAGTTGCCTTGACTGTATATTTACTTTATTTCACTGTGCTGTTGTATTTATTCAACATTTATTAATACTGGTTTCTGGAAGTGGCTTGTTACATGTGATTGTAAATGTGATAAATTAGCCCTGGGGGACTCTTGATCCTCAGTCTGCAAAAATTAGATCGAAGGTAGGAGGGGGCAGTCAGTAAAGACAGAAGCTTGATCTCTTCTTTTTGTGGTGTTTAAGAGTATAAAAAACCCAGAGAGTGTGAGCAGGTGTTTGCTTTGCATTTCTGAACTTCTGGGCAGATGAGGAGTAGCAGTGGACTAATTGAACCTGCTTAGTGAACTTCTTGACTTTTGGGTTTGGGAATCAAGTAGTGTTACTACAGTGTGGTTTTGCAGATGCTCTTTTTCTTTTCTGCTGTTCAGTGCTGGCCTTAACAAAATCCAAAGGAAAAGGAGTGGAGGATCTGAGAAGACATGATGATAGTATACAGTACTGCTATTGATATGTCATTTGAGAACTTTTATGGAATGTTGTATGTACTTATGGCTTAAGCCATATATTCTAGGTTTTGAATTAGGCACAGATAATGCCTGACAGCAGTAATATAATTAAATCCTTGTCAGTAACTTACATGCCTCCTGCAGAAATTGCAGTTTTACTTGAATTCCAGTTTTGTGAATGCTTTGACCAGTCCTTGTTCTATTTCTCATTAATTTTGCACGAAGACATTATTTTCTGTTCTTCCAAAATGAAACTCTTCTAACTGGACTTAAGAAGGGGAAGAAAGTCTTTAGAAGACTAGAAATGTAATCAAATGGTGTGGTTTGGAGTTTTTGGTTTGTTTGGGTTTTTTGTTTGTTTCATTGGTTTTGGTTTTTGTTATTGCAAAACTTCACACTATAGAATATGGTTATCAAGAAGGTGAAGTTGCTTCATTTTATACTTTTTAATATTGAAAGGGAGGTATACCCCTGTGCCTGCTTGGTGTACTTGTCACCACAGAATGCCTAAGTGAAAATGTATCTTGTGGATCAACCAAAACAAAATGCTTTCTTGAGATGTACTGCTTTGAGCTAGCCAGCATATAGGATGTCCTCACCTACAGCTGCACTTTGTTATGACACACTTCTGCCGTTGTCTTTTCTCTAGGTAATTCTTAAATACTTGCTTTTGGCCTTGCTTAAAGAGATGAAATGCTTTCTTAGTGAACTCTCTGATGGCAGTGATCGGAAGTACCTTGTTTTTGTTTAGTACATGCTCCTGTTTAGTTTTGCATGGTATAGGTGAATGTTTTACAGGTTTCCCACCATGTCACATCTCCATGAGCTTTCTGGGTTATGCCACTTGAAGCTTTATTTCTTTGTAGTGTGGTTTTTTTTTTCTTGTTTCTCTGATTTCCTAAATAACATACTTTTTATATCTGTCGCTTCAGGTAAGACCGAGGGGTATTTTTTGTGACCTTGAGTGAGTGGTCTGCCATCTACTTTATGTTACAAGGTTGTGTTCTGTCTTGTACCCTTTGTGGTGCTTGGGCACTTTGTCATGTTGTTTTCCATCAGCCCACAGGTGCTGTGTAAGCTGTGGCATATTCCTGTGTAACCAGACTTTGTCTGAAGGACCTGTTGAGGGTTGAATTCTCAGTGTGTTGAGTTTTAGTAAGTCTTCTAACTTGATTTCTCTAGTTTTAGTTTTAGAAGTGGAACATACTTAACATTTGAGGCAAGGTGAAAGGTCTTATGTCTTTGCTATTATTATTATCATTCAAGGATTATTTCCAAATAATTAGTAAGGTACAGTTTCTACACATTTTTGTACAGATATGAAAGTAAGATTTTTGGGGCAAAGAATAATTGCTTTGAAAGGACCATCACAAAGCTGTCCCACTTGGAGTAACTTAGGAAATGTTGCTGCTGTGTATCTATCTTCAAAATACTGTTTTTAGTTCTGTGATGGTTTGACCTGGCTGATTGCCAGGTGTTCACCAAAGCTGCTCTGTCATTCCCCTTCTCAGCTGGACAGGGCAGAGAAAATATAACAAAAGGCTTGTGAGTCGAGATAAGCACAGGCAGAAACCACTCACCAGTTACTGTCATAGGCAAAACAAACTCGGGGAAATTAGTTGAATTTTTTACCAATCAAATCAGAGTAGGATCATGAGAAGTAAAACAAATTCTTTAAAATACCTTTCCTTCACTCCTCTTTTCCTCCTGGGCTTAACTTTATTCCAAGTTCTCTCCCTTCTCTCCTCCAGTGGCACAGGGGGACATGGAAAGGAGGCTCAGTCAGTTCATCACACATTGTCTCTGCTTGTCCTTCCTCCTCAAAAGGAGGACTCCTCACACTCTTCTGCTCCACTGTGGGGTCCATCCCATGTGAGGCAGGGCTCCATGAACTTCTCCAGTGTGAGTCCTTTCCGTGGGCTGCAGATCTTAAAGAATAGCTCCAGTGCGGGTCCCTTCCACAGCGTGCAATCCTTGAGGAAAAGAGTGCTCCATTGTGGGTCTCCTGTGGGGTCACAGGTCCTGCCAGCAAACCTGCTCTAGCATGGGCTTCTCTCTCCATGGGTCCTGAGGTCCCACCAAGAGCCTGCTCCAGCGTGGTCTTCCCACAGGGACACAGCCTCCTTTGGGCATCCACCTGCTCTAGCACGACATCCTCCACAGGCTGCAGGAAAATCTCTGCTCAAGTGCCTGGAGCAACTCCTCCCCCTCCTCCTGTAATGACTTTGGTGGGTGCATGGCTATTTCACTCACATATTCTCACTCTTCTCTGCCCACAATTCGCTTCTACACAATAACTTTTTTTTCCCTTCCTGAAAGTATTATCCCTGGGACACTTCCATCACTGTTGGTGGGCTTGGCCTTGACCAGTGGAGGGCTTGCTTTGGCTCTGTAGGACATAGGGGATGCTTCCAGCAGCTTCTCAGAGGACCTACCACCCCTGTAGCCTCCCATTTACCAAAACACTACCACAGCAATGAACCACAAGTTCAGTCACTTAGACCAGTGTCTTGGTGATGCCAGGAAAATATATTCTGAAATAGATCTATCTTTTTATCTGCTTTATATTTCATTATAGAAGAAGAGAAAAGCAAGAGTTTGCCTCTTGGGTAACAATCTGTCTCTGCTGATGACAGTGAATAATTCAAGGAAGAGAAGGAATGAAATATTATGAGCTTCATTCTCTGGTGTGTAACTACAGGGGATGTCTATATAACATACTTGCTGTTTGTTCTTAGCACTTGTAGCTTAATACAAAAGCCATTATGCTGTTTCTTGAACTTCCCAAAGCAGCAGAATTTAAAAACCAAAAACCTAATTGTTTGTTTTATAGAAGGTGTCACCTTTGACCACTGAATCATAAATTACCCAGTGTTAGGTGTATATCGGTTACTACTTGCATCGTGCATATTGTTCAAAGAGCTTTGGAGGCTTTGTGTAGCCAGCTATTTCAAATAAAGTGTCACTTAGAAGTTCTGTCCCATTTAAGTAAGGTTACTCATGGACACCAAGTTTCCTATTTTCTCTGTCACATTTTGCATTCATTTCAGTCATTGAAAATTTTCTGGGTTTAGAACAAGAAAAAGCTCAGAATAGAGTTGCCTGCCCTATAGGAATGAATTTTGACATAAAATATAATGATACAAATAGTTTTTCTCTTTCTTTAGGTTTTTCTCTGATTTCTTTCCCTGCTTGAGATTCGGCAGCTTGTAGTTTGACGTGTTTAAACATCAGTGGGTTTTTTTCCAGAGGGAAAATGTTTTAGCCTCAAAAATCTGTATTGCTGAGTTACCTGGATATGTCTTTCCCAAAACATATGAAAGCAAATTAAACTGCTGAGTTATTCATGTTCCCAAGTGAGAGCTGAGAGGATGAAAATGCACATGGGTAGCATTTTCCACTTAGAAAGTCTGCACAGCTGTGGACGATTTAAAAAAATAAATATATGCATTATCTGCATCTTCAATAGCTGAGTAAAAGAAATACGTAGTTAGGGGAAATTTTTGTCTGTCTGGGTTTTAACAGTAGGTTTTTTACTGTCTGGATAAAGTTGACTATTACTTGTTCTAAATCTCAAGTTTGCAGGTGTTCAATGACAGAAAGTGTATACTGAGAAAGAGTTACACATCTGGAGTTACTTAAGCAAGCTGCATAGTGAGAGTTAGTAGGTAGGGTGTGGCTAATGCAGGCAAAATTACAGTGAAGCCTCAGTAAATTGGAACTGAATCGTTTGCAGTCTTTCCCTGCCCCTAAAACTTGTATGAACTTTGATTTGCACCTCATCTGATCCGTCTTGAACAGCCATTCCATCCTACGCCATAACCCCTGCCCCCACGACACTCAACGTCAGCTGCAACTTTGGAATCTGCACCGGTCTTAAGGGAGCTCAAAACTTAGTTTCTGTGAACAATGTAACTAGTGGAAAGGGACCTGAGAGTCCTGGTCGATGGCAAGTTGCAGATGAGTCAGCAGTGCCCTGGCAGCCAGGAGGGCCAACCATGTCCTGGGGGGCATCAGGCAAAGCATCGCCAGCTGGGCGAGGGAGGGGATTGTCCCGCTCTGCTCTGCACTGCACTGGGGCAGCCTCACCTTGAGTATTGTGTGCAGTTTTGGTCGCCACAAATATAAGAAATATATTAAGGCATTAGAGAGTGTCCAAAGGAGGTCTAAGAGATGGTGAAGGGCCTTGAGGGGAATCCGTGTAAGAAGCGGCTGAGGGCACTTGGTCTGCTCAGCCTGGAGGAGACCAAGGGGAGACCTCACTGCAGTTACAACTTCCTTGTGAGGGGAAGAGGAGGGGTAGGCACTGATCTCTTCTCTGTGGTGACCAGGGCCAGGACCCGAGGGAATGGCCTGAAGTTGTGTCAGGGGAGGCTTAGGTTGGATATTAGAAAAAGGTTCTTCACCCAGAGGGTGGTTGGGCAGTAGAACAGGCTCCCCAGAGAAGTGGTCACAGCACCAAGCCTGGTGGAGTTCCAGAATTGTTTGGATGGTGCTCTCAGGCACATGGTGTGACTCTTGGGGAGTGTCCTGTGCAGGGCCAGGAGATGGACTTGATGGTCCTTATGGGTCCCTTCCAAATCAGCATATTCTGTGATTTTGTGATTCTGTAATGGTAAAATTTGGAGAAATGCACACACCAGCAAAAACGTAAGTGAGCATTGGATGATATTTGCCATTATCTGCAGCTGTTCTGCAAGATTTCCCATATATGTGTATGTGTGAGCATGTATACAATATGTATCTATGTTCTTACATGCTTACACACTAGGTTAACCAGTTTCTCCTGCTCTGTTTTCTTCCTTTCATTCTAATAGTTGTGTCATTGAATAACGTCCTGTTTCTGGAAAAAAAACCCAAAACCACAACCACAACCATGCTTTTTATGTAGACTTTAACTCCTGCTGTTATATGTTAGTGTATAACTTTAAGGAGGAAAGTTTCACTGTTGCTTGGTAGGGGACTGGAATTCAGTATACCTGGATTTGCTTTTGGTATTGTTACCGAAACATGTCTTTAAGTCCATGAACTCCCAGCATTTCATCTGAGAAAAGGTGACAGTGATACATAAATGGTGTCTCTGAATGCACCTTGGAGTGCTTTACACAAGGAGCAGCTCAGAGTAATCTTTTCCAGTACTTATGCTTTTAAAAAAAACTATCTGGTAGTAAACCTGCCCTGTTTGACTCCATTGTATTACTCTCTCAATGACTGGTGTTTCATTAGAGAGAAATGAAGCCTCAGACTAACAGGATGGTAGGTAGACTATTCATGAAGAGGCAGGGCAATATGCATTTTGTTAATCAAAATTTCATGCCTGCTCAGTTTTGTGTGCCTAAATATTTGGTCTTGAATAACCACTTTCCATACCTTTTGCAATCATTATTTTACAATTTCTGCATGTTGTGTCATTCTCCTGTGTTGGTAGCATTTCTTCTTCTCTTGAAAGCTCTTCTAGGCAGGGATCTTCTGTATTGTTTTTTAAACTTTTACCTGCTTGCTTTGTGTTATGTTCCTCCCCTCCGCCACTCTCTCATGAACCGAGATTGCTAAAGCCTGAAATGTCTGTAGGTGGGTAATTAAAAACAGTGGTCAAGAGAGCTCTTGGAAACTTGTTGGGTTACTTCCCTAAGTAGGATGATGAGGCAGCATCATTGAATGAAAGGCAAAAAACCAAACCCTAAACAAAACAAAAAACCCAACCAACCCCAGAGCACCCTCCTATTTCTGGCAGTTTGCAAAGGCTGCTCGCTGTCCCTTTAGCAAGTGTCTCCACTAACATTGTCTGCCCATGACTGAATTGGTAAAACTGAATAAGCTGCAACTTAGTGTTTGAGGAATGCTCCTTTGCACTCAGCCTAGTGCACAATGGACAGAAGGTGAGCAGGTAAAAGCACTTTACCCTTGTGACCTTTGTTGATATTATCTCTCAACTTGCATGGTCCAAATTGAGGTCTTCATTGTTACTTGCAAAAGATTTACGTGATCTAGGATTCATTTACCTTGGATGTTACCACCTTGACACACCTGGCCCTTTTTCATTTTGCGACAGTAATTAGAATTTATGGAAAATAACTCCGGTTGCTGATCCTGCGTTGTGGAACTCCTGGCATAGATAGAGCACATCTGGCGCTGGTCCTGAGAGGCAGGATACAGCCAGCCCAGAGCTTATTGCATGTGGGGAATGATGCAAGTGACTTGTTTTCTCTGAACAATGGCTATGGGATCTTTGTAAGCATTGGCCTTTCGCCTGGGTTTTTTTTTTTAAATTTTTTTTTTTCCTGAGGAAGTCTGTGTGCAGTGAGGGAGGATGTGGAGTACTGTAAGTTCTTGATACAGCAGACTCAGTCCTCCAAGCAATCCTTGCTTCTTGGCAACAGTGCTCATGTATATAAAATGCGTGTTTGAAAGCAACTATAGAGGGCTCTTGGTAAAGACAGGTAAAGATTCTGGTGTCCTTTTTTTTGTGCTTTTCTGATTCTAGAATTCTGTGGAGTCAGTGTTGCAGGGAGGTAGAAGAAAGTTTTCTTTTTAAAGGAGTTGTATCACACTGCTCAACTTTGAGGAACTTTCTTGAAGTCTGTTGGAATCACCTTCCTTGTAAGGTTTGTAAGGCTTTTGTAGGGTAACAAAACTTGCTTTGTTTGAGGTAGAATATGAATTCAAAACCTACCACTATTCCACAAGTACTTCCCCAGGGGTGCTTGTATTTTGGAATGGTTTCCCCACAAAGATTAGTTCTGAAATACTTTATTATTGTCCCTTCTCTGTCTTGGTCTTTGAACTCATTTCACACTATGGGGATTGAGAGTGAGTTACAAGCTCCTGTTACTGAATCTGAGCATCTCCTGGTCATGTCTTGATATAAACTGTTTCATTATTGTGGTTGTTTATAGCAGGACACCTCTCCATGTGCTTGTTGATAGCCTGTTAGGATCCATTTGTCCACAGATACTGGTTTCTGAGGGTCCATGAGAACATTTTAGGTCATGTGGCAAGGCTGTGCTTCACACAGTTTTCTGGCCCTTCATTGGCAAAAAGGTGGAGGTAGGTGAGAGGACTTGTCTGAATAGACAACAGCAAAAGTATTGATTTTCCTGGAAGGCCACAGTGCAGGACAGGTGCACTCAACTAGTGTACTAGTACGGGGTAGGAATTTGTTCTCTTACTTGTAAATTCTGCTGTTCTTTTCTAATTACTGTTAAATTCTCCAGGTGTTTAGCTCCCTGACAATTAATTGGGAGGAAGCTGCTTTACACATTTTTTTCATATGCTCATTTTTAAATCCTAGCAATGTCTCTTCCCTGCTGCACAATGGTTATTGCTGTTGAAAACCACTGTGTTGACAGAAACTCATCACTGGGTCACTAAAACTTCATAGCAATTGAGACGGTCTATCAGTGCTAATGAAAAGCCTTTGCATGGCTTCTGGAGGCTTGGGCATCAACAGAGAGGTTGATGAGATAAAAATATAACTTGTCAGCTGCTGTGCTGTGAAATGCAGCTGCATGCAATGCTTTGTCCCGTGTGACTTGTCTTCCACTTCATTGTGAGGCAGAAGCAGTACACCAAATGCTACAAAAACCTCCCCATTTTCTCCAGGAATTAGAGTTTTGATAACTCTTTTTTTAAAAATAACCCCCTGAAATGTTTGTATGCAGTAATACAGCAGTCAAGCACGGTGGGAGATATTTAAGCATTATGTGCACATACTTAAAACTGCAAAAGGAAACTTTAGCACCAGTTTGTTATTTTAAAGTCTGAACTAATGTTGGCTGTTTATAAAAGGGAATGGACTTCACAGGGTTATTTTCGTATTTAAACTTCAGCAGGACACTGGGAACAGATTACTGTGAGTATTTGAGTAAGTTGTATTTGCTTAGTGTGCTTTGCAGTGTTTCTTTTAATGAAAGTTTAACTTTTAAGCTATTCAAGTTCAATTTCAAAACTTTGGCCTTCACCAGGAAGGTAAGATGGCGGGGGGGAGGGGAAAAAGGATTTTTTTTTTTAATGCAGTTACTGACGAGCATGATGTCAGTTGTCAGATCACTGTTGTGTATGTGGCCAGAAATGACTGTGTTTTGTTATCTTTATTCAGAAAGACTTTGAAACATGGAACGGTAATTTATTCAAAGTCCTGTTATAAATATTGCTTAATCTCAAGAGGAAAATTTTTGCTGGGATGATCCCAAAGCATTAACAAATAAATCAGTCTACAGCAGATAGCATTCTGTGCCTGTCTTTCTCCCACGTTTGGCTGAGCGTGTGCCAAATGTATGACCAGACTCTTTGCTGGATACTAGAGATCTCCCAACTTTAACTCCACCTGTTGCACTGCCAAAGCAGTAATGGTTTCAAAATTCTTCCCAGTGTCTGAAATGGCATGAAACTTTCTAGTCCTGACAGCTGCAAATTTATGTTAAAAAACAAGTATTCCTGCAACTTGTCTATTAGCTACCTCAAAGCACACTTTTCTAGATAGTTGTAAAATCACTAACAAAAAAAGCTCTGAATTTGGTTTATCTGCAGTTTATTGTTTAGATTTATTTTTTTACTCTTCTCCAGAGGCTGGGGGACACTTAAATGGAACACACAAACTGGTTCTCTTGGTGCTTCTTGAATTCTGGAGAAGTGCTTTTGCTGTTTTGGTGTTGTTTTGTGAGGTTTTTTTATTGTTGTTTTAGTTTTGTTTTGCTGACTTTTTTAATACAATATTTAGGCACAGATTAGGCACATGAAGTTGCAACAGTGTCATGCCATTCAGTGAATTTACCAAGTTTATATATTCTAGAGTCTCTTGGGAACTTTTCATTGCATTAAGCCTGAACAAAAAGGCTTATAACAAATCTATGCAACACCTGGCATAGATTAGGAAGAGACTATTTCAAATGGAGTGTTTTGTCCAGTGGTTTTAGTTGAAGCAGGATCCAGCTTCATACTGTGCTCCATCCAGTGACAGCACAAAAATGTGTGACCATAGAATCACTTAGGGCTGGAAGTAACCTCCTTAGTTACCTTTTGTATTGTGGGATGTCTTATCCATGCTCAATTATTTTTTTTTTTACTTCCCTCTTGCCTCCCCTTTGCCATTCTCCCCCCTCCATCAAACATGTTATTAATAAACACCCATATCAGAGAAGAGAAAGAGAGAAGCCACTCTATGATTCAGGGTAAAATATGATTTAAATCAATTTTTCTCTAGCCTAATAAAACTGTGATACTGAAAGATCAAGGATTTGATGGGTCTAGCATATTTGACTTTGAAGGAAGGGTAATGCCACATGTTTCCATGCAATTCACATGTTGCACAGCCTGTGATGTGATGATTCTCTGTGTTGTTTGTTTGTTTGTTTTTAATAAAAAAAAAATCTAAACTCAATGTGTTATTTTTGCTAGTCTTTAATTGTTTGTGCTGCACCTCATTAGTCACAGGAATAGCATCTTGGAGAATCTTCTGAGCAATGCAGAAACGGAGCATGTGTTCGCATTTATAGTGTGATGTGATGTGAAGGAGGGTTAATTGTATGGATTAACTGTTCTCCAGAGCAGATAGATGTTTTCTTCTTTGATGTTGTGGTGTCCTTGGACAATTACTGCATGAGCTGAAGTTTTTGGTTTGAAAGTTTTAGCTTATGTAGTCTTTAGAAATGTTTGGTGTCATGTGATGTTGTCTTGTTACCTCATTAAGTGTATCTATATGTGTGTGTATATACATATATATATATATATATATATACTGTGTTCCAAGGTTGTATAAAGGAAACAGCTTAATGCTGTAATCAGTGAAGCACAGTCTTGAGAGGTTTTAGGTGCCCTAACTTCCTCCAAGGTAAACTTAAGATAGTTGATGTTTCTCACATGTTGATAACATAAGGGAAATAAAGCACAGCTTCTCACTTCAGAGCTTCTTGGTGCAAAGCAGTGGATAGGTGATGGTGACTTCTAGTTACCAGTCCCTCAGTGACTTTTATAAAATAAGTTGAGGCGTTTGAATCTCATTCCTGCTGAGATGATAACTTGTATTGCACAGTACTGCTCTACATTGCAGGTATTGGTCACAGCCAAAAGAGAGGAAAACCCCTGAATTGTCCTCAAAAGTGAATTACTTCCTGTCACGCAAGTGAAGTCTGTTGGTATCAAGATTGACCCATATTGCTCATGGTATTTAGTAGAAGATGAGCAGGGAGTTCTGGATTTTAGGTCCCCTTTTTAAAGAAGAATAAATTTTCATTTTTATTTGCGTATTTTTTAGTTCATTTCTGCACTAGATGAGCTTGATGAAGGACTTACCCATTTCCACTTTGTACTACTTTTATTGTAATATTGCAGTACTTTCTGTAAGGAGAACATGAAGGTTGCCCTAACTCTGAGCAACTAATTTAGTTACAGCAGCTGCCTTAGTATAAAAGTGAAGGCTTTTGTCATCAAGTTAGTGCTTGTTTGATATGGGTTTGGGTGTTTTTGTTGTTGTTAGTTTTGTTGGTAGACACTTTTTTGGTTGTTTTTGAGGAGAAAGCTGTTTTTCGTAAAAAGCAAGTGCTTTTGTGATCTAGTTTACATATAGTTTTTTAAAAAGGTTGACTTTTCCTCTAGTTTAACAGTACTCTGGTTGTTCAGCCTTCTCTTTCAGACAGTGCTTCAAAGGTTAGGTGGATGCAGGCAACATGTTCATTTTTCTTGTATTTCACAAATGAAATTTAAGGTGTCTGCTGTTTATTTTTTAAATTATTCACATAAGGCTTACATTTGGGGCATAATAGATTTTCAAGCACGTCTTCCATCTTTAGAATGTAGGAAAAACAGCCCTCCTTTGCATGTAAATCTGTGGGTTAAATTGGTTTCATAAGCCTCTATTGTATTCTAAGAGAGTAGATGTCTACTTTTGTATTTAGTCATTGTCATTCATACCTTGAGGGAGTTAGTTAAATGCACATGGCCATTTCTTACATGTATTTCATGTTTATTAAGTCTGCTGCAGGGTCTTGGTTATAAAAAGTTAAAATACAGTTGTTACTTTGCTGACAGTGTGTTAGTGTTCGGCATGTTGAATGTGCCATGTTTGTCACATTTCTGCATTGGATATGTGATTTTAGATGGGGGTAATAGTTTTTTGTATTGGCAGTTATATTTTGCAGTGCTTTAATAAGTAAAAAAAAATATACACGTTTCATAGAGAGGGCAGGATCCAGGACATTTAAACTCTGAAAGAGTCTGCAACAGCTGGAAATAGAAGAGGTGTAAAAACTGGTTGAAATAAGCTTACTGTGCTTAAGAAGCTTTGACCAGAGCATGGACACATGGCACTGATACTTAGTTGAGCTATGAATGTGTTTAATGCTGGGCAGTGCATTGCAGTGGTGAGTGTATGGAGTGTATTCTGCCTCAGTCAGACTCCCAGTCTGACTTCTGAAGGATGACAGTATTTATTAATTTTTCTCAACTATTGCATATGGTTCAAACAGTTGTTTGGAATATCATTCATCTGAAATGCCCTGAATGTTTTCCAGACACCAAGAATGAAAGGTTCCTGCTGTGAAAGTCCTGGGTCATGTCTTCGTTGCTGAAATAGGTGTAATTATTACATTGATACTGGAATCTTGATACAAAATTCCTGATAAAGTCAGTACAACTCCATGCAGCTGATGAAATCTCAGGTGAGGAGTGAAATAATGACACTGACTTTTTACTTAATGTAAAAGTTTCCAATTCTCTTCTGGCGTTTTTACATTGAAATAGCTATCTCAATGTAATAATTACATCTTTCTTTTAGCAATGAAGGCACAGCCAAATAGTGCAAATGAAGGGTGGAGAAAGGAGATGCAGTGCAGAAAACAGGATGATCAGATCACTCATGGCCACATATTGCTTGAGTTAGTTTTGTTTTAGTATAAACAAGTGCACTTTGTTCTGTCTTCCATGATATTGTTTCCTTGTGTACTAGTGGGCTTGTGCACTTTCTTCTGCAGCATTTATTTACACTTCTCTGAAGTCCAGTTTCTTACTTGCAGTGCACCTTGTCTGGGTTACCAAAGGAATGGGAAGATTTGGAGTGGCTGAGATTGTTCCTAAGTCATCCATCATAGTAAAACCTATGCCTTTTTTAGAAAAAAAAAAAAAAAAAAAGAATGGTAGGGTAGCTTGATAGCATGAAAAAGATGTAAGTTACTCTGTGAAAAAACACTGGTTATGGTTTGCTATGGTTTTACTTAGCATACTGGGCTCTTGTCTTGGCTGTGCTGTGCACTGCATGACCTTTAATCCTCTGCAGGCTTCCTTGCATTCTTTGCCTTGTGTTTCTAGACAGCAAGTTTTTCAGCTGTTACAATCCTTCACGATGTGTCCATATTGAGTCTTTCAGGGTGCAGATCTCAATTCTGGCTTGTAGATGTTTCCATAATACGAATGACGAGTTTGTGTTGTGTAAAGTTTGTGGTGTTTGTTCCACACACCCACCCCAGCCTGCCCTGTGTAGTTCCTTTGCAGGAAGATGCTGATTTTGCCCCCCTTTTATAATGGACTTAAGGTTTTTTAGACATTAATTTCCTTTCTTATTTGGGAGAGTGTTGGGTTAAAACAATAATTAGACTTGGCTGTTTATACAGGTGGGGAAGCCACATGTAGAAGAAAACAGAGGGATTAAGCCTAGGAGTGAACTGAAAAGAAAGAATAATTGTTTTTATTCTTCAGCTTGCTGTTGAAGTTGAGGTGCACCATACTTTTCTAGTACCTCTCCTACTTTGTGTTTTTGTGATATGAGAGTATTTGACAACATTGTGACAGCTTCTCTTGTGTATGCATTGAAGACAGTTAATTTCTTATGCCAGTGGGATGTTATTGTGGCTCACATGAAACTTTAAAGAGGTAAATAAGTCTGACTTGAAAAATAAAAGATAACTAGCAGTTTGTTCTAGCTCTACATGGAAATATTTCAGAATCTTAAGTTTGGGAGTTTGTGCATGGCTAGGTTTATGCTTAAGGCATATGAGTAAAGCAAACCTCTGCATGCCACTGTATTATTTTTTTTCAAGCACAAACTTCTGAAGTTTGTTCCCCTGAGCACTGTGTGTACAAGACACAGCAGTACAGAGACAGCGCTCTGCAAGTCTGCGTCTGGACAACACACTGTCTGCAGCTAAACTGGGCAAAGAAGTTGCCATAGTGCTTTTTTTAAATCTGTGTGCCTTTTTAAACCAAGATCCTTGTGTCAGAATCAGCTGAAGGAAAGCAACTGTACATGCAGTCAAGCTGGGAGATTTCAGGACACCAAAACATCTGTGATGTAGTAGGAGATGGGGGAATGGGGAGTAATATGCCACTGGGGATGGGCAGGAATGGGCGGCCAATTCAACCACACAGCAGAGCAGAACACATCTGACCCAGCCTGATATGAAGGGCATATTTAAATCAAAATCACTCCTAACTCAGTGTAGCTGGAGTTTGATTTGCAGAGTTTATGGTTTGGTCTGGAATACTGGGCTTGTCAGGAGTGTATGTGCTACACCCTGTTGTTTTTAGTCTCCTTTTTGGGATCTTTGTCCTTGATTACATATCACACTATCATATACACAGATGTCACACAATTCTGCAAACACCAGAGTTCAACAGACACCAAGGAGAGTGGCCAGTTAATAATCTTGAGATGATACAGAGCAGTAATCACCTGCAAAACCAACAGAACAAGAAATGACAAACGGCTCCTATGTAACTTATCTTTTAAAGCCCCAGATTTCCATTGTCTCTCAGATTTTCTTCATTTATAAATAATTATCTAGACTCAGAACCTTTTCCAAAAACCAAATAGGGCATTCCAGGGCTGAATTCCAAAACTTCTTGCACACACACACTACCAGACTATAAATTTAGGTACAGAAGAGTGATACAATCTGCTTTCATTTGAATCTTGTCAATACAGCTCCAAAAGTGGAGACTTTTATTCTGGAGAATTTGAGCTGACAACTGTGTTTTCTGGGAATGGCCTTAAATTCCACATTATGGAGGGCCAAATAACAGATGATTATTTTATATTTCTAAATCTAAGGTAGCATTTGTACTTTATTTTTCCTTGCTAGGGACCATTTGCACTTATGGAAGGATTTTTGCCAGTTTATAACTAATCTGCAATACAGTAGAATTATGAGCAAGCCACTTGCATCTCCAATTTAAAGGGACAATAATGTCATTGGGAAGACATCACTCAAGCTCTTCTGTCCAACAATTTCATACTACCAAGTCTTAGTTTGATACTAAGAGTCCTTGGGACTCAGTGTTGAGGTAAATACAGTCTCTGGGAGGACCTTACCAAGAATATTTGGACTCAGGGATAAAAGCGCGTCACAGTTGTAGATGATGGCTTCCAGATAAATGATAATAGAATGCGATCTACCCTGTAAAGCAAGAATATCATCAGTTAATGAGCAATATTCACTTACCTACATTACTCAGATCAATTTGAGCTAACCGTGCGCTTTGCAAGTATGTGAACAGAAGATAATGCTGGCATTAATTTGCATTAACAACAGAGCGCAGGCATGCCCCAAAGAGCACGGGATCCCATTCCATTGCACTGATCACCAAAGGCACATTAAATGAGTTTATCAAACCAGCTGTATTAGATGACATTGTGACACCTCTTTAATTAGCAGTTCCCTCCAGGCCTTGGAAGAGTTGATTCTTCAATCACCGATATACCACGATTGTTTTAACTTAAAAATAAATCAAGTCAGATTATTTTTTTTCTGACCCATACCAACTTCTGTCAAAAAATGGAAGTGAAGTTGGTGGAATTCAGAACATACTCTCTTTTCTAACAAATCCAGTATTTTTTTAATAGCTGTTAGGAAGAAAGCTAAATTATGAGAAGTGCCATGTCTTTGCCCCCACAACACTGAAAACATATGATAAAAATATGATAATAAAGAATAGAGCATAAAATCTTCCTTTTTGTAGTTCCTGGAGGACAAATGCTCCAGATAACTTGCAGGACAAACACTGACCTTAAAAAGACAAAAGGAGCCATAAGGAGTTGATTTAGTTTGATCAATGTTCTTGGCTAAAGCAGAATCATCTCCAGCAAACAGTGATTTGAAAAGCTTGGAGTAGGTCACTCTGTTTATTTGCTGCATTAGAAGAGGTAAATTAAGTATTATCAGTGATATAAATACAATCACAGCATTCCAGATTTCATTGTCTTAAACAATCCTTTTCACCTCATCTTCTTTTTGTCCTCCTTCCTAACAAACTCTCACAAAAATCTCTGTCTTGAATATATGACTGAAACATAGTCGTGAGACTTGCACAAAAATCAGAAGCCCTGTCTACAATTTGGCACTAAGAACTTCTGTCAGCTCCACACCCTTTAAAGCCCAGTATCATGTGGCAGGTTCCATTTAGCAAGATTATTTTATTTGGGAATATTCTTAAATGTTAGAAGAAAACCATGCCAATTGTGGAACCAGTATTCGAGTCTCCTACATCTGACTTGACTACACTTCTGTTCCAATGAATAATGTTTGCCAGCAGCTGGAGCCAGCACATGCTATTTCTGAGTCTTTTTCTGCAGTTTACAAATATATTACATTTTCAAGGATACACATGGTATGCTTAGTGGAGATAGAAGTAGAATATATTTTTTCAGCTTTCTTAAGATTTGTGTCTTTTGGAGTTAACATCTGGAACCGGAAATAAAAATTGGAAACAATTCAGATCAGAAACAAGCATACCTTTGTCAAGCCTGTATTTGTTCAAGTTCTGGAGAAAATTTGCAAGCCAAATTTTCCAAATTATTTAGAACCACTGTTTTGTCCATTAAATGTTTGGAACCCTCATCACTGTATAATCTACTATTACTGGCCAGACAGCTGTTTGTCAAACCAAGGAGGAATAGAACAAACTGAAAGAGAAAAAAACCCAAAAAACCCAGAAAAAACCCTTGTTCCAGTTGACATCCAGATTCTAAAAATGGGACACTGCAGGTTTTTTTCCATTCGTGGATTGACCTGAACTGTTATTCACAGCAAAAGTCATGTTTAGATGTTCAAGGAAGTTACCCTTTTGTCTGCGTTCTTCTAAACCAGTTTATGCAGAAGTAGGGCAAATCTTCAGTTTCCTCTGCAGTTTTAAAACTCTCCTGAGCTTATCATGGGGATGAGGGGAAATCCACACCTATTGCATTTAGAATAACAGCAAAATCACTGTCATGTACTCTGCATCACAGAATGTGAAATATCCAAGTACATTTTTTTCCTGTCACATCCCCCAACCCTATTTTTAAGCACTGCCTCTGTACTTACCCATTTTGGCAAAGCCCAACAGCAATACCACGTAAGAGACTACTTTAGTGCCACTTCTGCTTATTCTAAAATCAGAAAATACCAAAAATCTCAATGGACAGGCTGTTTCCAATTTTTGCGGGCACAAGCAGAGTGCTGTTTTAATTCTCAAAAAGAAAACTGCCATGAGCCAGCTGACAGCTCCAGTGTGGGTTGAGTGTGGTAAACACTGTTATGGAACTGATGCTAGTGTCCTATAGTATTAGACAAAGTACAAGTTTGTACTTTTAAAGAATCCCTACTGAAAGTGTGAAGCCTTCTCACTGGCAAAGCAGTGCAAATACTTGGTTTTGCAGAATCAGTGCAAAGAGGAGCAGTATTTGAACAGCGTGGTCTGGTAGAATGAGAATTGAATTCACATCTGCCAAATTTCTTCCCAGTTCTGCCAGCCCATAAACATACCTTTCTAACTCAGATCTCTGGGTCCGGTATAGAAACACAATCCAATAAGGAATTTATGCAAAATCTACCCTCCTCCCAAAGAGAGGGTAACAAGGTGGACTTTGCTAGCACCACACACAAGAGCATTTACTCATACCCTTTTGAGGCCCTTAATTTTTTAAGTTCTACATTGGAATAGTTTGATGCAAATGCACTGTGTGAGCAGGCAATAAACAAATTAGTGTTTCAGTTAACCAGCCAAGATGTGTAACAGGCTGAGGAGGGAGATGGAGTGTTTGTTCTTTAGTATCTGAACAAGTGTGGGTAGAAGTGTGAGGCTTTATATAGTAAACACTTCAACTAGTGCTACAGTAGTGATACTAGTATATATTCATAAAAAGGCCATGAACATGCTGTAGACATAAGAGTATACTTTTATGATATCTTCTCAGTGAGTTGCTGAGTGACTTGCCTCAGAACATGGGCCTTAGAGACTTCTGAACTGAGCTTCTAGCTGAGAGTCAGTAGAGGCTTTTGCATGAGTTATTGTAAAGCAGTAATCTTCCTTCAGTGTAAGTAATTTGTCATTAAAGATTGCCCATAGAGTTAGTTTTCTGAACTCAGGGTTACAAATTGTAAGTGATTACAGAATCTTTCACTCTTACAGACAGCAACATAAAGACCAGAGCCTTTTATAGCTGGAGGAGGTGAGCATCCAGTGCAGTAGTCTGTGATGGATCTGGAGAAGTTGCTCGGTACATCTTGAAACAGCAGTTGGCATGTGAGATCTGTGACAGCCTTCCTGGTATCACACTGTTCTTGATTTAACGTAGGGGAAGTTTGGAGGCCGGCTGTGGTGCTGTCCAGAAGTTCACCTGGGCATATGTGATGGGTCTCTGCTATCCAATGCCTTTGTTTTGGCACTGTGTTGGACTCAGACATCCCAGAGCAGACCTGTGAAGTATCACAGAATCACTGAATCAGCTAGGTTAGAAAAGACCTCTGAGATGATTGATTCCAACCTATGACCAAACACCACCATGTCAACTAGGCCATGGCTCTGAGTGCGACATCCAGTCTTTTCTCAAACACCTCCAGGGACAGTGACTCCACCATCACCCTGGGCAGCCCATTCCAATGGCCAGTCACTCTTTCTGTGAAGAACTTCTTCCTAATGTCCAACCTAAACCTCCCCTGATGCAGCTTAAGACTGTGTCTTCTTGTCATATTGCTAATTTCCTGGGAGAAGAGACTAACACCACCTGGCTACAACCTCCTTTCATGGAGTTGTAGAGACTGATGAAGTCTCCCCTGAACCTCCTCCAGGCTAAACAACCCCAGCTCCCTCAGCCACTCCTCACAGGACTTGTGCTCCAGTCCCTTCACCAGCCTTGTTTGCCCTTCTCTGGACACACTTCACTACCTCAACATCCTTTCTAAACTGAGGGGCCCAGAACTGGACATAGTATTTGAGGCGTGGCCTCATCAGTGCCCAGTACAGGGGCACTGGTCCTGCTGGCCACACTATTCCTGATACAGCACTGCTGCCTAGTTGTTCTTAGAGAGCGGAAGTTTTCACCTTCCTTGTGGGGTTTACTGTCTACATTTAGACTGGGATTTTCACTGTACCTCATGAGATTTGAACATTATCATTGAAGTTTAATGGAAGTTGCCAGTTTAACCTCCCCTGGAGTTCAGTGCAGGTTCTATCTGCAGCCAGCATCAAACTCCAAAGTTGCCTTGTTAGAGTGCAGAATGCTCAGCTTAGCAGCCATTTTCAAAGTACTAGTTTTCAAAGCTTGCTGTTGGTGTCTGTCTGAAGCCAAAATGCCCTAATCCCCAAGGTATATTTGTATTTAAGCTGTCACGTGCATTGTGGTTCTTGAATAGCAAATTGCAGCAGAATCCTCAGAACAAACGAATTGTTTGAACAGTATTCTGCTTTTGAAAAAAGCTCGTGTGTATTTTAACCTCTGTAAAATACTCAGGTGAGAACCTGAAGTCAGAAAGAGGTGGGGACTCAGACTGCAGAGATATTATCTGTTCAGCATTAGCTTGTCAGGATTGCACGAGGCTGCAGACTGTTTCTCTGAACACCAGTTGTGCATTGCACAGAGAGGGATTGCCAAGAATCAGTTTTGCAATAATGTCTAGAAATTTCCTCTAACAAAACAGACCAAATGAAAATTGCTCTGTGCTCCAGTGAATCACTCCTCCAAATAAAACGTTTAAAGTGCTTGCAAGTGTTGCCTGATGAGTATCTCATCATAAGCTGACGTGTCTCCAAGTCATGGCTGATATTCTGGATTTTGTTTAGTTTTTCAGCAGATCTCCAAATATGTTCTGTATGTTGCTTGGTGGTCCTTGTAGTGTTGGCGGCTCACATAGACTTGGCCGTTCTCCTTCCAGCAGCTAAAGCTGTTAAAAGAAGATGGAATTTACTGTTCTATTTAACTAATTTCAGTATTTGCCAAAGCAATATTAAGGGAGGTCTAAAAGAGCCGTTGCCTTGTGCATCAGAAGGAGCGTTCGTGTGGTGCCCTTAATGGGTGGTCTGTGGGAAAAGACAGAGAAGTTTGAGGAACCCTCCTTTAAAATAATGTGTCCACAGAAGAGTATCTTGAACACATGTAGCTTGCTTCAAGGATATGCAGAGATGGAAGTGCACAGAATTATGCATATTGAATCATGCATATTGAATCCAAATTTCCTAATTTGTGTAAAGCACCTTTGCTAGACTTCTTCAGAGTATGCTCTTCGGAGAAATACTTTGGCATCTCTTGGCCGAAGGAAATGAACTAGTTTGGGCCAGTGGAGATGAAATGGTATATAATCAGAGCTGTATTTTGTTGTTACTGCTAACATGATTATTTAAAAACTAGGCAGCCAAACAAAATCAGTGGTCTGAAGTAAATCTCTTGTTTAAAAACCCTGTCATTATTGGGGCGGGGAACACTGTGCAGGCGAAAAATATAAAAAGATCCTCAAGAGGCTTGCTGCTTGCTTATTTAAAAAATAAAATAAAAGACAGCCAGCAGTTTATTTAATGGTATTTTAACATTGCTATTTGATAAAGCTACTAAATTAATCTGCTTCAACAGCGGAAGAGAAACACTGATGTAAGTTAGTGGAAGAGTTTAAAACTATTTTGTGTAAAACCTGGCATAAACACAAGCACCTCCAGTTCCCCTTAATCAAGATTTTCAGTGAAATGGTGTGGGAAGTTCAATCCTCTGAGCTCTTTTGGGTTTTGGTGTTTGTTTGCTTGTTTTTTCTTTGATTTTAAGACACAGAAATGAAACTCCTTTGTCGAGGCAGGAATTAACTGTACAAAAGCTGTACCTGGGGAATGGCTGTCCAACTGCTATTAAAAGTCACCTCTTGCAAGCAATTTTGTAGCTTCTGTAGTGTGCTCCAGTATCTTCAGAATATGTTTTTCTCTGCATCATGCCTGCATTCTCTTCCCCATCAATGGAAGCCACAAAACCTAAACCTGGTCTAGTTTCTTTAGTGTGTCCTTTCTCCACTGACTAAGAAGAAATGAACTTCAGCCTCTCATAAAAGCGTTTGCTGATTGGCCTGTTGTTTCACTATTTTTTGTCTCACATCCCAGCTCCTCTCCTAGGTGAGAGCAAGAAGTTTTGTATGTTTTCTAAACCCATTTAAAATTTTTTTAATATACTTTATATGGACCCTTTCCAGCTTGCTGCTGCTAAACCAGATGTCCTTTAAACTTACATAATTTATTTACATAATCTTCCAAACGTATTTGTGGCTAAAGCTGTGTCTCTTCTTGTAGGTGCATTGATGGATGAACAGCCTTGCTTTTACTGTAGCTTGATGGCAAATAGATCACTGAGATCCTGTCTGTGTTCTTAGTATTCTGCAGTGATACTGAAGATAGTACTTGGCATATATAAACAAGGCTGTCACCAAATATATTTTATAATATGGGATACTAATGTGGATTAGATTACTTTGCACTGGTGTGTGCCTGGTGTGGCCATATAAATAATTTAAAATATAGACTGGTAAAGAGTAATGTTTACAAAAATTGCCTGACGTCTGCTGCACACAATGTGTGTAAATATATGATAGTCTTAGTGGTTTAAAATAGCACTCCTGTCTCCCCCCTGAATTTCTGACTGTGATTCTAACTAAAATCAGATAAAATGGAAATAAGCCCTCCTTATTTGATAACCAGAACACTTTTGGAAGGTGAGGCTTCTATCAAATGAATCGAGTTGGAGGGTTAGAGGAATGGGATGTAATTTGGGGAAGGGGTGTATTTTCCTCATGAAGTAGTACTATAAACCAGCTATCAAGGACAAAATCAGCTCACAGAGAGAAGAAGTCTTAGCCATAAGAGTGAAAAGCTGAATGCACCGTGGAGCCTTCTGCTGGAGTATCTTCAAGTGCCTTGCTCAAGCATGGGCAGGCTTCACTGCAGTGCTTTTTGATAATTAATAGCAGAAGGAAGGGTATGTTTGTAGTGGATGGAATTAGTTTTAAAAATCGTTGGGCTGAAGTACCTGTTCAAGTTCTTCACTAAGGGTGAAACCAAGGAGCCCTGATTTTTTTCAGTCTTGTGCCCTACAAACTGCTACCACCTACCTCTGTGTTGCAGCAAGAATATTCTGTAATTTAGTAATTACACTGGAAATTCACTTTAGGTTCAGTAATGTGTTTTGAGGATGACAACCATAGCCCTCTATTCTCTAGAGGACTCTACCTGGCAAGTTTAAACTCTGGCTGAGTATGCGCAGTTAGTACAGGAAGATTGACATTTAATCTTATCTTTTGAAGTTGATTGTTTCAGATTCTCTGCAACAGCAGCTGCCAGTAAAAAGGACCAGGGTCCACAATGCAGAGCTTAGAGTATTTCAGAGATAATATTTTTTCCCCCTGCTAAATATATAGCAGTTACATTATAAGAGTAAAATAAACTTATGTGTGTCTGTGGGATTTGTACATGCCATATTCCCTTCTTGCCTAGGAAGTTGACAGACTGGGTTTTTTGGTTGTGCTTGATTTTAACAGACCGGTTTGACTAAACTCTTGATTACCTTCGTCTCTCTTCTATGCCTGGTTGCCTCCTTTTTTGCATTCTTTCCTGCATCTTTAAGGCTGTAGCCTTTAGTAGCGTGTGTGTCCTCACATGTGAGTTTCTGGCTGCCATCAGCTGCTGGCTCTCTCTCCTTGAGCTGAGCCATTAAAGATAACACCAAGAAGGGTGACAACATGTGTCAAGCTCCCTTTCTTAAATGTTTGGAAGAAGGCTTATGCTGAGTGTTGTGGTTGCCACACCTGAAGGATGGAATGCCGTCCAGAGGGACCTGGACAAGTTTGAGAATTGGACCCATGGGAATCTTGTGAGGTTTAACAAGACCAAGTGCACAGCGCTGCACCTGGGTGGGGGCAAACCCTGGTATCAGTATAGGCTGCGGGATGAACAGACTGAGAGCAGCTCTGCTGAGAAGGACTTGAGGGTCCTGGTGGATGTAAAACTTGACATGAGCCAGGAATGTGCACTTGCAGCCCAGAAAGCCAAGTGCATCCTGGGCTGCATCCAAAGCAGCATGACCAGCAGGGTGAGGGAGGGGATTCTGCCCCTGTACTCTGCTCTGGTGAGACCCCACGGGGAATGGTGTGTCCAGCTCTGGGATCCCCAGCACAGGAAGCACATCAGCCTGTTGGAGTGAGTCCAGAGGAGGCCACCAAGTTGGTCAGATGGATGCAGCACCTCTCCTATGAGAAAAGGCTAAGAAAATGGGGATTGTTCAGCCTGGAGAAAAGAAGGCATTGAGTTGACCTGATTGTACCTGAAGGAAACCTACAAACAAGGTGGAAAAAGACTTTTTACAAGATCATGTAGTGACAGGACAAGGGGGAATGGCTTTAACCTGGAAGAGAGTAGGTTTAGGTTGGCTATTAAGATGAAATTCTTTACTATAAGGGTGGTGAGACCTGAAACAGGTTGACCAGAGGAGTTTTGGGTGCCCCATCCCTGTAAGTGTTCAAGGCCAGCTTGGATGAGGCTTTGATCAATCTATTGAAAGGTGTCCCTGCCCAAGGCAGGTGGGTTAGAACTAAGTGATCTTTAAGGTCCCTTCCAACCCAAACCATTCTTTGATCCTATGACATCCAAGATCAAAGCCTTCTTATTCTCCAAAGAGTTAGAGCT
Organism: Sclerurus mexicanus; assembly: GCA_013396755.1. Taxonomy (NCBI): domain Eukaryota; kingdom Metazoa; phylum Chordata; class Aves; order Passeriformes; family Furnariidae; genus Sclerurus; species Sclerurus mexicanus. Next base: position 333,126 of record VWZF01001537.1, on the reverse strand, counting down.
GGACAAGAGGGAGCATTTTGTGTTGTAGAAGAGGTTTCTCCAATTAATTTATAGCTACTAGTCTTGTTTCTTGTTTCAGCTGTTTTTGAGTATAGAAAACTACTGCATGCTTATTCCATATACTGTCTTAAAGTTTCCATAAGATGGTACACCCTTGGGTGCAAAAGTTTTGACACATTTGTTTTTTGCCATTTTGTGTGCCTGTGGCAGGGGTGTGTGTGGGTTTTTGCTCTTTGGTAAGAAATGTTTTTGTGGTTTGGGACATTGACTGCTGCAAGAATTGTGCTATTTTTTCTGTCCAGCAGTACAGATGGCTGAACCACAGAGGTCCCCATTGCAATTGTCCTGTTAAAGATTGAAATAATATTTAAAATATAAGCTGGTGCACATACTGTAGTTTTGGATGCCAATTTTTGCTTGTATGCTTATTAAAATGAGATCTTCATTTTACGTTTTGTACCAGGCTCCCAAGATCCTCAATCACTTGTCTTAAAAGCACAAACCTTTCCATGACCTTTAGCATAGTTAACTGGTTTAAGAAATGTTAAGTAAGGCTTTTCTCCTGTGCTATACATAGGATTTGTGTTTGTTCTGCACTTTCAAGAGTAGAAATCATACACGTGCCTCAGTGTTCTCATGTCTTTCTATTTTGGCTTTAAGGGGAAGGAGACAAAATGTAGGCATGTCAACAAATATGAAGCAGTAGTATAAATACAACTTTTTAAAACTCTTGCTCAACTTGTCTTAGAACTGTTGCAGCTTTGCGGCAAGCCAACAACTGATGACAAATGTGCTGTTGATTATCATTTATGATCATCTCAGTCTTAATATGTTTGTTGGGCCCTGTCAGACTGGTTTTTAGAAAACTATTACTGAAACTAATAGCAAAGATCATATAGTGCATTTTTGAGTTGTTTGTTTCATGTCACTTTGCTGGGGCTAGTGGGTACCCCTGAAGCACTTCATAAAATTTGTCTGGATTGGAGTGCTACAATTAAAACAATGGAAGTTAATGACTGAATTCAGAAGCAGTGTGCTGGCTTGTTCTTTTGGAAGGTAGTTAAAGGTGGGCAGTTGGCAGTAGACTTGTCATACTTCTTTCAGTTCAAGTTTTTAATGGAGGTGGATGGAAGGCAGAGAAAAAGAAATATGATTACTGCCTTCTTACGTATGAAGTGCAGAGGAGTCTTAAGCCTCAGTGCACTAATAAAATGCTTTTTGTATCACTTACGAATGTGATAGAGGTGGTGATAAGGGAGCTATGGTAGTCATACTAAAACTGATGCTGTTATAATGGTCAACCAAATGAATTATACAAAAGTGTACAAATCCTTCAGTCTTATATTGTGTCTGCACAAGACAATTTTTCCGTTGCAGGTAAAACAATTAAAATTTAGTAACTGACCACAGAGAAGGAACAGAAAATTTGCTTATGAGCATTCAAGGGATCAAGAGCAAAGCTGAAAATTGAACCCTTGCTTAATTCCTATCCAGCTTGATCAGGAGTGTTTCCTTTTCTTCAGTTAACAGACTGATGAGAAGCTCTGTTTTCACACTGTTGCTCAATAAGCCTCTGTGTGGATAGCTCATTCCATTGTCAGGTCAAGGGTGTGTTTTCCAGTTAGCTGAAAACCACTGGAAAATTGGTGGGGTTTTGAATAGAAAGAATACGTCTTTCTAGAATGAAGTGGTTTTGATCAAGTACCTTACAATACAAATAAAATTGTAGAATTGCTGCAAGAGGAAGGTCTATAACTTTCTACAGTTTAGGCTAGTATCTGTTTAGAGTTTATTTCATAATTTGTGGGATTTCAGGTTCTTTTTTTTGCTTTGTCCAAGGATTGTGAACTCCAGGTGTGTACAGAGGTTTTAAATGTTGCTTTTTATGGACAAATATGAACTGTTCTGATTTTCTAGTTTTACTGAAAAAGAATATTTTGTAACAACATTAAAATATTGTCATTTCAATTGGGTGGTAATAGACTGGATATAAACAGTTGCACTCCACATTCAGTATTCATAGTTTTACTATGAATTCTATTTTTTTTTCTTTTTTCAAAATTGAAACTGGTGTTGCCTTTTTCAAGCTACTTGCAGTTGTCAGGAGTATTGCTGATCCAAATAGAGCATAACTTTGAGTGTTCCTCTGAGCTTCCTAACGTTCTAACCATGGAACAACTTCTCAAACAAGGGATATTTCCTCTCATTGTGACACAAATGAAGGTTAATGGTAGTTCAAGTTATGGCTAGTTTTTTTGAGTCTCCCTCACCCAACTTAGTCTGTGTTCACCCTGAAGGGGGCCTCACTGCAGTTACCACTTCCTCGTGAGGGGAAGAGGAGGGGCAGGCACTGATCTCTTCTCTGTGGTGACCAGGGACAGGACCCAAGGGAATGGCCTGAAGTTGTGTCAGGGAGGTTTAGGTTGGATATTAGAAAAAGGTTCTTCACCCAGAGGGTGGTTGGGCACTGGAACAGGCTCCCCAGGGAAGTGGTCACAGCACCAAGACTGACACAGTTCAAGAAGCATTTCAGTGATACTCTCAGGCACATGGTGTGACTCTTGGGGAGTGCCCTGTGCAGGGGTAAGGGTTGGACTCGATGTTCCTTATGGGTCCCTTCTGACTCTGCGTATTCTGTGATCCCTCTCTTCAGAAATTGCTGTTAACTGGGCTTCCAGTTTGCCTTTCCAAGAGTTGAGCGGAGTTAAATGCACCAAGGATAAGAGTGTTCTCTGGACCATCAAGCTGAGTTCAGAGTTGAGAAGACAGCATGATTTGAAAGGAGATTGGTCTTCGTGTTCTTCAAAATGAACTTTTGATTTATATACATGTGGAATTCAAAATAAACCAACTTGCACCATATGTCAGTGGGATGATGTTGAATTTCTAAGATGGTTTATTAATGGCACAGCCAATTAAGTTTTAGTCGATACCATTTGGTTTGAAGCTTTGTGAGCTTTCTTTCTTTCTCATTCTTAGGCCTTAAAACCCCTGTTGGTTGTAATTGCGTAGAGTATGAATGTGCCTTTTGAATTTCTAAAGTGTTGAGTTTAGTAATTCTGTGAACCTAAATGCTGTGCATCTATCCTTTCAGAATGTGTTTGCCATCTTGGCTGCCTCTTTCAGATTTACTTCTTACTAGCTGTGAAAGTTGAAAATTTGAAAAGTTCTGTGAATTTTTGATGGGACATCTTGGAGGCTACATTTAGTCAAAGCTGCGGAGCTACCAGAGCTAACTTTGCCCACTAATGAGCCATCACATTCTGACCTGAAGTGATGAATACAAGGCCATGGAAGCAGAGCATTTAATTGCTCTTCTGCCTTTTGCTTTATTTCTAGAGATGGAAGACAGGGTGTTTCTTCTGCAGCATTCCAGGCAAGAATTAGTGTTGAGAGCAGTTACTTGTTTTGGTCACTGTTTTTTGTTGGAGTTTTTGTCTTTCTGTTGTTGGTGGGGTTTTTTGTTTGCTTGTTTACTTGTTTGTTTGTTTGTTTGTTTTCCCAACCAGTATTGGTCTAAAAGGGTTCTGTAACCATTTTTATAAAATTTGAACTGCATATAATAGGCTGGTGGGAAGGAACAGTGAAGTGGGTATAGTTTTCAAAATTAGAGTTCAGCTTCCTCTTTTTATCTTTTTCCAAAGGAAAATGAATACTTATTTGTTCTTAAAGGGGGTAAAGTCTCACCATTCTCAATAATCAACCAGTTTACCTGGGTGTATAGGACAGTAAAATTAAGACAATTGCAAACAGGGCAGTGTGATTTCCCTGCTGGGTGTTTGCAGCCAGCACAATGCGGCTGCACTTCAATCAGGACGACTCTGAAGCACAGAAGTGACAGAGAACATGGTGGTTAATGCGTTATCTGTATGCTGTTGCCCTACTGTGTACATCAGTGGGGAAGAAATCTCTTGAAAGGGAAAGGGAGCTGGGATAATGTTGATACTGATTGGATTAGACATTGTTCATGTCTGATCTTTAGTTAAGAAGCTGTTGAGTTCCTCTGCTGTTGATTGGACTTGATATTTCAGGTTCCTTTTTCCTCTGTAGTAGCATTAATAATGGCTTCATCATGGAAATGTCTGGATGAAAACCCATCTATTCATATTCCTCTAAACACGTTTTTGGGACAATATTTTTTTTAAATTCTTACTTAGACTTTGCCTTTTACAGCTTTGATCTTTGATTGAATATGGGGCTGGTTTTGTGAGGCAATGTGCATAACTTGGGAAGTTCTCTGCCCCAAAAAATTTGTGACTTAGAGCCTGCTAACATCAAACTTTCCAAGTGTTCAAATGGTTTGGTTCAATGCCACTTAAAATAGATATCATTATGGGCAACCAATGAGTTGCAGAGAACAAAACAAGCGTTTGGCATTCTACACATTTTTTCATCTGTTTTCAATAACTAACCTGTCGGTCTTTCGTGATACTATTCCTAATGTTTTTAAAGATGACTGAGAGAAGGACCTGGCGTGTTAGAAAATGAAGTAGGAGGGATACTGAGACTTCATTTCTTAACAAGTAATTCTCCTCAAACTGTACAAACTTTCTTGAGTTAAATATTGTAGAAAACAAAGATACTAGGTTTTCAATGAAATATTAATGGTAGCAGTTGGTTGTCTTTGCTGTCCAAGATCCTCACTAAAACCACCAGCTGATTTAAATTTTCCTTATTACATCAGCATAGTGTTCCTCCAAAAAGAAAAATAAAACAATCTCTTTCCTGACTTGGGGGGAAAAAAAGGCCTTGCAGAAGAATAATAAGAAGTCCGACTCTTTATGCATGTTTTTGAGTTCATCTGAAGTTGAGTTGTAGATCTGAAGTGAGGTCCTTGGCCTGCACATAAATACGTAAGCTGTTGTCAAGGGTGTACTTTGCTTTTGCCTGTGCAGTGGCACACACACTCTCCAGTGAGAGTGGAGCCAGAGCCAGAATTCACAAAAAAGGCAATAGCATTTGCCAGGGCTGCCAGCATCACAGGCCTGCAACTCATACCTGTATAAGCTGTCTTCTTTTAAAAGTGCAGGAGGTATTGAATCTGAAAGACAATATCAACAGGTTACTCTCACATATTACATGCGATAACAAGAATTTGAACTTAAAGGTATTTATGTAACAGACTTGAAGCCGTAGAGGATATACTATATGCTGCTCTATTCTGTGTGTTGTTCCTTGAGTTGAGTGGCAAGTGATTGGAGCTGTGCAGAGTGTGCATTGTAAGCAGCCTCACCAAGTGAAATGGTTTTATGTGACACTATGAGTTGGCAGTTGACTGGTGTAGAACTCCAGCAGCTACTGCTTGAGTTAGAAGAATTGGGTGGAGATTGGGGAAGTTGGGGAACCTTTGTCCTTTTGCTCTGGCTATGTCTTTCAGCCAACAGCAGCCTTCACAGACTTCCACAACCCACAGCATTGTCTGCCTGCAAACTCTGTCTTGAGTTTCTCTTTCATTGTGGTGCTGTAGAGAAGACAGTAGTTCTGAAACTGTCACAGCTTTTGCCATCTGGGAGAGCACTTGGTAGGAGCATTTCAGGGCATTGTGTCTAGTGGTAGTGTTCAGCCTGCTACTAAAACACATCAGAACTCACTTTCTCTGTGTTGTTACTAATTCAGTTGGTTGAATGCAGCTTTTACACCATGAAGACTTAATTGGTTCTAGGTGTAGGTTTATGGATTGACAGAAGGCATTGTTGAAAAGTCTCAGTTTGAACCCTTAACTGTGTTGAAGACACTATTCATATCCTATAAATAAAGAATTGGACCTGCCCTTCCATCCCTCTTTTACACCTTTGTCTGACATATGGAAGGAAGAGGCTTTTGGATACTGTGTGTTTTTCTCTTATGTGAAACTTCTTCTGTACTCCGTGTCCTTCTGATCCGGAAAAAGAGATCCTCCTCTGCCACATAGAGTCAGAGCTTTAACATCTGTAGATGCCAGTAATACTAACATGTCTTTATTTTTTTCTTCTGTAGCATCTCCCCTTCTACTTTTTGCCAACCGGCGGGATGTCCGACTTGTGGATGCTGGAGGCACAAAGCTGGAGTCCACTGTGGTGGTCAGTGGTTTAGAGGATGCCGCTGCGGTTGACTTCCAGTATTCACAAGGCATCGTTTTCTGGACAGATGTGAGTGAAGAAGCCATCAAGCAAACTTACATTAACCAAACTGGGAATGTGGTGCAGAATGTCATCATTTCTGGTCTGGTTTCCCCGGACGGCCTGGCGTGTGATTGGATTGGGAAAAAACTTTACTGGACGGATTCAGAAACCAATAGGATAGAAGTAGCTAATCTCAATGGAACATCTAGAAAAGTCCTCTTCTGGCAAGACCTTGATCAGCCCAGGGCAATAGCTTTGGATCCTGCTCATGGGTAAATATTAATTTGGCTTAAATGCTTAAATGGATACAGTAGTGATTTATGTTGAATTTTTAGTTCTGAGAAGGAAAAAAATGTCCTTTTGTTTCATTTTACATTTTTCCAATGTATTTTTCTCAAGTTCTGTAACTGAACATATGTTTGATCTTAAATATATTGTGGCAAGTAATAGCAGCCCAGACGTTGAGCCAAAAAGAAAAATACAGCTGTTCTTAGGTGCCAAACCTAATATTCAACTGGTATAATTAACTAACTTATTCCCTTGCACTTCTGAACGGTAATTAATTTTCCAAGCATTTTTAATTACTACTGTTTTCTCAGTTATCTTGTCTAGTAAGTTAACTTTGATTTTATATGTGATGTCTGTTTAATGCAGATAGCAAGTTGTGTAAATCTGCATGAGTTTAAACAGGAATTCTAACTTGGTATGCTCTGGTAAACAAAATCAGGATATTTTTAAGTGATGATGTTGAACAACCATTTTTGTGCCAGCAAGTAAAAGAATCCAAGTGTAACTGTTTTTCCAGTACTGTAAGGTGACCAGGTTAGGGAATAATAAGAGAGCAGGATGGATGTGTCACTTCTAGTGCTCTTGAAAATACTTGTGTACTCCCCACCATTTCACGTGTTCTGTTTGCTCTCCCTGTGCACAAACAATACTTGGGGCCTGGCATTTGTTGCAGTGATCATGGAAGATCTACTGTGCTAGATGGACCCTCATGGTAACGATGGCAGAGGAGTGAGATGCACTTCTCTTGTGTGCACAGATCTACACAAGTGAGGTGGTTTGCCACTCATCTGCTGGCATTTTCACAGCACTTTCTCAGAGATCACTTTATCTTCCTCTATGGTGTATGTAGGTGGGTTTCTCAACTGTAAGAAAATGTGGTGTCAGTTGACATTTTCACTGAGTTTGGCCTCTTTGCAAAGTGATACTGAGATAGTACAAGGGCTTAGGATAAGCTGCAAGTATAAAGTATTTTGTGGTTTATCTTGCTTGGGAAGACAGACAGTTTCTTGAAAACCTACCAGCTTCAGGTGCATGAGAAGTGAAAATGGAAATTAAGCAACAAAGGGAAATTTAAAATTGCCATGTCAGCAAGTGCCACGCTAAAGACTGGAACTTTGTCCCGTTGTTTTTGCAGTGTTTCCAGCATAAGACTTCTCAGATGAGTGTAAGGACTTACGGATACATTTATGATTAATACGTAAGGGGTGTACAAGCATTAAATGAAACTCTGTGTACCCAAAGAAACAAAATCCTTAGTTTTCTCAAATGCTGGAGACTGCCTGCATCCTTCAGATAACTGTGTGAAAGGTACAGCCATCACAAGTGAAAGTGGAATGAATTTTTGGACCAAAGCACTTTTCCAGAGGGGTTTTTGTCCTTTTAATTCTGCCTTCATTACAGACGCCTTTAGGTGAAAGGAATTCTTCCCATAGCAAATTGCTGTATGAAGGTATTGAAAATAAATTAGTAGGAATTCTGTGGTATCCTGACAACAAGTAACCTATGCAGAATTAATTAATGCTGAAGATTCACTTTGGATCTAGAGTTCAGTAGTATATTTAAAGAGCGAATATGGTGTTGAGTATTTTATGATGGGGTAGGTCAGAGAGAGTGGCATGGCACTTTCCATGAAATGCCAATGCTGGGTTGATATCTTGTAAGTGGATGCAGTGGATGACCATCCCCAAGATCACACCATGTGCCTGAGAGTATTGTCCAAATGCTTCTTGAACTCTGTCAGGCTTAGTGGTATACTCTTGAGAGTATTTCTAAAATTTCTCTTCTCTAAGACACAGTGTGAGACACTTGCAGATTGTCTGTGAGTCTCTACTCTTCCCGGAGGTAGTGAAAATCATTAATTATTCAGGATTCACTGATGTTCTGATACATTATCATTGTTAACAGGTGGCTGCTTAGTATCTAACATGGCATTCTTTCCCATACACCTTAAAACTTACTTGCTGGATCCACTATATATTCTAGGAATCAAAGGAAACAGAATGTGTGATAATCCAATTATTATTCTCTGAAATGAAGGATAAACTAAGCAGTCAGAGTGAAATTTTTCTGTAAATTCACTAACGTTTTGAGGATTCAGATCCCAGTCCTGATGTAGGTTATGGGAGGTTGAGTTCAGATAATGAAGGACATGAGGCTAGAATTCTTGGCATTGTTTTGAAGAACACTAGCATTTGTATACATTCTTGCTAGGTGGACTGCTGATGGGGGATGTTTCATTGGTCTCTTGCTTATTTCTCCCTTTTCCTACTCATAGATTCGACTAAAGACCTTTTGCTTCATTTGAGAGCAGAGCAGCCTGGTCAGAGATGACAGAAAATTATTATTTTCCCCCCGCAAATTGCACGGGGAAGAGGTGGAAATATGTAGACTTCTTAACAACCCTGTTGTTTGATTCACCTATTAACACTTTTCTTTTGCTGCATGTTCTCTGATACCTTCTATCCTGAATCCTGCAGACTGATACTTCTTTGCCCTGTACACATTTAGTCTTAGTAAGTAATTTGGGAACCGTATTCTTATCTTTTATATTTCTACACCATTTCTTAAGGGAAGGGAAGGAACAACAGGATGGCGTTAGTGATCAAAGTGCCATTGTGTGTTGCAGTGGTTTCTCAGGTGAAATTGGGAATGTAGCTTTGGCTCTGGGACCAAAGAGATGGTGGAAGCTGGCATTGTCTTTGATTAGATTACTTGAAGGGTGCAGTTTATAGTTGCACAGGGTGGAAATCATATCATAGGCAACATGTTGGTCTGGCTGGACTGGCACCATTTTTTTAATCATGAATGGATCACTTTGGTTTAACTCAAAACATGTTTCTAATTTTTTTTTTCTAAAATTAAGCAATAATATAAGCTAAACTGAGAATTTGTCTACATAACCTGTTGAAGATGTACTTAGACAGCGTTTTGGTTTTTATGGTGTTTAAAATTACAAGCATGCAAATGAATGTGCTTAGATTGCATGCCTTGACAAATTTCTGTCTGTAGTTTGAGTGTACCTTTCCCTAAACATTGAGTTAAACTGCATCAGCTCACTGAAACGTAAAATGCATTGGCTTGAGCTCAGTGTTTAAGCACAGTTGTGAGTTCTGTGGATAAGAAAGCCAACACCTGACTTGCACAGTTGGATTACTGTTGTTCAGTATATCTGCTGGACCCCATCTTCTGTTAAATCAGTACGCTGTATAGATGTGATTTCTTGGACTGCCTGATATGTTTTAATTTAATGTTCCTTATGGAGAGAGGAAGAAATCTAGGTTTAAGTTGAGGTAGATGTGGTTAAGTCTAGCTCACAAGCTGATGAAGAGGTCAGCAGTTCATTCTGCACTTTCAGATATGACAATACCCTGAACTTTTGAGTGTCTATGGCATGTCTTAGAATGAGTTGAATGTAGTGAGATTTGGACTGTTTTCCCCTTTCCTAAAGTAAATCACATTTTGTGAAAGAAAAAGGGAACCTGGGGTCACTGAACTGAATATGAGTCAACAATATGACCTTGCTGTAAAGAAAGCCAACAGCACCCTGGGCTTCATTAGAAGGAGTATTGCCAGCAGATTATGGAAGGTGAACTTCCCCCTCTGCTCAGTGGTGGTGAAACAACCCTTGTAGTACCATGTCCAGTTCTGGGCTCCTCAGCACAAGAGAGACACAGCCGTGCTGGTGTAAGCCTAACAAAGGGCCGCAAAGATCATTAAGGCACTGGATCGTCCACCATAGAATGCAGGGCTGGTTGAGTGGGAATTGTTTTCCCTGGAAAATGAAAGGCTCAGGGGATCTTATCAATGTGTATAAATATGTGATGTGAAGGAGTAAAGATGAAGGAGCTGGATTCTTCTCTGGTATCCAGTGAAAGAACTAATGGCAATAGAGAGAAACTGAAGTAGTGAAAATTCTACTGAAGTGAAAGAAAATCTCTGCTGAGAGAATGATGAATCACAGGAACTGGTGGCCCAGAGATTTTAGTCTCTCCAACCTTAGAGATTCTCAGAACATGTCTGGATGAGTTTTTTTTCTGTTTTCTGTAGTTTTTGCGTACAAATGTGCTGGACATTCTTTTAGAGGGAAGTGTACATAATATGAAAAGCATGTGCAACTTCTTCCCCCCCCCCGCCCCGGGAAATCCTACCAGTGCAGCTTCTTTTTTCCTAATTCATCATAAGTATTTGCAATAATGCTGCATTTCAAGTTGAAAATTCTCTTCCTAATCCCCCAAGCAGTGTTGCAAGTATCTCCTTACTGCTGCCCTCCTTCTCCAGCTTAATGTTTTTGGAAATGTTCTTGAGTCCCTTTCTATTCCCTTTTCCCTGGCTATTGAAACTGTATTGAATGTGTGCTTGTGTAGCTTTGAGAAGTTACTAGGGTGTCTTACTCCTTTCCATATGGGTGAGCAGGGAAAGATATGCTCTTTCTTTGCAAGCACTTCAATAATATTTGAATATCCATTAGTTGACAGGCAATTATGTCTTTCCTTTGTTCTCTGTTGCCAAATAGTATATTTGTGTATACTGTACTACATATGTGTAAAGTATATGTTTTAAAAGAATAAATCAAAGACATTTTAGGAAAACTGTAGTGGAAAAGGATGGTTCTTGAGCGTTTTGTTTGCTTTGCTTTAAGTACGCATCTTTGCATACAGTGCATTAGTTGTAATGGTTACCTGCGGTGGCATATTGTTGGATTTGATGTAACATTTTTTGTCAGAAACATCCAGGTCTCAAAATTCAGTGCTTGAACAAAAAAAAGGAGGTAATTGGAGTAAATAATTTGCAGCTTAATGCCATGCAACCTAGCCGTTCTTTTCTCTTCTGTAAACAATGGGAGCTATTTAATTTCACAGTGGAGTTTTTGTAACTTTAAAGGTGGGATGGGGGAAGTAAGTTTTAAATGTGCAGGAATCTAAACTTCATAGCAATTTCCTGTAAACTCCTGTTTTGTGCTATGAGCTTGTATAAGTTGGAGAACATTGTTGAAATTGGAGAAGTTTGTACTGATTTATATCATCTGTACAATTGGCCCCCTTTGTGTAAGCAGGTTATGTAAGGTTTGGCAACTGTACTGCATTTTGGGAGATGGAAAAAGTGTTTGGGCAGTGTTGGCTGCTTTTTATTATGTCTGTGATACCTTCCAGCTCAGACAGCTGATCTGCTGCTCTTTGAGGGCACAGATTTCTAGTCTTTGCAAAAATGATGACAAGAGACAAAAAGCACCAGGAAATAAGAAATGACCTGCAGCTTTAAAACTGGGGGGAAATATGGTTTTCATCCTGGTTTTGCTCCTGCACCTAGAATTTTAAAATGAGTTAAGCAGGGGAAAGAAACCAAATCAAACTAAAACAAACAAAAAACCAAAACAAAACAAAAGAAACCCCACTGGGGTGCAGTTTGCCAACTTCAAAATCTGTTTATTTTTGCAAGGTGGCTTTCAGTCCCATTCTTCTCATAGGACTGAAGCACCATTTCAGCCCCAATTCAATGTGGTAATTTATGTGCCAAAACCTGGTGACTCGTTGACTACAGTTGAACTGCATTTGTTTAAGTTCTCACTAGAAGGCTTGGTGGTGAAGCTTGCAGCTACTGTGCTTACTAATAGAGCAGTAACTGAATTTGATGAACTCCATTGGGTCTGGTACTTCTGGATGATGGATGATGGACTGCGTGTACTGTTAGTGCTTATGTGTTCCGAAGGAAGTATGGTCTCTTTGATGAATATTTGGCTTTTGCTCTGTTTTGTTCCTGATGGTTTCTTTGGTGTGGGAAAGTGCAATTCAGTTTAGGGACAGAATTGGTGCAACTGCTGTGAAATTATTATTAGATGTTAGTCTCCTCTTTCCCCTGCCCCTCCCTCCTTTTTACCTTAAAAGTCTGGAGTTAAGATAAAATACCAGTAAGGGGGGAAAGACACTTGAGCATCTCTGAAAAACTGAATATAGTAGCCCATGAGTTTGTCCAAGGTCTACTTTTTGCTCAGTACTTCTGTAGTGCTCTTTGGTTGGGGTTTTTTAAGACTATTGATTTGTGATAGCTGCTTAGAATTTTACTCACAATGCCTTTTTTAATATTTTGTTTTCATTTTCTTTTATAGCCTCAGTGCTGTTAGACTTTTATGAACCTGTTGCAATCCAAGCAGGATACAAAACTCCTCAGATGTCAGATCTCAGTCCTAAAATGTGATCGATCTAATGTGTACAAAGATACCGGGTTTGACATTTTTAACTTCTTACAATTGTTATGGTATGCCCTGGCCAAGGGATATTTAGAACTCTGTAATTTACATTTGAAAACACCACCACCACCAACAAAATCAACCAAACAAAAAAAACTACCCAAATGCTTGCCTTAGGCTCTTCATTATTATTCAGTGTGCATCTTTTCAACTGGCTTCCAAAACTGGGAGGCATAATAGCACAGGTAATGCTGGACGGAGATACTTTGCCTAATCTACTTATTTTCCTGAAACATTATCTGGGCTAAATACCCTTTTTTTTCTTTTTTTTAAATAGTGAAATGAAAATGGTAGGGATTATTAATATACTGGACACCAGCAAAATAGGCTATATTTGAAAAAAACCCCACCCCAAAACCAGTCCTAAACCATCATCTGTCCCAGAAACATTGATGATGTCTAGACTGTTTGAAAGTGCTTGTTTTTTGTTGAGGTCAATAAGAGATGTGGACTCTTGAGCATTCTTTAAAAAAAATAAATTTTAAAAAGCCTTCTTTTTTCCCCCTCTACAGAAATGATATGTCAATTACTGCCAGGCTCCTGAATTAGGAGTAATTTAAATCAGGTTGAATTTAATCAGTTCCTCACGTGTAAACTGTTATGGCATACAGACTGATTGCTTTCTCTGAGAAGCCCCTTGGAGCTTTTTGCCATAGTCTCCCCCTGTTCATAAAGCTCCAATCAAAAGGAAGAATTGATCTCTTTGGGTAAGCATGTCCCCTGTGTACTGGGGACATTTGGAAGATGCAAGACATAATGGTTTCTACTGGACATTACTAAAATCCTTAATTTCTCCACTGTTTTTTTCTGTATGGCTCTTTCTCTGATGAACCCAGCTGGTTCAAGCAGACTTCAGTGTTCTTGATAAGTAATCACATCAAGGAAACTCCCCCTTGCCCCCAGAATTTTCACTTGTTACTGTTAAGTAAGTTAAGTTTGCAGTGCTGCTTTAGCTAAGCTTGTGTCATTCTTTCCATGGTAACCATGTTTGGTTTTTTTCTCTAGGATTCATAACTTATGCAAAAAAATTTGTCTTCAGCTGCCTCTGTTTAGGGTATCTCAGCTGGGACACTGTACTTAGTTTGATTTGAATTAACTTTGTCACTTAAAATAGAGGAGGGCAAAAAAAAGGGGAAAACACAACACTTTGTGCAGTCTTGAAAATCCCTCAGGCTTGCAGTTAAAACATGACATTTTATGGCCTGTTAGAGTCTAATGCCCAGTGTTGTGCCTTGTGTTGACCAAAAAATGTCAGAACAGCCTAGATATTACCGTGGGAGAAGAGGGGTAAAGAGGACTGCTCTAGCTAATTGTAGAGTCCAAGGTGAGTGACTTACCTAGGGGGAGTTGATGACAAATGCCTCTTGCCCTGGGGAAGTTTCATAGGTGGCTTCAGCTGAATGGTTGCTACCTTTATTTGCTCCTGTTTAAGCAGCGCTGGCAGGGAAACATTGGTCAGACTGATCATTTGCTAATGTAGCTGAAAGGTTTGGGGTGTTTTCTTTTGTTTCTTTGTAGGATGCTAATGTCAGCACCAGGGCTAGGAACCGTGGAAGGAACTGCTCCACTGGCAGTGACATGATTTAAAATGGTCTTACATAGACCAGAGATGCCCTCTCCTGCTGCAGGAACAGCTGATCAGCTGCTTTCTTCTTACAAATATCCAAATTCCCAGTTCATGGTCTTGATCTGTTAAGAGATCCCTAAACCAGAGCCAATTCTCTATAATTCATGGCAGTTCAGCACCTGCTGCCTGATGAAAGGGTGGGAACCTCTTTGGAAAGGGAAGGAGGTTAAATGGAGACAAAAATTGTATTTGCCATTCCATGGCTTGGCATGCTGTCCTGTGATGGACCGTAGGGATTCTGTGTAGCACAGGAAGGGAAGGAAACTGTTGCTTCATTAGGTGCTTTATTGCTACAGAGACTCAGTATGCTCTGGAAAGTTCACCGGGAGGATCAGCTTTGGGGATTGCAGAGACATCCTGCAATGGGGACAAGGTGATGACTGGGTATATTGCTTTAAAAATGTCCAGCTGAGAGAAAAGTGCTTTGAAAGAATGCTGCCTACATTCAGATTGTTCTACATGTTGTCTAGATGCTTATTAATCCTGCTAACCTTCCTTCGTGGTGCAGTTATTTTGCTAATACCATGTAGTTTTGTCCTTTGAATGACACAGGCATTGAGCTTTGTACCTCTTAATGAGCTGAAACATAGAGATGTCATTTTCCTGTGACAAATTTGTGTATGAATTTGAAAGTACTACTTTTATACAGCAGTCTCTGTGTGGCCATGGGTAAATGCACATCACGTATGAAATTAGGCATCAGTATTGTTTAGGAAGATGTTCTTGAGCTCCTTTAATATCATAGAAAAGCCATGAGGACTCTTTGGCTTACAGCTTCCCCCTCCTCCCACCCCCACC
>VWZF01001537.1:176759-318016 GCA_013396755.1 Sclerurus mexicanus | reverse complement strand
ATTTTCTTCATCTGAATCCGCTGAGTTTCAGGGCAGGCTGCAATTTTCAGGGAAGGCTTGAGAAGAAGAATTTTGTGCAATGATAGTTTTGGGGATGTTTTGTCATCCTTTTTATTTCAGCCTGCTTAAAGGTTTAATAGGCCTTAGCTAATTTTGTCTCCTTTGATTTTTTTTTGCTTTTGAATAACTGCCATGGGATTTTTTTGTTTTGGTCATGGGATATTTTTATTTTGGTCTAAGCTCCTTTTCATCTGCATTTATAAATTTCAATAAATATATATGAATAAGTGTGGGATTGTCATAGCCATATGATATGGAACAAAGTCACCTTTAATAAACAGGTTTTTCTTAATTCTACAGTCCATCTTTGATCTGTCTTTATTCCTGTAGAGTTAGATGAAGATGGTGCAAGCTAGAGCAGAAGAGCTGAATCAGAGGACTGATTTGACCTGACCAAAAATGAGTATTTGGCCACATCAGTTTCACAGTCTGATTCACCAGTTGGTTGCATAGACGATTTTTTTTATGTCTGCTCTTCTCTGTCGTCTGTTGTTTGTCAATAGCTGCTTCCCCACACAGTTTGAGTTGCCACAAATTACAGACTGACTTGTTAAGGAAAACCAAAATGAGTGGCAATTTACATTCATAGGTTGTCCTGTGAACTGGGGCAGCTCAGCTACTGCTTCTTCAGGAGCAGTTAGTCTGTCCTGACTGCTGGAGCTGAGAAATTTTGGAGAAGCTATTTGGGGACATGAGTCTGCCTCAGCAACTCTGAAGTGAGCTGTCTCAAAAACCTGAGGACTCATGTGCCTGAAAGCTCTACTTTTTCAACTAGAAAACTTCAAGTTTTACCCCCACGCATTCCAGGTGAATGTGTATTGTGATACAAGTGAGCAATTTCCCTCTGTCTATCTATGTTATTATCGGTATTCCTTCCTTTAGTGGGATAAACATGCTAGTGATTATATATGCTGCTATGATCAGAATGGTCTGTGTAGGTGCTGTGAATGCCCTGAACTGGAGGTATGCCTGAATGAGTGTGTAGTATGTACATGGAGATCAGAACATTTTAACTTGTGAGTGGTGAGGGATGTGTGCTGGGGATAACAGTCCAGTTGCCCATTCCTCCTTGGCTGAAATGATGGCCCCAGCTGCATGGGAAGCAGCTACAGAGCTACTGCAGTTTACAAGGGGGATCTTTCGTTGTGAAGGAGAGACCATCCTGCTGAGGAACAAGATAACAATTACAAATGTAGTCCCCACTTCATGCCCAAAGTGGACAGCATTCTCTTTCATTAAAAACAAAAAAGGATGAAACTTTTTGTGTGTATGTGTGTTTTCACAATCCACATTCATTTGCTTCCTTTTTGAATCCTACTGTGGTTGATTAGCCCATGTGTCTTCTTCAGGGGATCTGAGCATCTGGGATAATCCAGACTGTGAAGAATCTGACTAAGCATGGGTTCTGCAAGGCTCAATAGATGCCTCTTTACCATGCTTTTCTGGTGCTCCAGTGTTAGGAGGACTTAGCTTGGATGCAGCTCAGTGCACTTACCCAGGTGGTGCTGATCTGGCACTCCTGCTGTTCTAAGACAGCTTGGGGAACCTGGGGTTGGTGTGTCTAGTGCACAGATACCTAATTCTGTTTGAGGGCTCACTCAGGTCAAAGGCTTCCTGACACAGACCCATGCCCCAAATAGCTGTGTTGGCACTGGCAAAGCAGGATCATTTCCCTGGCTGGCCCGAGGTAGCTGTGCTTGGAGTTGACTGTTGTGTTTGCACCACTGGCATGTTGAATTTGCAAGCTGTATATGTCATGCTGGGTAATGTTTACCAGCTGTGAACTGACTGTCCTCTTCTGACCAGACAATTTCTCTCCTAACTGTACAGTCTTGACTTTTCATGCAGATGTTGTGTGATTTGCCACGTTTTGTTCTGGCCCTTTCCTTTAATGTCTATTCAGGCTACTTAAATTGCTCATAGGTGGAGTGACAGGGAAACTGGGACATGAATGGAAGGGGGGAAAAAAATCCAAAAATTTAATGTCTTTCTCTGCATTGATTCATTTATTTATTGACAGAAACAAATTTCAGGGCATTTGATTTTATTCTTTTTTTCTCTATACACTTGCAGAAGGAAGTTAAGCTGTGGTTGTTGCCTTCTTGGATAGGTAATTAGGGGCTTCAGAATGTAATTTAGGATATTAACTTGTAATAACTGGCCACACAAAGATGATAGTTATAAATGCTTATAACAATCAGGTACTGCCTAGCATTGGAGGAAAATGGTAATACATTTTACAGGGACAAAACTTGTGAGAGATGATCTCATGAAGGACTTCTTTTGCACCCTGTGAAACTGGATTTTGTTAAAGTTTTGGGGACAAACACTGGTGTCTATACACTGCTCTCTGTATGTACCATTATAGGCTTTGCAAAGAGCTGCTATCCCCTCTGTTCCTAAAGCTAATCAGCCTGTATTGTGGCTTAATTTGTGTATGTCTTTTTCAGATACATGTACTGGACTGACTGGGGTGAAACACCCAGGATAGAACGGGCAGGAATGGACAGCAGCATGCGGAAAATAATTGTTGATTCAGATATTTATTGGCCAAATGGACTCACAATAGATCTTGATGAACAGAAACTTTACTGGGCTGATGCAAAACTGAGTTTCATTCATAGGGCAAATCTGGATGGTTCCTTTAGGTAAGTTTTCTTTGGTCAATAATATGGTGTAAGTTATTTCTCATTTTCTGCATCTGTTTTGAACTGAGATTTTTTTTTTTCAGTAGTCTAGAATAATGCCAATACCTCGTTGTTCTTTTTAAATGTAATTCTTAAGAGCCTTGCAAAAAATAGCCTCACATACTGTAAACTGGTTTTAAAAGCAAGACTGTTTGTATCAGTACTTCACTATATACTGATCATAGCCTTCATGTACAGCACAGGTCTTCATTTCTAGGCTCTTACTTGTCTTGAAGAGACGTTACCCTTCACCCTAGGCAATATAACATTTAACTACTGACTGGGATTCTACAGTATTGCTAATGGTTTCTTTTCCCCAACAGTATATACGGATTGAGACACACTTATCCTTGGCCCCATCCAAAGATGTCCTTTGTGCCATATCTATTAATTAACCAAATTCAGGTTGATTCAGACAGCAAGCAATTAGGAAGCAGATTTTTCTAAAGGTTGATGGAAAGCACAGTATGGAAGTTGTGTTTGGTCACTCCTGTCCAAGTGTGCTGCTGCGTTTTGGCTTTTGTAGACACAGAGAAGTGCCACTTCAGACAGGGCAGACTTAGGCATTTGAGACTGCATTTTCAGTTCTGTGCAGTGTTCAATGGGCAGGTTGTGTTGGACCTGAAAGGGTGAGTGTCATATGCCAGTAAAATGTGCTCCTAAAGTAATCTCTCCATTGTGGTCTGGTTTCCATCTTCAGGCAGTTTAAAATGGCATTTTCGTTTTCATGATTTCACAACGTTTTAAATGTTAGTGTTAATAAAGTCATTTTGCCATGGTAAAATGTTGGAGAAGTTTTATTTTATGCAGTTTATGTAATAAATTAATATGCCTCCCCCCAAAACCACTGCATTTTCCACGGTGTTTTTCGATTTTTTTTTTAACTGAAATGCATTCTGTGCCTGATTTTCACAGTCATAAAAGAGGAACAGCAATATTGACATCCTTTATAAAACACTCTGAAGTTCCTTTGAGAGCACTGTGTAAGAGCTAGATAATGGTGGCATTGTAAGTGACAAGTGCTGACTGACAGTCAGAAGTATAGGCAAGGGGAAAGGCCTTTACAGAAGGCAGTGGTAGCTCAAAGGCTGGCTGCAAGTTCATAGACAGAAAGGGAGATTTTCATATAACAACATGAATGTGTTTGTCTGATTTGGGGCTGAGTGGCAGAGTGTGAGGTTTCCAGGCTGTTTCTGCAGTTATCACGCACATACAAATTGTATAAAATTTACTTACACGTATGTGTAAACCTCAAAGTTATAATTGGCAAGTAAAATCTGTTCTGCTCAGTTTAAGGTAGAGAAAGGCTACCTGAAAGGGAGCAAGCCTTTGAATACACTAATTCCAGCAATCTATCCAAATTAATTTGTGATAGATCAGTGCATGTGTACCACCTCCCAAGCAGATTTTTCTGTTGAACTATACTTCAAGTCATATTTTAGGGGAAAAAAAATGTATTTTGCATTAAAAAGAAAATTGGCTTGCTCTTGCATATTTTTCTCAACTGCTAGAGTATGTAAATACACGCTTGAGATCAGGATATTCCTGTCCAGGGTGTGCTCTGAAAGTTCCTTATGTCTTAACTGCATGTGAACATTTAGGCATTTTTGAATATAGCAACTTGATGTCATGTAGATGTGTACATTATGTATTGTTGCCCTGTGATAAAAGCTTCCTCTTAAAGTGTTATGCATGTTAATAAAATGCCATGAAGATTGATCTTAATTATAACTTCTTTTAAATGAAATTTTATTTATTCCCTTTTCCCTTCCACTAATCAATGTTGAAATAGAAGCCTGTGACGTTGGGACTCTTAGTTTCTGGTGTCAGGGTAGACTTATTGTTCAGACTAGATGATGACTTTGGAAGTTGCTTCTTTTCCTTAAACGTGGAGTAAAGTAAGTTTCGCTCATATATGTCAATAAAGAAATCTATGATTTTTCAAATGCTTCCACCCCTGCCATCCCAGAATCAATTAAAAATTACTTCAGAATTCAAATAAAAAGGAAATTTGCATTCTGTGTGGTAGATTAATGTTACTGGAGCAATCTGTGCCTTGTATCTTAGCAATCTTCAGTTTGCAAGCACATTGGCTGGAACTATTTCAAGGGATGTAATTACAGGAGAAGGGGAGACTTGATATCTAAGAATGATGAAAATAGGGCAATACATAGTGGAAAACAGCTGTTATGATATTAGAATATAGCCAATGCTGTTATTAGCTAAGAAGAAACAGCACAGGTGAGAGTGGGAAGAGAAAGTGAAATTAGTATCTGTATTTATTCTCTTGGTGAAAAAAATAGTGATATTTGAAAGACAGAAATTTTAGGAGAGTTTCAATTTTATCTCTAGAAGAGAAAATTTATTAATAATTTTGTTCTCTTTTTTTCTGCGTTACCTGCTCTGTACATGTATATGCCAATACTTTTTTGCATATGTAAGCCTGCTTTAAACTCCATATCTGAATATACATCAAGAATTTATTCTCCCTGACTCTGGAAAATATGAATAAGTGCCTATGCTGTTCAAAGTGAAACAGAATACTTTTCCTGTAAAATGTTAGCTGGTTTTTGTTTTCCCTTAAATCTCTTCAATTGAAAAAATTGAATGCAGATCTGAATATAGGTAAGAGAAAAATAAGTTTGTCAGTTTCCTTCAGGGTGACACTGAGAATTCAGCTTTCTCAAAGTTGTATGATGAATAATTTTGAATACTGGTTTGTTGTGTCATAACACTGGTTTGAAAGGTGTGGGCATGCTTTGTGTATACATAGAATGCATGATTTTTGTGACAACTGAGTACATAGTGTTTTGATGAAGGAATTGCCAAGTGCCTTTTCTCTGACTTAATAAACGTCTCCAACACCAGTGAATTTAAATTTTACAGATTTATTGCAATATGTATAAATTTGGGGATCCCATGAAAACGTGTTGGAAATGTCATGTGTTTTTTGGCTTTCAGTTTGGCTAGTAACCAATATGCATTCTCAGAAGTGTGACTGAATGAGGTCATTGAAGAAATATCTGAAATGTTTCTCATTTGTATTAATTATAAGCATTTAGTCTTAGAAAAAGTATGTGTGACCCTTGCTCTACGTTAAAAAAATAATCTGAAAAATATTTGTTTCTGCAGCTGACCAAGTTAAAAAAGGGTAATTTAATGGGACTCTTAGGTAATTTCTTCCTTTTTCTACTACAAGAAAGGACTCAGTGCAACTGAAGTTCTGGGCAAAGATGTCCTGTAATGTTTTAATGGGAGGAGCACTCCTCAGACTTATATTTCTTTGAGAAGTCAGTTGTATTTGGGTATTTGCACAGCTCCTGAAGTTAAGGGACTTCAGAGGTCACTGTAGAGCTGAATCAGATCCTTTGATGCTATGAAGCCCAGTATATTTGTGTCCTTATTGCCATGAAGGCGTAAAGCCTTATCTTACATTTTTGAGTTTGCTGTCACTTTTAACACCAGCTGAATCTCTTGGTCCAGTGAATTTGTTAAAAGACAACAGTTCCTATACGAGTTTTTACAAAGCCAGGTTTTTGTTCCATGTGGTAACAAGTGGGAGCCATCCATTTTTAATCCTTGCTCTTTCCTTCACCTAGGCAAAAAGTTGTTGAAGGTAGTCTTACTCATCCCTTTGCTCTGACGTTGTCTGGGGACACTTTGTATTGGACGGACTGGCAAACGCGCTCCATTCACGCCTGTAACAAAAGGACGGGGGAGAAAAGGAGAGAAATCTTGTCTGCCCTGTATTCGCCGATGGACATCCAGGTCCTAAGTCCAGACCGGCAGCCATACTGTATGTTCTGCTTCTCCCTGATACCATTTGCATGACTGTTACTTGTTTTTCAGCAAACACATTAATCAAAAAAATGGTTAGTGTGAAGTTTTAAGGTTGTGCGCACTTGTCAGGGTTGCTAAAGGTACTGCCCCTGTCTTTGAAAATTCCAGTCTTAATTGGTATGAGCTCACCATCACAGCTGGTAACAAAATCTGGAATCCAGTGCACTACTTCAGTGACTTCTCTTGGTGTGGAAAATCTGAACGGGAATGATAATGACGCTCCTGGCATCTTTTAAATGCCATTATTTTAAAGACAACTGAAAAAAGTGCCTATAGTGACTTTTTTTCTTTTTTTTAGTAAGTAGAGTTATCACAAAACATGTAATGTTCATACTGTGCTTGCATCCAGACTTGATCGTGTTTATCTTCAGTATGTACCAAGTTGTTTGTGAATGCTTTAGTATGGAAGGGATTTAGTTTTGACCTTTTATATGAACATATATGTGCTTCTGTTTTTTCTTTATTTTGTATGATGCTACTTCAAAGGAAGTCACATGCAGAGCATTCAAGTAAGGCTGCATGTATTTTGTATGTGCATGTGATTCCATGTGGCAGTTGGTCTAGGGTTTTTTTTTAGGATTGTGAGAATGAGACTTTAAAGCAATGGTGTAGAAATGTGTAAAATTGAGTCGCTCTGGGAAGAATCATCTCTTGTCTAGGGGAGATACTCTTACCATTTGGATTGGCTTCTTTATTTATGCCAACTGTAAATTCTGCTTTCCTGAAGATAACATTTGTTATTCCAGTAATAGGATGTGAGTGTTCCAATATTGGGGGTGAGTAAACAGGCCTGAAAGTAAGCAAGAGGAGTCTGGAGATTATCTTGGTGATAAAACACTTGCCAGTTTTCATTGAGGTTGCTGGGTATGCTCAGCACCCTAGTTTATCTCACAGCACCAGATAAGAGTTTGTCTATGCTGAATTCTTGTCATTGCTTTTAGCTCCAGGAATGTCCCAGCCTTGGGTCATAGTATTTCTGAGTCAGTCATGAAGAAAATATGGCACATAGGGAAATAGCATATGCTGAAAATAGCTCAGAGGCCATTGACTTCATTAAAATCAGGCTTGGATTCCTTCCGCACCCTGTTTTTCCTCTGTGACTGTCAGTGGAAGTAACAAAAGTCAAATGAGCTTTAAATTTTGTGCTTTTTTATTAAAGTAGTTCAGATGATTACTCAAACTGTAATTTTGTAGAGATCTCGCGCAACATGCGAGTATTTTTTTAATAAGTGACAATATTATCCATAATTATTTATGATTGCAGTTTCATGCCTTGCTGCTTATGCATTTGAAATTGCTGGCTTTACATGTTGCTCCTCTGGATTTCCTGATGATTCGGGGATATGTCTTGCTGTAAAAGCTTTGCTGTGGAAAAAGATATGTCCCGCATGCAGCACTACTGTAATGTAGGGATTGTACAAATTGTTACGTTTTCCTTTCTTCCATAGAACTGATCACCCCACCAGTTGCTTACATCTCAATTTAGCTGCCCCTAGAAGTAGGATGCTGGGAAGGGGGCAGGAAATTAGACAGCTTATGTTGTGATTCCGCTGTCTTTTAGCACTAAACCCTGTACCATTTGGGATCTGTAATTATTATTTTGGATCTATAATTTCTTCCTCATGGAGAAAAAAGGGCTTTAGGGTTTCCAGAAAAATGAAAATAAATCTTTTTGGTTTCTTGAAGTTCACACTCCATGTGAAGAAAACAACGGTGGTTGCTCCCATCTGTGCCTGCTGTCTCCAAGAGACCCCTTCTACAGCTGTGCCTGTCCCACTGGTGTGCAGCTAGAAGACGATGGCAGGACGTGCAAAGCAGGTAGGAGCTTGGCTTTTCTACAGTCACAGTATTGGCTTGGTTTGGGTTTGCTGCTTCAAAGCTGAGAGGAGCTGCCTGCTACACTGAAATGTCACTGAAATGCATCCAAAGCTCCCACCAAGCTACTAAAGATGGTAATTTTTATGAATTAAAGGAATCCCTTGCAGAAAGCAGAGATTTTTGACTGTGTCTAGTGTTGCCGGTTCTCTGTAGGAATGAAGTAATATGTGGAACCCATATCTGAAGAATTGTATTAGAAGTAAGTTAATGTAGGATGTATTTTCATTCTGACAGTGCATAAACTTCTGCTCCCTCCCACTCTTTGTCCGGTAGAGTCAATGATGCAGAAGTGGTGGTTGAGTTGTTGAGGTAACTGAGCTAGAGAAAATAATGTTCTAGGTGACTGTTCTGTGTCCCTGAGAAGTAGGAGAGACTTATGCATTACCAGTAGAAAGCTGTTTAGCTAGAGTTATATGCTTTAATTGAAAAGTATAACATATACATAAATTGAATGAGCCTTGTGGTATACTTTGATCAGGAAACCTCTTTTAAAAGTGCACCTTATGAAGGCAGGCAATTAACAGTGATATGGTGGTAGGACAGTAGAAGGCAAGGTTTTGGAGAATGTTCTGCCGACTGTGCTTCCTGTCTCCAGTGCATTTTCGAGTGCAGTCAAATACTATAATCATTTTTTGATGTGACTTGATTCCTCTGTGTACCAGAGCAAGCATAATAGATGTCTTTCATTTGTGAATTTGAAGCACAGTTTTAACACTGAACCTGCAGGGTTTAAGGGCCAGCTTTATTAGCTCATCCTGCTGTAATTGGAAGGCTTATAAGGTAGTTCTTGCAGCTGCTGAAAGACCTTTCTCTTTGCTCCTTCCAGCTTTGGAAAGTTTCCCTTTCAGAGTTTTTAAGAAAGCCTTGCTGAATGCTCAGGACAACCTTTTTAGATGTTCATATTGACCTCCTGTTTCTGGCAGTGGGAATGAGGGTCACCCTGCTTTTGGCATTTTGTTGGATAGCACAAGCAGGAGCAACTGCTTATACTGTGCTTGCACCTTTCTATTGTCAGGCCAGACAATCTGCCAAAGGGTGTTCTGTCAAAGAGCACAAAAAAGTGGGATGAGAACAGTAAATCTGGTTTCGCATAAGAATGTGGCCTTTTCGTTCAGTTTTGTGGATTATTTCTTTTCCAAGCTCCACATGTTTTGTTGTCCTGTCTGCCTTATGCCAACATCCATGTGCTTCTCTTTCCCATCTTCTTAATTAACTCTTTGGTTGCAAGGAAGTGACTTTTTGTTCTCCACGCAAGCTTTTGTAGTAAAGTTGTAGTGGGAGCTGTGCGTGCAAGCGTGTTGACCACCTCTTCATTTTGTTCCCTGTTGGCTTGGGCAAAAGTACAGAGTCACTTGGGCATTTGAGTGTCTTTGACTTTAGGCTTTTAAGTGAATTATACAAATGCTACTGAGGGTTTGTCTGCAGGAAGAAAAAGCATTCTCTTCTCAAAGTCTCTGTCCACATGAGGAATTTCATGGTGCAAATATAATTATATAATGTTACTGTATATACCTGTCTGAAAGATTTCTTGTGCAGAAAAGCCCCAGGGCTCTTAAGTGGTTTCAGCTCTCTTGATTATGGAAGAATACATATATTGATAATGTTCAGGTGAGAGAACTCTACAGCCCTTTACAAAGGGTTTCGAATGGTAAAGGGCCTGTCTAATTAAAAACATGAATTCAAGGGACAGGCTGTGCCAGTATTTGCCTTGCTGAGAGTTACATCGGTATGTTTTGAAACGCTTTTTATGCTTTTACTAAACATGTAGCTGTTGATATGCTGCAGACATAACTATTGGGTCTGTGTTAAAAGAATAGTTCATTATTCTGTAGTTTTAGCTTTTGGTGTTGATTCATTCTTGCTGTCTCTCTGGTTCCAATTAGCTAGTAAACTGAGCAAAATCATCTCCAGGAAGGGCTATGAAAACATAAATGATCTTCTGCAATAGCAGAAGACAAAGAATCTGGGGCTGCAAAAGCAACGCTATAGTAATGGTACCTTGGCTTCTGCTTACCTTGATATTATTACTCGACTCAGAAAAGTAAATGCCTGTGTACTGTGAACTGATTTATAAGCTGATGCTATACTTGCAATGCTCAGTAATGGATTGCCTCTATCAGGGGTCTCTTCCTAAAGGCTGTGAGAAAAATTTCAGCTGGTTAATATATTAAGGACAAATATCCAAGATTACATTGACTTCTCCTAGTGACTTGCTTTATGATATGACAGAGGGGAAAGTATAGAGCAGAAATAAAGGAAATTTGGATATTTGCATCCTTCTGAAGAGCAGGACATATTAGATACTGCAGCTGAATACAGCTCTAGAAAATCCTCTGGTACAATGACAAGTGCCTGCTTCGTGCCTTACATGGCTAAATGATACTGTTCTGGTTGTTAACATATCTCTTCTGTGACTTTTGCTTCTTTCTGTTTTTGGGATTTTTTTTGTCAGATGCTTTATACATAATATTTTAAAAAGACCTTTTAAAGTTTAAATTTCTTATTCTTAAACAAGAGATAATCTTGAGATGAGTTGATAAGTTGAGTAAAATATACAGATATGTGATTTGTCTATTTCGTGATGGTAATGAGAATTTGACCCTACTGAGATTGCAGGAAAGCTCCTGTAAGTTTTTCTGGGACCAGGAAATGCATCCAAGATCCTATCTGGATATTTTTTGAAGCCCTTTGGTAACCCTAAAGTGTTTGTAGTTGTTATTTTATACTTTAAATTCCTTACATTTTCATGATTTGTCTTGGAGTAAGTTGACTTAGAAGTTAAGGAAAGAATGCTTTTAAAAAATGTTTATTTATATATATACACACACATGCACTCCATGTATGCTA
Source organism: Sclerurus mexicanus (assembly GCA_013396755.1). Taxonomy (NCBI): domain Eukaryota; kingdom Metazoa; phylum Chordata; class Aves; order Passeriformes; family Furnariidae; genus Sclerurus; species Sclerurus mexicanus. The sequence continues at coordinate 306,704 of VWZF01001537.1, read as the reverse complement.
TAAATGCTCAAGTGCAGGAACTGTTTGTGTTTGAATGGCCCGCTGGTGTAGCTGGAAGGTTTGATATTGGAACAGGTGCCTGAATTCTCAATTACCTTGGTGGCTTCTTTACACCTGCAAATCTACGTTTACAGAAAAGAGGGTTAAGCTGCATGAGATGTAGAAATTAATCTCATACTGTACATCAGTGTGAGCATTCCTTAAAGCCAGCCTAAGAGCTGCTGCCATTTATTTAGCTTTAAGCATAGCATGAGTCAAACTAAAAAAATGACTCATTTTTAGATCCTTATTTTAGTTAATCAGTGGCAGGAGGTTGGAGTAACAAGAATTTCTTCCCTCTTCTACTCCCCTTCCTGAAATGCACCTCAGTAATAGGTTCCTCCTAAAAATCTGGTTCCTTTTAGATATCTCAGTTCAGATGTTTAACTAGCCATCTGCTTTTTGCAGTAATCTTGTCCCTGGTATGTCAGAATGTGAGTGACCATCTGAGCCATGGCACATTGACCTCACCTCACCAGAGGTGCATTTCTCCAGTTGAAGGCAACTGTTACTCGCTTGAAAATCGGAGAGCTTTGGCTGTTAAGTCAATCTCCTGTGGTAATAGAAGCTGACAAGTTTCTGCCAGGAAGGTGTGACAGCTGTAGTTTCTCAAATAAAAATGAAAAACAGAAAAAGTCCTGCAATTTCATAATTGGAGAAGAATGTACTAGCTTCAGTGTTTGAAGAGTCAGCTTCCCTTATCTATCCATGATCCTTTTGTGAAGGCACTTGGTTTGGGTTGGCTAATGTTCCCAGTGTCTTATTTCTCCTTTCCATTCTGCATCTTGCAAAATAGAAAACTGTTTTGGAACCTGCTGGCAAATCCTGCAGGGGCATTATACTGGGGGTTTTTATGCAGGAGATAGAAGAGTATTGAAGGAAGAAATGTTCAGGTGCTTCCTTCACATCTCCTGAGTGTTCTTGGTGCACATCATATGTTGTAAAAGTTTTGTGTGCGGTTCCTTGGCTGAGCAATCATGAGCTTATTACAGCAACTAAGCCTCCAAGCAAGACAAGCAGGCAGACAAATACTTTCATTGTGAAGTATTTATCTCATGCAAATTAACCACCAGAGAAGGTCTGTTTTCTAGTGTGTTTTCCTGATTTATGAAGAGGAACAGTGTGGACTAACCCAGACTTTCTGATTTAGTAGATCAGCTGCTAATTGGAGATGAACAGCGTATCTTTTTGCAAAAGGGAAGGGTTAGGGAGACATTTGTTATTTAGCTGTAGAATCAGCTCTTTCAAGTACCTCAGAAAGCTTCTGCTAGCATTGTGTGAATAACCTAAAATAACTGTCTAGAATCTTCTAGCTCTTGGGGGATGCTGGAGGAGAAACCTTCCATATCAGTAAATAAACCGATTGTATTCCGGCACTGATTTGCAGCTGTATTGGGAAGCAGTACTCATGTCCCAGTCTGTTTGTCACAAGACAAATAAACAAAAAGAATACTGTATTTTAGCTTATTTCTTAAAGCTTGACAGCTGACTGGTTACCTGTCTCTCCCCCTTGCTAGCTCTGTGATTGAAATGCAGATGTGGGAAACCATGGTCTTTTGGTTGCAAGATGTTTTTACTTAGGTGTCGTCTGTCCCATGATGTCTACCACAGGGAGATGTTACCAGAAGCTGGAGGACTTTTTCTTCACTCCCTCTCTCCCTATTGCATTTCCAAATGTGTATTATACTTGTTTTGCCTATGTAGGAATTGTCAAAACTGCAAGTTTGTAAGTAAAAACTGTCCAGCAATGGGTACCTGAAAAGTTTAGGAAATCTAGAGGCTACCTCTTCTGTTTCTACTCCATTTCATAAAAATTTTATTAATGTTTTTTCCCTTTCTTTTATCTGTAGTTGTTGTTTGTTTTGAGCCTGTTTTTCCCTTGCCTTTTTTAGTGTATTATGTTGATGATTTTGTTTGATTTATAACAAAAGGCTACATTACTTTCTATTCATAGCAACTTTTATCCTTCTAAATGGAGAGTACTTTGTGTAATGACAGAATGAAATTGCCTCATATGGAAATGTCCTTATTTATAATTTCATTGGATAAAAACCAACATGCTGTAAGAAAGAAACTTGGAGGGACTGAGGAGTATTCTTGAAGGTCTGCTGTACCATCTTCTAGTTCTGTTTTCAGTGGTTTCCCTGGGCAAGTGAATTAGACCTTCTTTTCAAGCTTTGTTGGTGCGTGTTTCAAATAGATGACTACTTTCCAGGACTCTGAAACACTGTCTAGTTAGAGTTTATTCTGTGTGTGGTTAGAGTTTGGGTTTTTGTGTGTGTGTGTAAAGGAAAAAGGGACACTCTCCCTTTTCAGCACTGTTAAGTCTGGATTGAATCTGGTTTTATGCTGCAAAAGAACCACACCCTGGGTCTGCACTGAAAGGTTTATGTGTAAACTTTGTTATCGTGCATTCAGTATGTTCTAGCTCCATATATAGGTAAAGTCACCCAAGACCCAGTGATAACAAACTGCTGTAGCTTGAGTGCCTCTTCAAATATTGGGTAACCAAGCTGTATTTTACTGCATCAATGTAGCGACAGTAAGATTGAGGTGCTCCCTAGATTTGCAAACCCTAATTTGCAGTTGTTTGTATCTTTTTTGTTTGGTTGGTTTGGTGTTTTAGTTTTTTGTTGTTGGTTTTTTTTTTTTCCTTTTCTTGATCGCGTCAGCTCAGAATTGAATTTTCTGTGGCTCTGTCATACTTGGAACATAATAAATGGTGCTTAAATTTCAAAGCATTTTACAGTTACCAGCCTCAGAGAGGGCTCCTGGGGTGTAAAGTATTTATTTCTCTTCGTGTAAAGGAGAACAGCAGTGTAGAGAAACTTAATATTTTCAAGGTTTCTTGATGAGTGGGAACCATCTGCAGTTAGAAGTCAACAGAAGTGGGATTGCAACAAATCTGCTTTATTTGTGCTCAGGTTTGGTTTGGTTTGGTTTTTTGTGTGGGTTTTTTTGGTATGTTTGTTTGTTTTGTTTGGGGTTTTTTGGTATTTTTTAAATTTATTTTATTTTTTTAAATATTAACTATGTATCTTGTTGAGTTGTAATGAATTTTTGATCATTGTCTGTAGGTATTTTAAAGTGTTACTGCCAAAACTCTGTTTAAGGCAAAGTAGGTGGTAAAATGGATGGTAAAATGGATGTCACTTCTAAAGTCAGTGATTCCTCACTCTGAGCCAGTGGAGTTCTATACCTCCAGCAGAGAATAGGTGCATGTAAACTTAAAAACCGTGTTTTGCAAGGGAAAACCACAATCCAAAGCCTACCCTTTCTCTAGCGGTAGGGATTTCTGACAGACTTTTTCTTGGCTCATCCTTTTCCTATGGCTTGCAGTGAGCTGTTAAGAATTCTGTGCAAAGGAATGGTCATGTTTTTGTTAATAAAGAGTAGAAGCTGAAACTATGAGATCCATAAGCTAACATTCACATTTACCACTTAACATTTCCAACTTTCTCTTCTCTTTTTTAAGGCTTTTATATATATATATATATATATATAAACAGACCTCAGGCAGGGGGGCAGTGCGTAGTAAGACTTAGATGTTCAGATACTTTGAGGTCTTAGGATGAAACCTGTGCATAAATGAGGGTTCTTTGCTTGGTATGGTGACAGCCAGATGATTGGGCTGATCTTTGATTCTGGGTACTACCAAAGCAGTTATACTAACGCTATTTTGAGTAAGTCTTCCTAAAGCTATCTGATCTTCTGTCAGTAGTAGCTTTACAAAGCTTTGTGCTCACAAGTGTAGTACTGGGCATGCACAAACTCACAGAAGCTCTATCCTAAACTAGAACAGGATAACTATGATTTTGGTGTTGCAACAGTTTTTTCTGGAAGAAACATTACTTTTGTTTTAGCCAGCTGCTTTGTGCTAATGATCTTATCAGCTGCGCAGTTTAACTAATACTCCATTTGTGGGATCTCATTTTGGTGGCTGTATCAATGTGTCAAAACTCTGATCTGTAGATGTTTTTTCTGGTTCAGGCAAAGTAACTGTTTGAAGTCTGCTACTGAGATAATGGAAGAAACAGTAGACAATAGCTTTTTCACTGTAACATTCAGGCAGATATGATGTAATTTATGAGTTACGTAAGTGCTCTGGTATTTCCTTTCTTTGTCACAAGCGTTAGTTTTCCTTATGCCTACTTACCTTTCAATTAAATCAAGTCCTGTCTGAATGTGGCCACTCAAAACATTCTTTCAAAGAAACCTTTCCTGTTTCTGTTTTGTTGGTTGCATACTCCCACTGTGTGCAGTCCTTGGTTTTAAATTGGTAAACCCTATGGGCATTGCATGAGCAGTGTCAGGTTGGAGAGTACCTCGCCAGCCTTTCACAGCCCACCACCATCACACAGTAAGGAGCAGTGCTGCCTTCCTCTCAGACTGAGAGATAAATAAAGGCCTGAACTGGGGTGCATAGTGCTGTTCATGTTGCAGCTGGCTCTGTTAAGGTATCCAAGGAGAATATCAACAAAAGAATTTCCATTTATTTCTAGGTATCACCAAAGTTTGTTTCAACTCCTTAAATATTACTGTTTTCTGAGGAAGTTGAAGAGCAGGAATGGAGTTTTACACAGTGTTGCTGATTTAAACCTCTCACTGTCAGTTTCATTACATCATTGTGCTGGTGTTGTGAAGGGTGGCTAATACCAAAGGCTTGTGCAAGATGCCATAGTTGTGGAAAACTTATTAAACAGCACAGCAGTGTTACCAATTTTTATTCGCTCCATGCAGAATAAGGAAGCTTTTTCCCAGCCTCCTTTTGCTGAAACTTTGCCAGGTAATTCACTGTATTACAGCAACCAAAAAAATCCCTTGCTTTTCTGATAAATCTTTATAATTTATCAAGAGTACTGCGATACTGCCATACTCAAACAGCTTGTAAAAGAGTTGTCTGCAGTCAAAGTACTTTTAACACACTCTTTTAAAAAAAATGCTTACCATTTTCTTCTTTGGAAAGGAGCTAAAAGCTTTCACATTTTTACAGTTTATCTGATTTTCTCCCCATAAATGTAGAGATTTCTGAAGTTGCTTATGATGAAACTGAGTCTGTACGTGCAGGTGCATGCACATGCATATACATAAATCTGGGGGATGAGTCCCACAATAGATCGTTGTTCTAGCCTAATTAGCAGACAGACAAATGGGAAAGGAATAGCATGGCATTTTCTGGCAAAGATTAGCAGAGGCAGCCACTGCAGTCTACATGTTTAGATTGGGTGAATAAATTGGAGCATTTGTTACTGTATTATAGATGTCTTGTTACTTGTCAAATGTGAAGGGGGCTAGAGGAAGAATACAAAAAGCCCTTGTCAAGCTGGTGAGATGGCCTGTTTTGCTGCTGTCAGCTCTGATTGCAGTTAATTTTGCAAATAGAATACAGTTGCCATTTCCAGAACTGAAAGATGAATTTTTAATAACGAGAGCACAAGCCAGCCAAATCAAAGCGAAGACAATATCCTAGCATAGATATTAAAAATACTGATTACTAGGTGTGGGAGGAGAACATCACGTGTAAGAGTGAAAAAACTCTCTTATCCTGTTTCTGTAGGATTTATTGATTGATTGCAAATAGAACATACAGTCTTCAGGGAGTGAGAATAAGTGACTTGAACAGCATTGTTTTGTTTTGTGTGCTGTTTGGGGGGTTCGTTTGTTTGGTTTTTTTAAATTCAAATATTGCTCTGATGCCCCATCCCTGGAAGTGTTCAAGGCCAGGCTGGATGAGACCCTGAGCAAACTGATCTAGTGGGTGGCATTCTGCCCATGGCAGAGAGGATGGTAGTAGATGATCTTTAAGGTGCCTTCCAACCCAAACCATTCTATGATTCTATGTTAAGCAGAACAGTTTATCAGCTTTTATGGATATTAATTTGCTGAAAATTTATTTGGAAGGTCTGTGGAAATCTTGTGCTGAATTTAAAAAAAGAGTAGAGAAAAATAAATAGTTCAAAGTTTAAACCAGTTGAAAAAATAAAACTATTTGAATTTATCTATGAAAGTGCTTTCTAAATTGCAACTTTAGAGGGACCTAGTTCCTTGTGGTTTTCTGATCTATGATTTGCATAGAAAACTTTGCGTACGTTTTTTGCTGAAGTTTTTGGTTGGAGCAATTGTAATGTTGGAATAGCTTGCATTCCCCACTCCTCCCAAAAAAGGCTTTTGTTCATTGTGTGGTGTTATATATGACCATGTTGCAACAGTTAGCAATTCTGTTGAGAATCTCTTAATCATGTGGTTAGAAAAGTGACTGCAGTGAGAGACGTTTTTGAAGATGAAGTTAATTAAATATATGCTGTAGTACTTTAGCACTAGGTAAATAGCTCGCTGTAATGTAGTAGGCAGGTTCTAGGGTATCTAGGATAACACTAGGCAAGTCACAGCATAACACTTCTGTAGCCTTGAAAACATTCCTACCAACATTAATAATCAAAATACCTCCATGATACAGATAAAACTAATGAGCCAGACAAGCGTGTTTGTCCAGGTTTTTAGAGAGAACCAATGACAAGTTCTCATCTCTTTGTGATGTGCTCAGAACCTGCTGCCAACTCTTTAGCAGAAATTTGTTAATGGAGTCAAGTACGGTTATAACCAACACTTTAATTTTAAATTACATTGTAATAAAAGACAGGGGTTTTGCACCTATCAAATTACCCACTATAATGATCTTTTACCAGCTTTCAAACAGAGGGTGTAATGTAGTGATATATGCCATAGTAACATTTTCTCTGTTCACGTGTTTTTTACTGTTCAAGGATGCACGTCTGTCAGGAGTCTTGCTGTGTAATATTTGTGTAAGGTTAAGCATCTCTGCAGTGGAAATTGCCAGGAAGTCAGTACTTTAAATTGGTCAGGCACCTCACAGCCCTTACTATTTCTTTTTCCTGTAAGTCTCAGTTAGAAGTATGTTAGAAAATAGAAGAAATTACCAAGAGGCATCCAGTTCTACTACTACTGAAATGTCCCAGTTGTCAGCTGAAGTGAAGATTTAGGTTTTTGTTTGCTTACTTGTTTGTTTGGTTTGTTTACTAGGCCAGCAGACGATTTTATTCTCTCTGTTCATTTTTACCCATGTGTGTCCATGGGACACAACAGAGGTTGGGAATATTTCTGCAATAATGTTTGCCTGCAGAAAAAGTCAGAGCAGCTGCATGTGTCAGATTGTTTTCTTCTGTTTGCAGGAAGACTGTAGACATGATATAGTTGATTCATGGTGTCTGGGCTGTCTTGTTCCTGGTCAAAATACTGTTTTATATGCAAATGAATGTGTGGTCTTATGCACAGCTAAACATATGACTGAGCTTAGATAAAGCTGCGTCTAATTATTGCTGCTGTGACGAAGTGAAGACTGTTTTGGTATTACTTATGAATTTTAGGAGGTATTAACAGCATCTTTCAGTCTGCTGTCTAGTCAGCGTCTCTAGACATAATCTGGGCCTTAGACTGAGTTCCTTCCTCTGTCTCTGACCTTGTTCACAGTGAACCAAGGTGAAGCTGCAACCCCTTGTGTGCAGAGGCAAAACATATACAGTTGATTCGTATCTGTTTCCATGCAATGAAACTTGTAATGTCGATTGTCCTAGAAATACATGTAATATTGGTAATTGCTGTGTTATCAGTTGCTAGGCATGTTTTTGATGGTCCTCTGCTTCATACTGCTTCAAATTTAAGATCATGATTGCAGACACATAAATACAGTAGAAATTCAGAAGTTAAGGTGGATATGAACCTGAGTGCTGTGGGTGTCTAAACAGCTGCTGTGCTGTTTCTTGAACCAGCTCTATTGGACCCCTCTTCCCTCTAGGGCATGTTCCCATGGGATTCTTTCAAGAAGATCCCTGAAGAGGCCAAAGTTAGCTCTTGTCAGGACCTTATTCATGGCTCTGCTTCTTTTTTGCAGGATCTTGTACTGCACCATCTTGTCACTGCAGACAAGGCTGTCCCCAACATTCCCATCCCCAAACAGTCCTTGTTAGTTAGAACAAGGTCCAGTAGCCCACCTCTACTCGATGGCCTCTCCACCACCTGTATCAGAAAGTGGTCACAAGTTCTCTGCAGGAACCTTCAGCAGAGATCAGGGTGGCTGAAGTCCCCCATGTGAGCCAGGGCCTGTGACTGTGAGGTTCCTTCCAGCTGTCTGTAAAAGACTTCATGCACCTCCTTCTCCTGATCAGGAGTCCTGGGACAAACACCCACAGCAGTGGCACCCTTGCAGAGTCTGGCCTTTAATCCTAATCCGTAAAGTCTCAACTTGCTCATCATCCTCTGTGAGACAGAGCTCCATGCATTCCAGGTGTTCTCTCATAAAGGGCAACTGCACCACCTCACCTTTCTGGCCTGTCTTTTTCAATGTATAATTTAAAACTCTTCTGGCTTTGTAAAGCACTTAGATGACCAGACACATTCCCTTTTCTATGTTGAGTTTTGAGGCCTGAATTTTTACTTGCACTAAACAGGAGTTTTCATTTTGACTCCCACAACTGAAATATTTCAGAGGCATAGAAGCTAGATATAAAACTCTGTTACACAAAGTATTTGGTTCTGCTGTAGTTGCTGTGCTGCTGCTGTAGCTTCCCCTCTGACCTCTGCAGTGGCTGATCAGTGTCCTGGTTTGCAGGTACTCTCTGTAACAGTGATTTTTTTTCCCCTTTGGCTGTTAAGGTGTAATTTTAATTTGCATTAGAAAATCAAATGTTTTCTATGTGTTTAAGTAAATGGGTAGGACCTTTGGAAAGTTTGTCCTGTAAAGAGACTTATTGGTCGTGGATAATACATACTGTTGGAGGTAATATAGAGGTAATAGTAATTCATATGTAAGATGCTATGAATTCCTTTTAATTTCTGCCATTGTGAAGCTAACACACCCTGGATAAACCAGTATCTGGTGACACTGTAAGTTCTTCCAAAATGGTCATGTTGGAATAAAACAAGCATGTGTAATACCATAGAAATTGATACCAGTTAAGAACTTGTAGCAAGATGTCAACACAAATGCATTAATGAAACAGAAGAGATCTAAGAGCCTTTTAATTGAACATTCTCTGTGAAAATACTATTATTAACGCTGCAGAGTTAAGTTTTGAATACAGCTGATACTATTTTGAAAATCCTTTCTGCATAAAGTTGATTGTCTCCATATTGTTTAGGTTTTGACCTGTTTCCTAATCCAGAGATGTCAGCATAGCCCTGAGGCTGCTGTTACTGGGATGATCCTTGATGGAGAGACTGAACAACATCACAAAACATGGACTGCTTTTGTTCCCAAATGGCTTTTTAAAATAGCTGCCTGAGAGCTGTCTCACATTTGATGTACTCTGAAGTAGTTACAGTGAAGGAGTTAACAGTGTCACCTTTTTTGCCATTATAGATGGTTAATCTTTCAAACATGATTTGTCAAAATCTGCGCCTAGTAAAGAAGCTTGGTAGAAGAGGAGGTATAAGCTTTATATTGGACTTGTGTCCACCATGGTGTTCCAGAAAATGATTGATTGATTTTTCACTGTTTAGGAATTAAAACATTTTAAAACATAATTTAAAATACCAGAATCTGGTTTAGGCATCCCATTGTTTTTATTTAGTAAAGGTGCTGAAATCCAGGATGTTCATAAAGGTTTTGAAAATGAATACTTTTGCTAATAGTGCCTTCTATGGATTGTTGAGGCATGTTGTTCCCTCATTAGAAAGGTTGCTAGTTTTGCTGTGTCCAGAGGAGAGCAGAAGTTTCAAGCATAAGAAACACTCTTCCTGGAAACCTCTTTTTATTTTGGAACCTTTGAAGTTAGAAAATATGTATTATGGACGTGTGGTAGATGTCTCTCTTGCTTTGCTGTCATGAGTGTATGGGCTTCCACTCCTCCCTTTTCTCCATGGGCTTTGTGAGCTGCGAGTTGTTTCTCTCCTTCAAGCCTTCCCTCAAAGATTGTTGGTGCAAGTGATGTAGTTCTCAAAGCTTGTCAGCTGATACTGACTGGAAGAATCATTCTTGCTGCAGTCCCTTCCCATGCCAGCACAAATGTTTGTGGAGCACTGCAGGTCTGTCTGGTTGTTAAGCTAGGCTGATGGTTTTATTTCTGTTGAATTAGTTTTTGGTTTTTGTTTCTGTGGTTTGTAACACACAGCCATGCCATGCTTGCATGTGAGAAGTGGTGATACAGGAGTGAGAATAAGCAGCCCATGGCAAGGAGAAGAGCAGCACCACTTCATTCAGAAGCTGCAGTAGCTTGAGGTAGTTTAAAGTTTTTGGGTGATGTTGCAACAGTGCTTTTCTAGATCCTTTCTTTTATCATAAACTTGCAACCTGATCACTGTTTCTTTTCAGGGCTTCCTGAGATGTTATTTGGAGAGTAAGCCCTAATTTCCAAACCCGAAAGTAAAGTCTAGCACTCGTACTTAATGTGAATTTGGTTTTGATGTACAATAGATTCAACTTCTGAGTCTCCAGAACTCCGTAAGCACATCTAGGGGAGAAATGTTTCTAGAAGAATACTCTCCTGAGGCTTTGAATTTCTGTTGTTCATAGTGGAATCAAAAGATATGTCCCATGTTGGCCATTTCCATTCAGTCTGGGCTGTTGGTGGGAACTGGAAGTTGCCACCTCCTACTGGTGTTTGCTGGTGTGGATGAAATACAACAAAGGATTTCTGTTCAGGTTTCCAGTTTTGAAGTGTTGCTAAACAATAAAAGCTTCTTGTCAGTTTTCAAGCTACATGGTATCAATTTAATAACAGAATAGGAAAAAAATCCCACATATTGCCTTCTCTGTACTGAAGCATGCATGGATGAGAGTGGGGAAACTTGAAAGCAACTGGATGTTTACTGGGTGTCATTTTGTGCTAATAAAAGAAGCTGCCACTTCAGTGTCACACAGCACTGAAGATGCCATTTGTCCTTGAAATGTACTCCAAGCTGTTGTTTGGCACCCTTTCCAAAGCAGTGAAACTTTGCAGCAGGGAGAAAGACTAGAGGAGAGAAAAGAACAACAATTCTATTGCCTTAGAATTAGTTTTGCATCAGCTTTGGCCAGATGATAAATATTTGTTGTGGTTTTGACTTGCTTTCTTGTTGGGCTGTCTGGAGCAAATCATTAATGTAATTTGTTTACAAAATACTCTAGTCTTCTGTTAGCCCTTTTCATTTGTTATGGAGGGTGTGTGTGTGAAAACTGTCTAATGCACTGATACAGCTGGTGGGGAATTTGGCTGAGCAATTCTGTATAATGTGATGAAATGTTTGGACCTACACCCACCAAATTATTTATTTATTAGATTCTAGACAGAGATTGCTATGATCCATTTTAGATTAGGAGGCTGGGGGAAGGATGATGTCATGTCAAATACAGACAAATCTATCTTTTAATGAAAGTTTGATGTCTTTATTTATAGTGACACTAGCAGTTCACAGCCTGCTGTGCTCTATTGAAATTTTCACATCAGTAGCAATGGAAATGATACTATGAATGGTTTTCTCCCCAGGTGCTGAAGAAGTCTTGCTGCTTGCTAGAAGAACAGACTTGAGGAGAATTTCTCTGGACACGCCAGATTTCACTGACATTATTCTGCAGATAGACAATATCAGACATGCAATTGCCATAGACTATGATCCTGTGGAAGGCTACATCTACTGGACCGATGATGATGTCCGGGCAATCCGTCGGGCCTATCTTGATGGTGCTGGAGCACAGACTCTGGTAACCACAGAAATCAACCATCCAGATGGTATTGCTGTGGATTGGGTGGCAAGGAACCTGTACTGGACTGATACTGGAACAGACCGCATTGAAGTGACTCGGTTGAATGGGACATCGAGGAAGATACTTGTCTCAGAAAACCTAGATGAACCTCGAGCCATAGTGCTCAATCCTGTAATGGGGTAAGTTTTGTGTTTTTATTGATAGCCCTGTGGCAGGTCTTTGGATCCAGTTTATGGTCTCCTGAAACAGAAAACCTACAAATTGTGGGATGATGTGTGTACTGTTTATCAAATATTCTGGAAATAACTGGTATTCCCTTGCTTCCTCCTGTTAATACTGTGTATATAAAAGATTACTTCTAAATACAGTGTTTTTCTATGAACCTATACCTCGAGTGTTTGGTTGAATTTTCTTTTCTCTGTGTCTTCAGTGTTACCATAACTAGGAAAGAGTTGGGCCACTGCATATTTCCAATAGTTTAATTTATTTAGTGCTCGAGCTTTATATTGTCATTGCTGATTACAGTTCGAGTTGGCTTGTTTTCTGCTGTTGGGAAAGCAGAAAGTAAGTTCTTTGAAAAGCAGGACAAATCATGACAAATTTTTGTCTTGCATGTTGTGTGTGTTAACTGTTTCTCCTTTTTTTTTTTTAACAGCTACATGTATTGGACAGACTGGGGTGAAAGTCCGAAGATAGAATGTGCTTATTTGGATGGCTCAGAAAGGCGAGTTCTGGTGAATACATCCCTTGGCTGGCCTAATGGCTTGGCACTGGATCTTGAAAAAAACAAGCTTTACTGGGGAGATGCAAAAACAGATAAAATTGAGGTGAGTAACAGAGCATTTTTTTGAATGCATTTGTAAAAAACATGCATCCTATTCTCACGTGTGGCTTTATGTCTTGGATATGTTTATCCATTTTTGGAGGAGTCTTTTGTTTCATTAATATTAACATGATATTTGGCATAGCAAGACATATTTGAGAAAAAAGGAACTACATTAATGTGGTTCAGAAAACTTGTGCAAGAAATGTTATGTTTGTTATGTTTACGTTGTTCCAAGTGTAATTTAATTGCTTGAAATCTCAGGTTTTACCTGAGGCTTTTTCAGCAAATTGGGACACTTGGGTAAAATCTGTTTAAAAATGTTTTGACTTGTCTGTGGTGCTTGGAACTACTATCTAAAATTGCTGCATGCAAAAGACTTGATGCAAGGTTCATGTACAGGAGCAGGTGGATGAGGGAGCTCTAGGGAGCCATATTTCAGGATGTTAATGATTATGTGGTGTCCAGATTTATGGACAAGAAGTAATTTTTAATGTACTGCCTGCTTTGAAAACAATGTAGGCATTCTGTGCCTGAATTTGAAGAGGGAAATTTTTACTTTGGTCATGGCATGTGAAATTTATTGAGTTTTAATGTTGTTTGGAGCAGCATTTTTAGATAAATAATTTAGATCAATATGTTTTGAGGAATGACTGCTTTCCAAAGGTTTTGCCCTCAGGAAGAGGGGAGACAAAACTTTCTTCTAGCTCCAGAAATTTAACTTCAGTGTTTGGCACTAGCTAATTAATGGGGTGATGACTATCAGAGAGGTCTTGTCTCCCCTTACCTTTCATCCTGCAGGACAGGGAACATTCCAGATGCCACCTTTTATAGCCTGGACCAAAACTGTGCCATGTGTTTCATGGGGTTAAGCAATCTGTTCAGTCTGTCTCACTTCACTGTAAGGCAGCAAAGCCAGTGGTACTGTTTGATTTGACATCAAAGTTTAGGAAAATCAGAGAAACCAAAGTAAGGGCTTTTTATTCACTCAATTTTTCTTTTACTTGTTATACTTCCTTTTTTGGTTCTCTTCTATTTGCAAAAACAGAGAGAAGAGGGTGGTTCACTTGGTCTTGCAAACAGAAGATACACTTTAGATGAAGTGGATTGTGACATCTGTAGATAATGTTGATTCCTACATATTGTGCAACCCCCTTTTAATTGCTAGAGTGAAATCTCCATGCTCCTAGCAATGGATTTCACATTTTCTTAGATTAAAACAGGTGTAAATATTCTCATTTTAAAACTTCCCCCTTTTTTTCCATTTTTGCACCTTTTCTCCTTATACTTGGAGTTTGCTTTTGTTAACTATCACAAACAGACTCCTTCTGAGGCTGTGTTTACAAATAACTCAGTTGGCCCGCTTAGGACCAAAAATAATGGGGAATAAAAAGGTGTGTTTGCCCAGTGTTTTGAAGTGTGCTGTGAAAAGGGTCTGTTGTCATCTGTTCTGGAGTAGCCTGAGTTAAAATGGTAGTGGCATGTTATCAGTAGAAATGGATGTCAGATGTGTATTGCAGAACTCTCATTAGAGAACAAATTTTGATTTTCCATTTTGAAATATTTGCCGGTCACATTTGTATATTCTGCTCACTTGGCAAGGAGCTGTGTGACTTTCACAGTCACTGACACAGCTCAGGTGCTGGTCCGTTTGAGGTTGGCTTCTGTTAGAGCTTCCTTTCATTAATACAACTCTACAAGATCAAAAAAGTGTGCCAAGAAAATATTTTAGAATAGAAGCATTCTAATGGATTGTATTTCACATTTGTTACTCATCTTGCTCTATTTATAACCCAACAGTCCTTTTCTTCAGGATTTGTGTTTGATAGGATCTGTCAGTACTCTAGATTTTCCCAGTAAACCATAGTTTGTACCAGTCTGGTGGCCCCAGTACACACGAAACCTGACTGTGTGGTGTGTGAGGTGGGGCATTTCCACTTTCACTTGCTGCTGAAGTTATTCAGCGTAAATCATTTTCTCATGCTTGTGTTCTGTTGCCAAGAACATGCCATTTAAGTGGCTTGCCAATGCAGTTGGTGTCTCAGTGATTTGTCCTGTGTGGTTATGTGTGTATGTTGCATTCACAGCTTGTCAGAAACAAATATCAGCTGACTGCACATCAAGGATACACATTAATATTTTACACTGTGGTTGACCAGGCTGGGTATTGGGATTTTTCTTTTTCCTGGTAAGCACCTGAAACTACCTTGAAGCATGTTACTGGATAAATTCAGTTTATGTTAGCACCTAAAACCAGCACAAGTGGGATAGTAGATAGTAAGCTGTAACTCTTATTTTGTAACTTGTTAGGTAGCAATAAAATAAAAAGATATTTTAGCTGGCTTACTCTCTTGCTACACTGCAAGGAGGGAGTTCTTGCTTCATCTAAAATGACATTCAGATTTATGCTGAGTGCTCCGGAAGAAGGAAGTCTTCAACCAACCGTTTGGCCCCTACACCGTTCAGAAAGGTTCACTCTGCAGCTGCACCCTCCTGCAGAAGGCAGAGAAGGTTCTTGTCTGTGCTGAAGATGGGACCCCAAAGAGCTGTTAGATGGTAATGGAAAGGGACAGTGGTGGGGCCAGTGTACTGCTCTGCATTGGAGCTGTTGGCTGTGAAGGCACTTCACTCCCATAGCCTTCTTTTCAAAACAATTAGTTTCTCTTGGGCTTTTGCAGAGCTGTCACTTGACAGTTTTCTCATCTAAAAACCACAGCCCCAGATTCCCAGAAGCAACTGGAAATTTTCCAGAGACCAAAGGTCTGCAAAACATGTAAGGTAAATGAGAAAATTCCCATCTCCGCTGTTTTCCTCTATCTCATCTACTTTCACCCGTTTCAAAATGTCACAGCTCACAGTGTAGATATTGCAAAATAAGGATAAACTGAAACCATCATCTCTACTACTCTGCAGCGCACAGTTGATCTTAAAGCCCGTCAGGAAAGCAGTAATATTAAGAGTGAAGCCTGATAATGTAAAAAGTGCACTCTGAAGGCTTTTCTGTAGCTTTCTGATGAAGCGCTTGTAGGTGAGAATTGCTTTCATCGCATGGCATGCCTTCAACTGCGTTCCATCTAGAACAAAGCAAGAGTGAATATAGGTTGTGCATATTTGTGTGTATCTCTGCTTGGTATTCTGCTCTGGTTTCTGGTATTTTAGATCTGCAGAGAGTCATCTTACTCTCACTGGGAAAGCCTTCATATATAAAGTTCTAAACAGTGACTGAGCTTCATAGAGGTTGGAAATTTGATAAGTTGAAGACATCTGTCCTATTCTTCCTGCACCTCGGGTTTGAAATGTACTTTAAATATCTCTGTTTTGGTTGGTCAGTTTGTTTCAGTGGGGTAGTTTTGTTTGGTTTTGGTAACACATTTTGACACTACTTTTGGGTGCACTCTTGCACAGTTAGCAAATGATCTCTGCAGAGCTGTTGAGGGTACACCAGGCATCGTCCTGTAGCAGGAGGTTGCGTTTCATTTGTGTGTGTAGAGCTTCACACAGTGAAAACAGCAGTTACCCTTTCCTGTCAAAACCCCTTTTCTAACCTTCCCATCTGCAGCATTCAACTGCAACACAAAGGGCCCAGTCACTTTGCAAGCAGTTTGCATCCTGAAGAAACCACTTGGCAAGGCTTGTCAAAATTTTGCGTGACAGGAGCCTACGGGGCTTTCACTGCAAATTTGGCACCCTGTGGTAACATTGTTCCCAGGTTTTAAGTTTATATTTTTAATTAGTTCGACAAAGTATATGGCAGTGAAAAATAGATGGGAAATTTTGAGTCGTGTCTGTCAAAATCGTGTGTCTGTCCACACAGCTTCAGCTACAAGTAAAGGGCATTACATTAATCCAACTGAACTTTGGATTTTACTGACAGAGAAAAGTTACTTTCCAGGAACAAACAGCAGATTAATAAGGATTACAGGGTTCCAGCAGAGAGAGAAGCAAAGACCCACGTGTATAGTTTCCTAATTCACCTTAAAAAAAAATTTGTGGTAAGCCAGGATTTCCTATGTACTATTTCTTCAGTATTTGCTTGAAGTGCCTAAGGTATAATTGCATAATGAGCAATTACAAAATTTTCAGATGCTTGTTATTATGTGTGCATTCTCCTTTAGCTTGTGCAATATTCTTGGAGTAAATGTTGGGCAGACTATCCCTTCTGGCAGCTTGCCCTCATCCCCCTCTTCCCCTTCCCCTCTGTTGACAAATATCCTTTGTTTGTTTCTTGTGGAAGTTTCATAATCACATAAAGTAATTCTTTGCAAGTTTATGGGGTGTTCAAAGTGTAAGCCAGCACCAGATGATAATCTTGGAGTTCACTGACATTTTTTTCTAAGGTGCAGTTATATGGACTGTCCTTGAAATTTAAGGAAACAAACTTTGTAGTTACTTTGTTGTTGATTGCATTATGCATAAATAGTGCAAAAGGACATTTGGAACAATTTGCAACTTAAATAGGAGTAGGATTTGTAAAAGTCAGTTGTACTGAGGAGAAAAATTAACAAACTAATTTAAGGCTGCTTGTTCTAAACACTTCCAATTCACCTATTACACTCTGTTTTCCAGTCATTTGACCTAAAATATGCAATGTTTAGTTTATACATGAGAGATTTTCTCATAACTGACATATTTGTGTGTGTGTGTGTGTTCCTTTGCATTGGCATTTTTCACCAAAGAATTTTAAAGACTATGTGGTGTAGTAAACTACTTGGAAGATATTCTGGACTGATTTGTTGAAACAGGCAAATCTCAGAGGGAGAACAGCTAATTTAAACTTATTGCTACATTCTAATTAGATAGAAAAATCTCAAAGCATTATTTTTCTGTAAGTGTATTTCAGAAGACCCAGTTTATATTAATGTCAGTAATCCTCACACTGCGTATTTATATTATTACATGAGAACAGAAAAGTTAAATGGAGATAGAAATAAGAAATACAGGATCCCCTTGATTGAAAGAATGGATCTAAGTTCTTAGATTGACCTGAGTAGGCAGGTGCATTAATAAATCAACTGATGACAGTGAAGGAGCCTTAAGTTCAGTGATTTATTTTTTTTTTAAATACTTCTCAGTGACTTTGATTTGATTTAAAACTGTGGCAAGGAAATGCCAGCTGTTGCAATTGTTAGAAATGTTATGAATTGAAGCTTATACTATGATCCTTAGATGAATTATATATATAAATATATATATCCTGAACTTTTTACTATATCCTGTACTTTTGACTTTTGATAAATTTATAAGTTATACCCCTTTTAGACGCAAGTGCTACATATCTAAAGTGATGTGTATCACCTTATGTTGACATACAATATCTTAATGCTGAATAGCATGTGTTGGAATTGGACTAGCAAACCACATATTCTCCCCTGCAGTTCCTGTAGCTCCACTCAGCACTGCGTTCCTGCAGCCTGGGCTGCTCCTTCTGTTTGTGCCACTTCTGGTTTTCCTGTTTGCATTGCACTACGCTGCTGACTGGGATTACGTTTTTTGTTGGTGAGTGATATGTGTGTGTGTGTTTTGCCATTGGGTGTTTTTTTGGTTGGGGGTTGTGTATGAGGTTTGTGAGCATTATATACCACTGGGTTTTTATTAACTTTAAATAGCTGTTAGGCCTCTGTATTGCTGTGTGTTTTGCTTGAAGAACCAGTAAGCATGAATGCTGTTGTAGGTGATGAGGGTTTTTTTGTTTCACTTGAAGGGAGCTGCTCATCAAACGTTATCACGTGAGACCTTTATTTGTAGCAGTGTCCAAAGACCTGTGTATAACCAACTATCTTTTAAGGTTCTCAAGGGGAATAATCTTTGCTAGTGAGCTTGGGACCAGATTTTTGACAGGAGCCACACAGTCATTGTGGAATGGGTAGGAGGAGTCATTTGGAGGAAGGACTATCTTAAAATGTTGTCACAGGGTTCTGGCAGTTCTTAGGCTTTGGTAGGACTGTTGACAAATTAGTTGTGTTTGCTTTTCGCACAGGGACTTTAAAGGGTTGGAACACAAACTTTCTGGAAGGGAAGAGAGCTGTATTTTTGACCAAAACAGATTCTAATTCTGCAAAATTATATAAAGCCTCACGGGGGGTGTGCACCTGTAGGAAGATGGAGACCCCTGGCATCTAGTGGAAGATGATCTTTTATTCTCTCTTATTCAGGAATCCCCACTCTCTTACCTGCCTGTTGGCTGTGTTTTTTGCTTGCACCATCAGACTCATCACCAGATTTGGGGTTGAGAATAAGCACCTCAGTTCAGACTGCAGGGGTGTTAGTGGAGTCTCAGCTTCTTCTGCTGAAAGAATTTAGAGTTTTCTGCTCATGCATATTTGGAATTACCTTTCCTGACTAACTTGCAATCACAGAAATAATGTTGCTGGTAGTCCAGCCTTGTACACACTGGCTGTTAGTGGGGAAACTGCTGAAGTGACATGCAGTCATCTGTCATGTGCAGCAGGTCAGACTGGTGAGTGATTTCAGATCTTAATGGTTTCTACTGAATTTAAACTCCTCTTAGCATGTAACATGTTTCTAAACTGTGAACTCTGGTCCAGGATTTCCTTGTATGATACTACCTCTTTCTGGGACGCAGAAATACAGCCAGCCTCTACCTGCCAGCAAACAATGTCCATATCCTATTTAGGAGCATAGAGCCTTCTAGCTCAACTCTTCTAATTACAAGATCAAGTTCTCTGTATTTTGCTTGCTGCTTAACTCAGAATGTCAATATGTTACTTTATACCTTGCAACATATGAGCTTTGTTTACTTTTAAAAAGACTGTTAGCAAGTGTGGGAGCTGTTGAAGAAAGTCAGATCCAGATTCACAAAATGAGATGCTTTAGATCAGAAAAGAGGTGTCACACCTTTCTGCTCTAAGCTATGTAGTAAGGAAGTGTTCACAGAGCAGAGAGACTCATTGACTGAATGAAAGAAGATAAACTTAGGAAGGTGAATTTCCTCCCATTCCTTTTCAGTGTTAGATACCACACAAAGTTGTCTGAGCCCTGAGCAAGTGAAAGGTATGACAGTATTGAAGAAGAAAGTGTTTGTTAAAAGGAACACATCCCAGCTGTGGCCAATTCCATCCTGTGTTTGCTGCTGCTCTTGGAGGTACATATAATTTTCCATTTTTCAGCAGCCTTGAGTAAAATTTTTTCTGCTCTTTTGGATGGGATAGGATGGTATGGAATGGGGAATGCCTCTGCAAGTGGATGATGACCTGGGCTTAATCAGTCTTGTCTTTATCACCTTTTGGCTGAAACGCAGCAGCCCAGTAGACAGGGGTGTGGAGGCTTCAGTCCTCAAGGCATGTTCCATGTCTCCTCAGCAGTGTGTGGTGCTGTGAGCACATTATTAATTCTTAAAGCTGAGGTTTCCCGGATAACTAAGCACAAATCAAATTCAAGGTGCCAGTTCTTTTCTTCACAGTCTGGGCCATGCATATGGAAAAGGCAGCTACATGGCTGAAGTGAAGACTGCTGTCTGGGCTACTGTTGAGCATAAATGTATTTTCCACAATAAAGGCAAATCTTTCCTGTAGTAAAGAGTTTTTTCTTAAGGGCTGTGCTGAGGTACTGGATTAGGCTACCCTCTTACCCCTTCCTCCAGTTTCCAGGAACTGAAAAACATCAAGAAGTTCTGTTTCTCTGTTCCAAGCGCAAGGTTAATATTAGTTGACCTTGCCTTCAGCATTGTAAATAATCAGAAATGCTCATTTGTAAAGAAATAGAGCAAGACCAGCCTTGCAGCAAAAGCCCATTGTGTAGAAGCAGTTGCAGCATAAACTTCTTGTCCCAAGCAGATGATACAGGAGATCACGTGGCCTTTGTTAGTCGTGACAGTTAATGCACTAGTAGAAAACTCTCAAATAATGTTTTGATTGAATGACCATCCTGTGGAGTTCCCTTGATCAGGGATTTTCCTGAACTTTTATATGCCCAGCTTGGTACTGTATCCATTAGCTTCAAAGTGAAAAATCCACAAATATTGGCAGCTGCTAGTTTAAATACTCCTTTGAGTCTTTCCACAGTCAAATTTGTACCAGTATGAACTTACTTTTGTCTACAACCATTTGTGACTTATTAGGGTTGCATAAGGACCTCTAAATCTTGTAGATTTATCCAGGGGCTGTATTGTTTAGTACTAGTGTTTTAAAGGGCCAACTTAAAAAATGAGCAACTGACAGGCAGCTTCTAAATTTGGTCTTTGTGGAGTGCTCAGGAATTATTTCTGTATGTGCAGCTTTTGCCATATTTATCGAGAGGAAATCCTGAGGATGCATTAAACTACAAAGTTGAAGAATTATTTGAGTTTTACATGTTTGGGACTCTCCTCCCTGAAGAATTATTTTAGGCTATCTGATATCAAATCACCATTTTCTGCTGGCCCTCCTTTCTTCCTGAAGAAGTATTTTAGGCTATCTGATAACAAATTACCCTTTTCTGCTTGCTAGGGAGAGAATTTTGCTTTCCTTCCATTGCTGGCATCAGCTTCCTGTACTAAAAAGGGGGATTCTGTATGTAGTGGCACAAAGGTGTGTGTACCTGTGAAGTGTGGAAATGAGCTCCCCTTCATGAGACCCAGTGTATTTTCTGGCGCAGCATAAGTACATCTTTTTCCAGTTGCTGACTAAAAGGTGGCTTCTTTGGAAATTGGAGTAACTTTGAAGTTTTTTGTCAAACTAGCAGGTAGAATAGTTGAGAGGTTTTAACCTGGCAACCTCCTCAAAATTATTTTCTCTATTGTTTGCCGATAGCTATAAGTAATTGTCTTTGAATACTGTTGCCTTTTATGCTTTTGTGTTCCTACTTTCTTCTCTTCTTTTCCAAGAATAATGCTGTTTTGCCATACAGTTTGCCACTAACCTAGAGGGAAGGTGATTTTTGCTGTCCAGGATTTGTGAGCCCATGAATATTGTCTTATCGCAGCGTGGAAAGAGGCTTGTTTCTTTGATACTTTGGGGACAGTTCCGTCAGTGGGCGCATTTTGCCCTATCAGGTAGACTGGTTTGTCACTGTAGCTTCGGAACTAACTTTT
This sequence comes from Sclerurus mexicanus, assembly GCA_013396755.1. Lineage (NCBI taxonomy): Eukaryota > Metazoa > Chordata > Aves > Passeriformes > Furnariidae > Sclerurus > Sclerurus mexicanus. The sequence continues at coordinate 285,116 of VWZF01001537.1, read as the reverse complement.
CACTGGGAAAAAGTCCTCCCCCTGCTTTTCTTTGAACCCACTGAGGAGTTCATCACATCCTTCTTGATGTTTGGGGATGGTAGGTGTGTGCTTTTCAAATGAAGAATGCAGAGTTTTGTGCCACAAACACAATTTTCAGCCTCCTTCTATTTCAGCTTTGTTGGGTCGTCATTTTTTAAGGGATCTGCCTTAGTGACGATATTTCACAGCATCACAGATCATCATATTGGAGAGGTCCAGCTGGATTATCTGGAGCAACACTAGGAGGGCAGGTAGTGGGACCACAGCTGCCTGTTGGTAAAAATTTCTGAACCTTTTGGTTGTGAAACATGTGAACCTGGATGCTGTAAGAAACAGAAGACTTGGCATGATGGGCTGGCCTGTTAAGGTTCCCATGTTTCTGAAGAACGCACCCTAAAAATAAAGGTGTAGAACTTGTTTCTCATGCCATGTCTTATTAGTGAAATTTTGAAAGCTGTCAGTACGATTTTTGGACTCGCATCATCCAGACCTAACGAGAAAGAAATCTAACAGACATACATGAGAGCCACCACTAGCCTACCCTAGTTCTCCCAAGATTGCCTGTGATGGTGGGAAATTTTTCTGATAAATGTCGGTAGTATAGATGAGACCAAAGGTTTTTGTGTCTATTTATCCTTTCTAAAAATTCTTCAGTGCGCTGATGGGATAGCAGTCACTCAAAGGAAGGCTTCCTTTGCTTGGCTTGATTGACCAGAGTCATTCTGTGGGAAAGGATGCTAACTTATTCTAAACTGAAGGTGACCCTTGCCTTTTTGTGAGCAATAAAGACATAATAGAGGCCCAGTTAGGGTTCAGCGGAACCCCCACAGCCATCTGCACACTTCATTGGCAGAAGTGGCTTTCACTTGAACTTGCATTTGACAAGTGTTTTCTGTCTCTTTCTCATTCAGAAGGGTCCTTCAAAGCCAAGTAATTGAAATGCTTTCACCCCTCACTCCTTTTTCTCCTTCCCCCAGACTTGCTTAAATTGCAGGGCAACCAGCATTCAGTGTTAAATGAGTAAAAATGCATGCGCTTCCAAACTTGCACTTTCCTTCCTTGCCATAGGGAAGTTTCCTAAAAAACCCCACCCTCTTGTCCACACTGTCCAGCACCAGCTTCATAAAGGAAAAGTTGGGGAGAAAAGTGTTTCTGTTGCATGATGCGTTGCCGTTTCTCTCCCTCCCTCTTTTTTTCTTTTTCCCTTTTTTTTTTTTTTCATCAGGCTGGACTTTTTGAAATGAAACACAAATCAGGTCTCTGGAATAAAAGGTTGTGAGTATGCCTTGTGGCATTTGGAATGAGGCTATTCACTGCCTGAATGACTATAAATAGAAAGCAAGGAGCTGCGTATTTCTCAGTTCAGACTCCCTGCAAAGAAGCGCCCTTCCCAGTTAAAGGGTGACTTTTTGAAAGAAACCTTGTTCCTTGAGCTGAATTGAATTGCTCCAGGAATTCTACTCCTTGCAGCTTGCATAAAAGACGTTAATCTCTAATTTATTTCTCCTTTTAAAAGGCGGTGTCCTCCATCATAAATGTATATTCTTAGCCATGTTGCCAGATATGCCTGTGTTGTCTGTACAGAGGTGCATGTAAAATAATTCTGAGCGCAGAACAAACATTGTTCTCGGCAATTTTTGTGCCTGAAAGCTTTCTTTTTGGCTCACGGCCAGCTGTCGGCTCCCTTTTTATCTGGTATTCATTCTTCAGTGAGAAGGCTAAATTAGCAGCACTCAGGTTTTTGTGGCTCTTTTTTGAGGGGTTTTTAGGGATCGAGGAACAGAATGGTGATTGTGATTGATTTTTATAATAAAAGATGTGATTCTCCCAACACACTTGTGATCTTGCCGATGGTAAGAACTCCAGTAGCTTACTGTTGCAGCCCTGCAGACAATTTGTTTGGCTGATTTGGCTGTTAAAAAATGCTGATAAATCTCCCGTGTTGTGCAGTTATGCAAATTTAGTGCAATAATTTTTCTTCTGCCTCCCCTTTTCAGAAGGACTGTGGTATTGAGGAAAGAAAAGTAGTAGATGGGAGGAAAATGACTGACAGGTTTTTGAGTTGGCAGTGTTAAAGATCCTAGCACTCAAGCCATTGGATTTACTTTTTTTCTCTTTCCCCCACCCTTTTTTCTTTTGGTTTTTTTATTTTTTCCTTTTACTCCTCTCCCTTTTTCTTCTACCTCTTCCCCTTTTCCCCTTCTAACACAGTGGCATTTTGTGTAGTGTTATTTTGAATGCTGCTTCTTATTTTCTTCTCAGACCCTTTGTTTCACTTTTTTTCTGCCTTCAAAAAACTAGCAAGGGCTGCCTTTTTCATAGTCGTCTTTTCCCATTTTTAAAAGAATGGGTCTATAGATATTTTGCATTGCTCTTTCCATTACTTGTGGACTCCTAGTTGTGTGGGTGGTTTTTCTGTTCCTTTGTTTAACAAAAGAATTAAAAGATTGGCAAATACCTAAATTTTTTAAAGCTTAGTCTGCGCATGGTTTGCTGTGTTTTTTGTATTAGTACTAATGTAAAAATGAGAGCAACAGTGAACAGACAGGAAATAAGGGGAGCAACGTGTGGTTTCTGTTCACATTTCTATAGAAGGGAGGAAAAGCAGAAAAAGAAATTTGCTCTTCAGCAACACCAGAAAGCAATTTTTAGGAGGCCACCAAGCAGGCTAAAGGAGATAAGAGATTCTATATTTAATTTCTTTGTAGTTTTCTAGATTGTAAATTTTTTAGCTTAAAACTGATGGTCAGTGTCACTCAATATGATTTTCCTAGCTGGATACATGAATGACAAGCTTCACAGAGAAATATATACAAGTTGGCCATTTCCTTCTCATGATTCCAACTATTGGGACATCTTGAACCTTGTCATTTCATCCTTGTCATTTTACATCTTGCCTGTGTGCTGGTTTCTGTGTGGGATGCTGTATGTTTTCCTTGTCACCTTTATTGTATGACTGATGTCACCTGTGATGGGGTCTCTGCTCTCCTTTTGTATTTGCAGCTAGTGGAGGTATCTCTGTCACCTTTTGGCTTTCCCTCGGGAGCCCCATGTGAGCCATTATAAGAGACCATTATATAAAAGAGACCATTACATTGGTCTCTTTTTCATCTTGCCTTGCCTCTAGTGATTTTAGTCCAACATTTAAAGCTGCCTTGTAGATGTCACTTTCCATCCACTCGCAGGTGTAAAATTTGCCTGCTACTATTCTTTTCTTAGATTGTTTTTACAGTAATTTTTTCCCTTCCTCTTAATTTGAAGTGACTTTCCTTCATAGGATGTTTTCCCTTTATAAATCCCCTTGAGCAGAGCTCTTAGTTTAGAAAGACAAGTGATTGCTCAGATTATATTTTGCCAGCTATTTATCTGACTTGCCTTCAAGTTCTTCACTCGAAGTTACTTTCTAGGTAAAAAAAAACACATGAAGTTTTTCTTAAATATTGCATTGATTTCTTTTTAATTATGTTGCCCACTAATTCATGATGATATGAAATTTTGGATCATGTCCTTTTTTGACTTATCAGTAAGATCTTTTTACATATATAAATAGTACAGTTCAAATAATTATATGTCTATCCTGTTGAAAAGTAAAACATCATGATTCGTAAAATGGGTGGCAAGCACAGAGTGCTCCTTTCTCCCAGCCATGAGTCTGATTTTATTCCTTGATAAAATACCAGATTTCTTGGTGAATTTAAGGCAAGAAGAAACTGATCTGGTTTGGTCTGAGGCCTCCCTCCCTTTACTCAGATAGCGACTTAGGAGGATTTTACTAATTGTTGCTCAGTGTGGACAGTCAGTCCGCTGGTTTACCTCCTGTTCCTCTCTGCTCTTGTCATGGGATGGTTTCCTCACCCAGAAAAAATGGGTGTTTGTCTCATCCAACTTCTGTGCTACCTGTGGACAAAAACAGTGATGTAATTGCCTTTTCTGGTGAGGTAAGATATAAATAAAAATGTTTCTTTTACTTTAATACTCCTTTTACTGAATTTGTACATTCCTTTGTTCTTTCTTTGCTTTGCTTCTCTTCAGTCTGACCTCATGAGGCAGCATTACTGTTAACTCTCATGGCGTAGGACTCCAGCTGCATTCCTTTAGGAGTCAGAAGGTTTCTGTGTCTCATGTATAACTGAGAAGACCTATTCACTGTGGCCATATCTAGAGGCATGACAATGAATCCAGTGATCACCTCAGTGCGTGAGGTGATACAGAAAATCCTTTCTTAATAGATACTTGGTGTGCCTTGTGTGTATATACAGTCATAAGGATCTGGCATTAGGAGGGAATGTTCTCTCTAATCTGCTGTCCAACCTTATATACGGTCCTCTTACTATTAGCGCTGTACAGAAGTGGGAGCTGTGCACCTTTGTGGCAGTGTTGGTGTTATCCACTTTGCCTGTGGCATGCGGCTGACTCACCTTCAGTGCCAGTAGAGGGAGCTTGGTGTGGAGCAATGTGTGAATTTAACTGGACCCCGTGTTCTTCTGTGGTTTTGAGATTGACATCTGTGAGCCATTTAATGAACTGTGATTTTGGCAGGTGTTTGTATTTTTCTTTGGACGGCAAAGCAGTTATGTTTCTTGGAAAAATAGTTCTCTGCTTTCCACTGATAAATGGTGTTGTCATACAGCAGCATAGGATAATCTACATATTCCCTGTTCTCATTGTGTAACTCGATTTTCTGGTGCAGATTCATCCTTACTGGAAATAGTAGAACTACCCAAGTCTGTTGTCAGATCAGAATATTAATGGGTTGCGTGTTATTAAATCAAATTGATAAAAATGCTTAAAAGAGAAGCTGCAACCAGCAGCTGAACATAGAGCCAGTACTCTCTGCATGTAGCAACATGAAGCAGGACCTGGACTGAAAGCACAGAAATGTGTGTTTTTATTAAAGTGCAAGTGAAATATTTGTCATGAGCATTAAAAAGAGAATTACTTGGTTTTGTTTGTGCAGCTCCCACAAAAATAATGTCAATTTAAGCAGATTTTCAACACCCAACTTGTCCCTGCCTTGACAGCTGATGTAGAAATCACTGCAGCTGGGAAATCTCCTGTCCATGAATTTATGCTTAAGACTGGAAGTTGCTCCTGGAGGCTGTGCAGTGCTTTGGGAATATGATTTTTGCTAGTCCAACTGATACAAGAGATGTACTTTGTCCTGCTTTGCCCTCCTACTTTAAAATGGCAAGGCCCAGCCTAAGGTGTGATGTTACCTCAGTGATTCAGAAATATGGGGCACAAGAAGAATGAGCAATTAATCGCAGGGTCCATGGCGAATCTGGGAGGTGACAGAGGTCAGAAGCAGACCTTTCTGAAGATTCTCCCAGAGCAGTAATTACAAAACCCTTGGGTTTGGGTTTGTTGTTTTGTTGTTTGTTTGTTTTTCCTTAAAGGCTGGTTGAGTTTGCCCAGCAGAGGTTTAATAAGTTCCAGCCTTGGATTTGTTCCCCTAGGGAGATACTATATTTTGCAGCAACTTTCTAGAGCATCCTGTGAGGCAGTGAAGTAAATGTAATTTCCTTTTAGAGACGGATTAAACTTTGTGCCACCAACTTCTATAAAGTTGAAGGCCTCTTGTGAATAGCAATGATGCTTCCTACTTATGTTACAAATTATTAATTTGAGACATGTTTCAGTTAAGTGAACTGGTTGGAGAGGGTTAGATTTGTGACTCGGGCCAGGTCTAAAAGTTGAGAAGGTTAGGAGTGTGGAAGAAGTTATGTCCCTCAGCCTATGCTAGAACCAAGAAGGTCATTTGCTCAGAGTGCTTATGTTATCCAGAGAGCACCATCACTTCTCCTTCCTTTAGTGTGGGATGTTCTCTGCTGGTGGGTTTTTCTGGCAGAGCTGCACTGGGGAGATGTTCCCCCATAAAGTAGATCCCCAGGGGACAAAACTAGGTTGTACTTTTACTGACTTGCTGCAAGACCTTTGGTTGAGTGTTTCAGCACCATGTGCCCCTGCAATGGAAGGAGGTTAGTGCTTTCCAGCTTGTTCAAGCCTTACTAATTTAAGGTTTGGGAAATGCTACATAAATGCGAACTTACTGTTGCCAGGAAATGAGGAGATTTAAGGCATCTTAGCAGAATGCCATAGCCTCTCCTTTGGCCCCTGCTCTTTCCTCCCTATGGTCTGACTTACGGTTTTAATGTTCTGATCTTGTGAATGTTCTGATCTTTGAGGAATCACCAACAGACCAAATGTCAAAATTGTTCTTGGTACAAGCCTTACCCTTTTGTCTTACCAACAGGCTTCTGGCATGGCCATACAGGCAGCAAAAGCAATATCATCTTCTTGTTGTCTTTGACATTTTGTAGTTATGGTGTTATGAAACATGGATCTGTAGACTTTGAATGATGTTTATGCATGAACAGGATCTCCTTTTGCTGTGAGCTTAACAGCCTCATGACAGTGCTACCTTGTATGTGGCCTGTTTGTTCCCTCTATGGAGACAATTCACAGGAAGAATCCCATTTGTTCCACAGAACCAGTACACTTGATACTATCCTTGTGTGGTCAAGAGCTTCTCAAACATGGTTTTTATTGTCTTCTACTTCTGAGATAGGAAGGATCTACAAGATAACTGGTCTTTTGTTTTACCTTTATTTTTGTAGTTATTAGTAACCTCTTGATTGTGCTATTGTGTATGAAAATCAATGCCAGATGTTACTTACCATTTTTAAGAACATAGTAAAGGTCACATCAGTTTGTGCCTTCATTATCTTATTTCTGGCTTTTGAAAGTTTGAACTTGTGATTGTGATAAGGCATCCGGTAGCACAGGGCAGCTTTGTCAATGCAAAGTCGCAGTTGTTTTTGTGGGTGAATATCTTGTCAAAGAAGTTGAATACTACTAGCAAGTGATTCTCAAAAGATAAAAGATTACCAGTGAGGATTGGGAGAGGAAAGGTCGGCTGAGATCAAAGATAATTTGCTGCTACAGATTGATAATAAAACACAAATCTTTTAGTGTCGGAGCAACAGACTAAGTTCTTAAACGTGTCAAATTAGTCTTTTCTCCAAAAGTGGAGTAGGATACCTTGTGCTATGAATTGAGATAATTTCTTTTTCTCCAAATTAAACTTGGTATGAATATGCATTTTTTCCATGCTAAAACAAGTATTTGCACAAGAGGCATAGGATGAAGAGGCCCTATGAATCTATATACTGTTAACCCCTGTCAAGTTTATGTCAGGAGATGAGACTCGGAACAGTTTATTCTAATAACGCCCAGGTCTTTGCTCATCTGTGAGTTCTTGAGCAACTAATCCATTGGTGAATCAGCTTGAGAACCGCTGTCTTTTTCAGCCTTGGTGCTTTAAAGTAAATGGACTTGAGCTTCTCCGTTAGAGACCCCAGCAAAGACTGAAATGAAATTCATTTCAGTAAGTTCTCAGATATCGTCTGCTTTGGAGAGGTGAGTACTAGACAAGCCAAAGGCATGTTGCTTGTCAGCTTCTCACCCTGGTATCTTTCCAAATAAGTGGGTTAAAGTTTTCACCCTAGCTTTTTGCAATGATTTTTGTCTCCATGTTGAGCTTCTTTTGACAGTTCCTTAGAGAATCAATGGAGTAGGCAGTGCCAGCTGTTCGTGGTCAAGGGGTATAACTCAAGACATTGACATTAAGATACAGGCATGGAAGGTCTCATATTTATGATCAAACCAGCTTCAGCTACCTTTTTGAGAGGAATTTTCTTTGAATATCTAATAATTTACTATGTAACAGCTGCACAGTCCAAGCATTCCCAAAATTTGAAATATTTTTCATGTGGAAATGGCAAATTCTTTTATAAAAAGAACTGAGGTTGGACATACTGAACAAATTCATCACAGTCTATGAGTAAATTAGTTGAATTTTTTTTACTCACAATTGACATAAAATTGGCAAATATAAACATTGTGATCCCAGTCAGGAAACTGCCTTATCCCTAATACAAACAAACAAACCAACCAATCTTCCCTCTATCCAGAGAACCTTCTCAGACGATAAGCCATCAAGTCTAAATACAGTCCCAAATTTAAACAGGAAACTGATATTTTTGTAGTCACAGTGGCTGCCTCCTCCCATGTCCTTGTGCTCAAAAAACCCATAAGTTTCCAATAGACCCATGGAACAGTTGTTAAAAATGTTATGTCAGCCTAGTATCTAGGGGTAAAAAAAATTATTTTGGTCTGTTTAGATACTCTCTATTGTTTTCAGCCTTATGTAATAAAACCAGGGAGAGAGGTCCTCCATGAATCTGGACCTCTGCTGACATACAGGGCTCTCTGCAGCATCCCTATGACCTGGCTTGTCATCCTTGCTGACAGTGAGCTGGGAATTAAGGCTTAGACATGGCCTTAAGCCATTCTCTGTAGCAGGTAAGATGTGCTTATCGCAGTGCCAGGCAGACGGGGTTGGGTGTGTGTCCCTCTGTCCTTACCCTCAGCTCCAGTGATGTGCAGTCCCACCTCATTTTGATCAGTTGGGTCACAGGAAAATTATACACCTGAGTCCTGTCCAGCAGCAGTACTGAGAGGTTTTATTCAGGTGGCATTTGCATTCCTGACATAAATGAGCAGTTGCAGTAGCTTTCTTGGTGTCTAAGGAGTACTTAGAGTATGTAGTGCTCACTGGGTCTGAGGAAAGCATTGGTTTTCTCACATGCCATGTGAGTGAAGAGTTCTGGCAGGCTGGAGCATCTGAGTTCTTTATGTATTAACTATGAGCCCTCTTCCTTCAGTAGTTCAGCAGAGTATCTGACTGTGTTCAGAAGATGCTGAAAGCTCTGTAAAAGTGCCTTTTGTACCAGATCTGGAGTGTCACACTATTGCTCTCTTTCCCCTCTGCTTTCACCCTCATAATTTCTTTCCACCAGAATACTGTAATGATCATAAACAACTAAATCAGTCAAAACAAAATATTAAATAAATATTAAGAAACAAAGATATACTCCAAGCAGAAGATCTCTTCTGAAAATGAAGCTCGTTACACAAAATGTTCTGAAAAGCTCTTCCCCTATTGCAAGTGGCAGATATTGTAATTTTTAAGGATCCTCCTGTTAAAAGTAAATGTTTAAATGATGCTAAGAGGAATTTGTGAAGCTGATATTTTCATAGCCCCTGCAGCACTCTCAAAATGGCAGCTGAGAAGCAAAGCTCACTTTGGCAAGACAGATTTAACTTTCCAGGCTTTTGTGCAGTAAGATTGGTACTCAGGCTTAAATTTGCATGGAAATGAGCTGTATCAGAAACTTCATTTAATGGTGGGTTTGGTTTCTTTTCCCAGAACAGTTATCTCTGTCTTGGGTAGTAAGTTCTTGACCCTGGAGATTAGCAGCGAGATATCATTTTTCTATATTGAGGAGATGTAGTTTCATTCTTGCCTCTGGCATAAATACCTAATTTCAAGAGTCCACAATAATTTGTACATGGACTTTGAGCTTCTGAAGGGAGAAAACAGTAGTGCTGTAGTTTTGTGGTCTCAGCATTTGGAAGTAGGAAGAGTAACAGAAGCCATATGTATTCCCTTGGTTACATTTTTGTATTCCTTTTAAAAACGTGTTCAGCCAACCCTTTCCTTCAACTTTTTTCTTTCTGCCCTCTTATGCACTGTCTGTCAAGGATGTAAAAGTTGTAGATCCTTATTTCTGGTAATTCCTGTGTGTTTTTCTCAAAATGTGTGCGTGGCAGTGTCAATCTGGAGGCGGCAGTGGGTCCTGTGACTTTACTAATGCTGCATTAACTATCCATGTGACCTACAGCAGCGTATGGTGGTGTCTTGACTGTTTCCTTGCATGCAACGTGGGGATAAGTGATAGCTTTCTGTACAAAGTGTTTGGATTCTTGGATGGAAAGAACTAGAGAGAGAGGCTAAGCACTGTAGTTTGTGAGTGGAAAATTGACCTCTAGTTAGCCTCCTCCTTCTTCTAAGTATACACTGTGTTTTGTTTGATAGTGGAAATCTAATCCTTTGGGAAGCACAAATTCCTATAACAGCTCTGTTATGTATAAATAAACCCATATTCCTCATTACAAACAACATCAAAGCAATCACAGTATGGATTAAAATACACAACCCACCCTCCTCCATACTAATATGCAGCAATGCGGAGTTCAAATGAAGCCATTAGCAGTATCTCCAAGTATTTGGCAAAAGCAACCACACTTGTGTAGCTACAGGCGATGAAAGTCCCTACTGCAAAAAGGGAGGGACAGGGGGAGTAGCCTGGATTGATCTAATTAGTCAATGAAGCACAAAGAATGTAAAATCTCATTATATATCACCAGAAAAATTTGGCTTGAGAAGTAAAGAATATGTAACTGAGTTGTCCATGGGTGGGTTATTCGGGTCTTTGAATCTTCCAGCAGGAAACAGGATTTTTGAAAACACTAGAAACACACACACGCACATAAATGTGCACACAGACAAATAAATATGTGTATATCTGTGTTGATACATATACACGTGCTTACATGTAGCCAGATCCTGAAACTTTCTTAGCCCTTCCTCAAGGTGTGTTTCATGAAAAGGTTCCTGATATGGATAAATTGATTTTTTTTTTATTTTTATTTTGATTGATAATGCTAGTCACAGCCTGAAAACACAGTGTGTGCCTGTTCCAGTATTACTAAACTCAGACCCTGGGTTTGTCCCATTGCCCCAGGCAGTGCAGCTCGTGCATGTAACAGCTCTTCTCCCTAAAGAAGATCTGACTAAAAAAGGGGACTTAAAAGGACTTTTTATAGCTTGCTTTTTGCTCTTATTGTTGAAGCTTTTCAGAGATTCACATTACATTTTTTGAATTTCTCTGAAACCCAGAACGCTTGAAACATTTATATTAGAATTTAAGCCAAGATTCCCTCCCAGTCAGTGTCTCTCAAGTGCTGAAGATTTAACTAAAGTGCCAAATAAAAGTTATGAGCCCCCCCCAAAAAAAAAAACAGAAAAACAAAAGCAAAAACAACCCAGAAAAACCACAAATGAAACTTTACACCCAAAGAACCACCCACCAAGCCCCAAAGCTAAACAGACAAAACAAAAGGGGAGAGGAAGAAACAGCGGCACTGAAATGAAGAGACTAGTTCAGTCTTGCAGGTGGCCAGTAGCAGGAACAAAGGTAGAAATCTTCCCACTCTTCCACATCCCATTTCTTCCACACATGGAGTAGAACAGGAGGTTTGTGAGTCTCCTAAAGTTTGTAGATTCAGGATGGCATTTGGAGAAAATGAGTGTTATCAATGCAGGTGCAATTAGTGATTTAGCTCAGGATTGCAGGGTTCATAGTGTTGGCTCCATTTCAACTGCTGGACTAGCAGCCTCATTTTTGTTGGCCACTTTTGCATCTGTCACCCTGGTCCTGCTTTGCTTCCACTCCTTGAGATCTGCTGGGGCACGAGTTCTCTATCCAACTCCATCTTTTACTGTGGTTGAGGCGGTAATGTGGATCATGGTCATATCAGCAGTGACTTGGTGAAGAGGAGAAAGATCTTGTGCCACTCAGAATTCAAAGTGAGCACAGTCAGGTCCCACAGTTCTGATGGCATTTTGCTTGCAGTAAACTGGCAAAAATCCCCTCTTCCCTTCTCCCCAAAACAAGAAATCTGCTGGTCCCTCTTGGAGACTACACAGTATCCAAATACCATCTTGAGCCCTTCCTGAGCAGTCACCACAACTTGCCATGTCAGAATAGAGTCTAAAAAACAAGAAAACTCTGTATTTAAATTTGAGCCTCGATCTGCAGAAAAAAAGCAGTACATCTGTACCACTGACAGTGGCACTAAAGTACCCAGGGGTTATTGGTGCTTCGCTTTGAGAATTTTGTCTTCTATGGGGAAGGACACATGGGCACATAAAGGAGTTGTAGTGCAAGATATTTTCTGGAACTAAGTCTCTGGTCCTCTGTTGCCCTGTCTGATACATGTGCCTGTCTGCAGACTGTTTTTATGTGACATGGGGCAGCCCTATTTCAAAAGCCTTTATCAGCAGAAAGCATCCAAGTGTCTGCTCATGCATGTGTGGCTTTACTTAGTCTTTTTTCTGAACATACGAGTCAGCTTTCTCTTTCCAAAACTCAGGTGATTGAAATTAACTTTAACACAGTTGAAATTGCACTGTTTCTTCAGTCTGTATCAGAGAAGTCTGTTGGGTGGTCTTTGGCTTGCAACTCACCATTGGCATTGTTCTGTCAGCAGTGCTGAAGGCACTAGGAGTGCCTCAGTGAAAAATACTGCATAAGGTAAACTGGTGAATTGGTGTATGGAAATGAATCCCTTTCAGCTAATTATAAAGAAATAATAATAAATAAATAAGCCTCCTAAAAACTGGATTTGCAGGTGGACATCCAAGGACCTAGGTTTTCGACGAGGTTGGTCTCATCCTTGAAACACACCCTTTCATTCTATGCTTTCCACTGAATGCTGCAGCAGCTATAAAGCCGGGAGTTCTGTGCAAGGTATGAGATTAAAAGGATAGCTGGAGCTAAAACAGGAATGCTGAACCCTTTTTGGAACAGGGGTAGAATGCTTCGCGAGTGTGGAGGCCCTGCCCTTTGAGCCAAAGCCTAAATCTAACTTTAGACAAGAAGTTGACTATTTGTGTTCTTTTTGCAGGCCTGAAAACTTGGTGGAGATTATCATAAAAATAAAAAACACTGGCAATTGCTGAGGCTGCTAAATGAGAGATTACTAACTGCCATGCAAGGTTGGCAGAGAGCTCCAGTAAAGGGTAGAGGGGGTGTCTTTGCAGCCCAGTAATGTGTTTCAGCTGGTACTGGGAGCCTAATACCTGGACCCCTGTAGGTGGCATGTTTTCCAAGACATGAACCTCAGCCATCATTCCCTGGAGCTGGACTTGATCCTTGAGTGAGAAACTGGAGGGAATGATTTATACTCATGAACTGTGAATGCAGCACAGTGTCCTATTCTGAGTATCTGGTGTGCTTTTGCAGCAGACTTCTTAAAAGAAAAGGCAGAAGGTAGTGAAAACAGACTGTCTAGCCTTTTTATGAGCTGCTTTGTTTTAGAGTTGGCTGAAGGAATGAGTGGAATATTAGCAGTGGTATGTTGAGGAAGACAGCATCTTGACTACACAACCAAAATAAGGTGCTTGAATATTTAGTACAGTTTGCAAAGAGAAAACAGTGAGTACAACACCAAAATCAGATGTTACACGTTTTTTTGTTTGTTTTTTGTCGTTTATTCCCATATAAAAGTACACTTCTTAGAGGAGAAACATTTTTACATTGTTCATATGGGTATGCATAGAGGAGGTTCCTAAGCCTGCAGAGACTGAGGAAAATAAGTCCTGTAGTACAGTGACCAGGGCACTGGGAGCCGGTGAAATTGTGGTCTTTTGTTACGAAGCTTTCCCCTACCCCAGTCACGTGCTTTTTCTATAATTTAGATCATAGGGCAGCTAAGTAATTTGCTTTCATTAATCACAAGCTCTAGGAAGGACAAACTTAGAGTATGCATATGTTTTCCTAAAATTAATGTAAAGTAAGAGGAGGATACTGATATATCTGAAAAATATTAGTTAATTAGTAGTCTGTTCTCTGACATTCCAGAAGCTGGGTCTGATATCCATGTTGCAAACTAAGATCACAAGAGTTTCCTGAACCCATGTGGTGCTGGGAAATATACTTGTTTTTCTCTTTGGTACCAGTCTGTTTTTGTCAAGATGTTTTTTTTCATGACTGTGTTAACATGACTTTTAGATCCAGGACATCCTTGTATGAAGTATCCTGCTGGTCTGATGTATGGCATGCAGGTTTGTCCAACTACTTCAACAACTCCTCAGATTTTTCTGATGTGTTACAGTGAGTTTTTTAATTCAGTCAAGCCACACAAAATGACAAAAAGTCTTGTTTAGATCTGTGATAATACTGCAGACGTTCTCCCTGTTCTACTTCTAAATGGTTCATCAAGTGTATGAAAGGATGGGGAGCTATAAGGAGAAATAAGATTTCAAGAGTGAGTTGTCACCTATTATTGCTTAAGAATATGAAGTGCAGATTTTCTTTGTCTTAATATAATTAAATCAATCTAAAGAAAAAGAAAATGCATATATTTTTTGTTTGCTCTTACAGTTATATTTGACACTTCATAACATAATTGTGCCAAAACTGGGATTGAAGTTTCATGTTTTATAACAGCGTTGCTGTTTCCAGAGCTGGCAGATTGTCTGTTCACAACACATTCCATATGTGCTGGAGACCACAACATGAAGGGATTTACAGGGTACAAGTTGGAGTACAAATAATGGAGGTGAGAAGCACCCATCTCTCCTTGTCTTTTAGAACAAAAGGGCTTCACAAAACAGCAGTTGCACAGAATCACAGAATGGCTGATGTGGCATCCTGTGCCAGCGCTTGGTCACTCTCACAGGGGAAAAGTATATGCTGATGTTCAGAGGGAATCACCTATGTTTCAGTCTGTGCTCATTGCCTCTGGTCTGTCACTGGGTACCACTGAAAAGAGCCTGGCTATGTCTTTTTTATACCTTTCCTGCATATTTTTATGTTCATTCATGAGATTTCCCCCTGAACCTTCTCCAAGCTAAAGAGACCTTTCTCTCTTCAGCTTTTTCTCATAAGAGAGATGTTTTCGTAGCCCTTTGCTACACTCACACCAGCATGTCCACGTCTCCTTTCTGCTGAGGATCCTTGCACTGGACACAGTACTCCAGGAGAAGCCTCACCAGTGTTGAGCACAGGAGAAGGATTGCCTCCCTCAACCTGCTGGCAACACTCGTAATGCTGCCCAGATTACCATTAGCCATTTTTGCAGCAAGAGCACATTGCTGGATCATATTCAATGTGTTGTCCACCAGGACCCCCAGGTCCTTCTCTGCCAAGCTGCTTTCCAGCTGGGTGACCCTCAGCCTGTGCAAGTGCCATGGGATTGTTCTTCCCTCGGTGCAGGACTTTGCGGTTCTCTGGGTTGAACTCTACAAGGTTTCTCTCAGCCCAGTTCTCCAGACATCATGTACAACTTTTTAATAAACATCCAAACACGATTTAATTTCAGCCAAGGGATCATAGGATTGGCAGAAGGGGTTGAAGGAACTATAGACATACTCTGTGTAGAATTCTGTTTCATGTAAAGTGAGAGTGACCATGTCATTGACCTTACCACAGAAAAGGCTGAATGAAAAAGTAGTGTTATGTGTGCCTCAAGTTTCACATGACTGTTTTGTCCGAGGGTAATCAAGAAAAATATATTCATAGGATGCAGAGTGCATTACACCCACAAAAATGAATTATTGGCCAATAGATACATGTTCTTTACTGTATTTCTGACATTTTAAGCAGTTTACACCATTCAGTTGTTTTGAAGGTCTGAAACTGGAATGCAGGGAAAGAATGTACTGTTCCTGTGTCTCAGAGTGGCTCAGTCTTAGGTTGCCTTTCTACCTACACTGTTTCTTTAACTGGACTTCAATCACACAGCACCATAGCTGAGAGAGAACAGGAAAAGTTTCTGGGTTTATGCTGAACCAAATCCTTAGTCCTGCTGCCTGTACAGCCACAGAAATGCATATGCTGGCAGAGAAGGAAATGAGAACGAGCTGCAAAGGCTGATTTGTAAGAAGGTTTCTTGAACTGTCTGTTCCAGTGGCTTAAAATGGTCATGAAATTTCTGGGCTATTGTATAATAAATTTATAACCTCAGCTGTGCTAAGAGAGGTAAATGAGCATCTTTAACCTTTACGGCTGGCTTCAGTTTTCTCAAGTATGTGGACCCACATTCATTTGGGGAAGACTTAACACCTCGTAGATACCTGTTGAACAACGCTGGCTTTTGCAGCTCTTAATCCAAAGCAAGAGGAGAATCAAATTGAAAACTTTTTCCTAGGCATATCAAATAGTTTTGCACTGGTAACAAGATCCAGGAGAACCATTTTCTGTCCTTCACATACTTCTTTAAGAAGTAAGCAAAAGGAACTGAAAATCTTCGTACACATTTCTAGGGGTATTAACTTGAGAAGACATAATACTGTTCAAGTTACCATACATTGTTTTTTTCTTGGCTGAAAAATGGTAAGATTTCTTTTTACACAAAAATATTTTCAGGAAACTTTCTTTGCTTATGCAACTGTTTTCAAAAAAGCAGCTGTTGGATTAATTTTCTAGTAGAATTATGATTTCTTTTCTAATATCAGATATCTGATTCCTGAATGGACTTGTGTTTATACCCCTGTAACATCTTTCAATTCTGCCATTGAAATCTTCTAAGCTGAGAATAGGCTTCTCTCTAATTCCTCGTTTAAAAAAATGAAAAAAAAAAAGTGTGCATTGCCTTCTTTCTGTGTTACTGAGATGAACTGCTGCACTGCTCCTTTTTTTTTAATTTTTATTTTTATTTTGAAGCCTCATTTAAGGCAATAGTGGCATAGCTAGGCTGGAATTGAACACAGGCAGGGTGAGTACTTCTGTGTTACTCAAGCAAGGTCAGAAGTGATCCAGCCCTCCTCATAGAATGACTAAAATTATGGTGTCCATCCCTCAGGACCAGATTAACGTTTTAGAATTCAAGGAGTTGGTGTGGAAACTGAATTAGCTGAGGATCTCTATAAAACGTTAGTAAAGGCTGTCATTTCCAGTTAAAGGTAAATCCCTGATAGCATTTGTATTAATGGATGAGGCCAGGAAAAGGCTGAATTTAAAATGGAATCATGTTTTCTTTTGCCTTGTTACAATTTATAATTTTGAGTATGTGAAGGTTGAAATAATTATCTATAACATACATTGACTAAATTGCCTTTAGGATCAAATTAAACAAGTGTATTTTGTTTGGGAATCTAAGTATTTGTGGCTCAAGTCGTTGTTCAGAAGTAACCTTTATTTTGTGATTATTTCCTATTTTTGTTTCAAAATAAATGCTTATTTCAGGAATTTCATGCATAATTTTAGATTTTTTTTTGTGTGTTTTCATGGGCAGCTTACCAATGATTTCTTTAAGCTTTTTTATTGCTGCCAGAACTTCCAGCAACTTTCAATAAAGCTTAAGCATTTGTTTCTGATTAGTTGAAAGCTTTCTCTATGAGTATTGAGGGGACTGATAATACGACTGCAAATAATTTTAGTTTAGAATACATGATTTTATACTGCTTAAAAACAAAGAGACACTGTTATTCATTTATTCTCAAAGATAATGACATGAACAAGTGCAGTAGTAGGGTTTTGCCTCTATGTTACTGTATCAGATAGAAGTTGCATCTGAGTTGAATGGGGTTGTGCTCACTGCTGCATATGCATATCATATTTGGTAGAGTTCCTCCAAAGCCTTTAATGTTGTACAGCATTGGCATTTGTCTCCATTCTCCCTTCCTTTTCACCTCTTATTTCTCTTATCTGTTGAAAATATTATGAACTAGAATTGTCATGTCCAGTCTAGATGCAAACTGTCTACTACTAATGAGAGACAGAGCTTTGGGTTTGCATTAATCAGTTCAAACAATCTATCTCTCTTCTTGTACTTGAGAGTTGTATTGTTTGAAGAGGCATTTGCAAGAGCTCAACGAGGAGCAGTGGGGGTACTGCTGATCTCCTGTGATCTATCTCTTTCATTTGAGAGCCTGAGTACTGCTAAAATCATACTTGAGCTCAAGGGTCCCAAGCGTTCTAATTTGGAGATTCTTCCCTTCCTAATTAGGATCAGAAGGTAGGAAATACTTTCCTCAAATGATCATTTCCAGTCTTTCTAAACCATCTTTTACTTCTTGCTCATTTCAGAACCTCCTATTACATTATTGAGTTAGAACTTTAAAAACAGTGTCTGTGCTAAGACCAAGGTCCATCTGCTCCTGGTTTTTGTCTCTGACAGTGAACCAAAACAGATATCTACTGAAGACGAAAAACTGGATGTGCATACACTGTTTATCTGAACTACTCTCTCATCTTTCAAAAATTTTTAGCTCAGGGGCTTTTACTTGACATGGCTTATAGTTTGGATGCCTGAGCGACGAGAGTTTAGTGATCAGCATTTCTGCCTCTGCCCTTTACCTATATTAAAATGTACTGTTAGAGGAGTGTATTTGTGACTCACATGAAATGCTTTATTTTATCATCCACCACTCCATCGCTGTAGCTCCAGCCTTAGCTGCCGTGGTTGCAGTTGCTTGTATGCTTCAGAAACAACTATTTCAGAAATAACTGTTCTAAAAATAAGCTCTCCAGTCCAAAATGGTGACAATGTAATTACTGGTGGGTGTTTCATTGTCCTTTTCTTGTAAATCCAGTCTATGCAGCATCAAGTTTCCAGTTGTGTCAGCCTTCAGGGTGGGAAATACTATCATTATTTAATTCTTTAAAAAAAAATCTATAATTAAAAATCATATAGATTTCCCATTCCCACTCCTTTAAAACTAAATCCTGGTTTTCTGATGAACTTTTTTAGGCTTAGAAGTATCATGTGGCAATCTAATTAAATGAAGTTTTGCCTCAATCTAGTGTCAAATCGCTCCTTGTGTGTCAAAAGAAAAGAATCCTTGTGTTGCCCAGAGAGATACTATATACATATCTAATAGACCCTTGGGTCTATTACATTGCTGAAGGTGCTGTTACACAAGTTCTTTGCATCGGTGCCTGAAGGCAGTCCAAGCCCTTTGTCTCTCAAGAGTGTGTTCCTGCTCTGTCCTGGCTGGCATAAAAATCTCTTCAGCCATGTGGAAAAACAGAGCAGGGAACTGATCCAGATGAAAAATAACCAGGCAAAAAGGTGTATATTTTTCAGTCTGATGTGTTTTCTGCAACAGGAGTGGTTGTGCTGACATGGCAAGAAGGTGTCGGTGTGAACAGGAGAATGAGGGGCCAGAGGCAAAGTGGCATCTGCTTCTACTGGACTGAGTAGCACTGCTTGCCAAATTTTAAACTGTACTCTGAAAGATATTTAGCTTGGCTCCTTTCTTTGGTATTGAGGAACAGTTTGAATGGACAAGGCAGGGTTTGGAAAAGAGGAAGACATTTTATCCATCTTATGCATGTGGACAAATATGTTTGGAGAAGTATGGTGACTTACATGAGAGTATATACTGAGATTCATCTTTGACCCGTAAAACCAAAGTGTCTTCTTGATACCTGAGTTAGCTGCTCAACTTCAAATAAAAGGGAGTCTCAGGTACTTTTCTTTTGGAGGAGAGCTCAGTTGTGATTGTAGACCAGCTTGATAAAGGCAGAGAAACAGCTTGCAAGTTGCAGTTGACTGTAGCTGTCTGAAGATGTCGTGTATGTCTGTTCTTCTCTTATCAGTAGATGCTAAATATGCCTCCTTTATTTACTTAAGGGGGGGAGGAGTGGTGTTTGTGTGTGCAGGGAATCATGCCCTAAGAATCTGTCTTGTAAGCTAAAAGGACATCCTAAATTTCAACTAAACCCTTGATTTCTCTGTTGAATATTGGTTTGATCTACGATGCTCTTGATGAACTTGGATTTACTCTCAGGAGCCTTCAACACTTCTCACTCTGTGCTGATTAGGCCCTAAGCTGCGTGATGTGGACTTAAAAATCTAAATTCACTTGAGTGAAACCAGACCTGCATATGAACCGTGGGAAGGTTATTTGTTTATCTGTTTTTCTTCCAGTAAGTGGAACATATTGCAGATTAGCCTCACATGAAGGGTTATTCCACCTGGCAAGTGCTCTCACTTCCCTGAGCATGGGAAGAGAGGCACTGTCATGTGGTGAATCCAGTGTTAGGTTGGCCCTGGAGTGTCTGAGCTCTTAGTGGTTGCTTGGTGATTCAAGGCAGCTTCTTTCCTATGCTTCTCTTGTCCTGTCAGGAGATCAGGATGGTGTTATTTTTCTTTTTTTTTAAAGTACACTGAGGTCATCTGGTGAAAAAGGTTTCTAAGAACTGGGGTGGGACAGTTAGATCAATTGTGAGATTTATATAAAAAATGTAACATTCTGGGCAATTCAACCCTCCCAATGTGACACAACAGAACACATTCTGTACCACAATAATTGGAGACAGGGCCTTCAGCTGTGCAGGACTTGGTTTCCCATGGCAAACCTAATGGGCTGAACTTCAGAATGTCCTCCAAGGGTCTGTTGGTCTTGCCAGGCTTTGGCCTGAGAAGGATAGTTACCTTTTTTTGAAAAGAGATCAAGATTGTGCTGAACAAGTGTTAAGTATTTTGCCTTTTTAGCCATTTGCAGGGACTGGAGACCGTCTGGTAACTGCATTTTTTTGATAAACTCTCTGAATGCTCCTTTGCATAACTTACTGATATTAATAGTGTCTTAAATAGATGACTGATAGTGTTCCTTATCCCAAGTGACAGCGGAGTGCAGGCAACTTATCGAGGCAGGCAGTCCTGTTGTTATCAGTTCTTTCAGGAGACACATTTCAGTTGTGAGAGGGCTTGCATGTGTCGAAACCACCTGGCCTATTTCTGCAGGAGCTAGCAGTGAAGTAGTGTTAGCACAGTATCTTAGCCTGGCCTCTGTACAGCTGTTGATGCTCCAGCTAACTGGACAGCCTAGTTTGGGTTTCTGTGCATGGCTTTGTTGACATACACGCTGCATGGTAGTATGTAAGACTGGATTTATTGGATTAATCTAGTGCAGTGTTTCCATAAATGGTACAAATAGAAGGGAATCATGATCAGCATTTGCTGTTTACTTCGGCCAAGAGGTTTTATGAGATGAGGAACTGAATGAATATTTGTAGATGCACGTAAGACTCCTTAGACTTTCACTGCCTCCCTCCAAGGACACATTGTATTCCTGGTGCCTTTGGTTGTGTATTAGTATTTCATCATTTAGTGAGGGAACTTGGATTCAGTTTCTGAGGAGTAACTAAGGCAGGTACGTGAGACTTGGCTAATCCATTATTAAATGAGGATTAAAGCATCCATTCTTCAAGGTGTAGTGCCATGAATAGATGGACATGTCAGCTATCTAGGGTCTATTCTTTTAACCTTTGACTTCCGATGGAATTTCCATATGTGACACTTCTGGTGACTTGGAGCATAAGGAATTCGTCACTGGACTCTTTGAAGCACTGTCTGTGCCTGGCACGGTATGAAGAGGGTGTGAAGGGCTACAAGTGACTTTTGATAATTGCACTGCAGTGAGGTTAAGAAAAGGAGTATGTTGTGATTCTCCAAGGCAAGGCTAAGAAGCTGAGTTCTGAGCAAGAGGTCCCACTGTGCTGGACAAAACACTAGCAGCTTAATCTCGGTTTACTGTGGACAGGGGCTGACTACATGAGACCCAGCATTGTATGGCCATGGGAGGGGGTCATGACTCAACCAGTGTTTCTTGATCGATTGTTCAGGGACCTCTCATTGTCTGTAACATAAAAGATTATTCTTTTAAAAAATTTAAGATCCATATATTTTTGAATAAGCAAGCAAGAAGGATAAAAATAGCTTAATTTTTATTTCATTAGAAGTTAATGTTAGCATGGTAATATTGGACAGGATGCAAGTTTTTTCTTTGGAAAGATTGACCAGTACTGGTGCCACTTTCTGCTTCACAATTCACTGTAGCTGTTATTTTTGGCATCCTTTTGACTTTTTAAGAAATTCCAGTTGGGTACTGAAATTGCTGATTTGTTTTTTGGACTCAAAAGTTTACCACAAATTTTTTCTCATATCAAGTTCATTCTGTTGTTTTTATTTGTTTCTTTTTCCTTTCCTTCGTGTTGTACATACACCTTATAAATGTGCCTGCAGTTTCACAATCATCATCAGGAGTATAACATAGTAAATATTATTATGATGTGCTATTTCCACAGACTTTGAGCTGTCTGTAAAGTTGGGAAGATATATGGATTTGGAAAGGAGAAGGTAAAGATCTTATGGGATTATTCCAATTTATTTGAAGAAATAGGAAATAAGGAGTGAAGTTAGAAAAATTAAAATAGATGAGTTTTAAAAATATTACAGTAAAAAGTTTAAATTCTTCTTCAGCTTTCCTGGACTAGTTACCTAGAAGTTGGAAAGGCATATTGTTTCCATAAAGGGCGTTAGCTGAATTTCAGTTGTTGCATGCCCCTTTAAACTCACGGTGGTCAACATTTGAGAATGAAAAAGTATTTACAGAAGGTAAAATTTCCCTGAAGTGCATTAAATAAGCAGCCTCTACCTAAAAATAAAACTGGAATACTAATTGTTTTTCCATGCTTTAGAGTCTAGCCACCAGTTGCCATAAATGATTTTTGTATTTAACTTTGTTACTTTTTAAGTAATTTTGAAGTATGTGATCGTGTTCCTGCTTATGAAAGATAAGTTACAGAATTGACCAGCTGCACCCTTAATCCTCTGATATTCTGTAAGCAGAAAAAAGTTCTGTAAATGTCAGGCTGATGTAACTCATAGAGAACATCTATGTTTACAAAACATAAGAGGTTCAAAATCACAATCATGTTAACACAGCTTTTTCAACAAGAACAAATTTATCCAGCTATTAGTGTTAGAGCTTATTTAATTTTAAAAAGTCTGTCTGAAAATGCAATATTCTCTCTGGAACTAAAAGAATTTCAGGAAGTCCTAAGAGAACACTAGGTGTGATCGTGATTTGATATGGAAAAATGAATAGATCAACACTGCAATAAGTAACCTCTTCAAATGGTGATATTATGGACACAAGGATAAGAATATATTTTGTTTATATTATTCCCAGAGGAAATGGGAGATCACTACAAACTACTGTTTTTTATCACGTAGACTTATACTCTGTTGCATTTGTCATCTTCGTAGGTGGTTGGGTTGTTGTTGGGGTTTTTTTTGGTTGTTTGGTTGGGTTTTTTAGCAAGTCACTACTTAACTTTCTTACCTTTATTTATAAGTGTAGATTTTACTTTGTATGAAACAGAACAAAGTGTTTAAGAAAATGTGCTGGAGTGACTGCATTTGGAGCAAAGTTTTAGAGTGTCCCATCAAGAAGCCAACAGTTTTAGATTGTTGAGAATTTTATTTTAAGAGTATCGGAAAAAGTTTGAGTGTGGGCTCTTCTGGCAATGGCTATAATTTGGCATTACACCCCACCTACTTTGCTTTGTCTGTCTGAAGGCGTGGCACGGCTGCCCTACCAGCCATAGCAGACCAACACCACAGCTGCAGCATAGAGCCACGAAGCAGGGGTGATTTGCCATTACTGTCATGCTTGAGCTCTAGGAGGCTGTAAAGGTAGTTGTGAAAGAAGACTGCCAAAAGAAGAGTACTGACATTCAGTAATCCTCTTTGGAATTCCCTTTGCTGAGCATCTCAAAGTGGCTTTTGTATTATGAGTAAAAATATGATCCATCTGTGTAGCCAGGGAGTTATCCTGTCATGCTGTGTCTTCAACAAGCTAAAATGACATGTTCTACAGTGAGAAATGAGAAAATGTCTCTTAAAGAAAAGAATATGTGAAAAGGGTGTGAAAAATATGTGAAAAATATGAGAAAAGAGTGGTGATGAGTCACTCACTACACATGTTTGCAAACAACAAATTGTTACTCACAGTTCAACAGGGGTGTTGCACTCACAGTATTGTATAGGTGTATTCTCTGTGTTTTCTGTAGGTGCGTGATGATAGTTTGCAACCGCAACCAACCAACATAAGAATTCAAAAATTATAATGTAAATATATGTCATCATCAAAAGTTGCCCGAACGAAGAGCCAAAATGGTTCATGTAGGATTAATCCATGCAATGTAATAGCAATAGAAGCCTGATGAATATTATTTATGAGGCAGCTTTTACCAGGTAGCCAAAATATTGTCAAGGGGGGCAGAAACTACTGACTACAATGAGGAACTGCTTTCTAAATTCTCAAGTCTTATTCAAGTGTTTGAAGCAACAGTTTGCTAAGACACTCAGGCAGTCTGTCTTTGTGGAAAATGCCCAGTTATGTCTGCTGTCCATCCATCTCCCCTTTTTTGATATATGGGTTCTGGTACTGTTTGTTTTAATATTATTCCCTTTTCTGCTTGCCAGTGTCTGACATTATATGCCTGACATTAATGCCCTTCAGACCAAAAAAAAAANGCTCTTAGAAAAAAAAAAAAAAAAAAAAAAAAAAAGACAAACCACAAAATGGAGTGCACTTTTCTTCCAAAGCATCGATGAAAGGTGGCTGTGTTTCAGCTGCTGGAAATGTTAACAAATGGCTTATACTCAGATGAATATAGACTGTGGTACAGACTGCTCATAGCTGTTTCACTATTCTCTTTTTGAGGCAGGCTTCTTTAACCTTCAGAGTTTTCTGTGTCATTCCATTTTTCTTCATCTTTTTCTTTCCATTTTCTTTTCCATGCCACCCACATGATTTGTCTCACAAGTTCTTTCTTCAGCCAAAGAAGACTGGGCATTGTTTATTTGAGAAGTCATTTTAGAGTCTGCTGGTAAGAATTGCTAGAAGCCATTCACAGAATGCTTGATGTTGGAAGGGACCTCTGGAGGTCAGCTGGTCCAGGGGCCATCTGGAGACAGCTGCTCAGGGCCATGACTTTTGAATACCTCCAAGGGTGAAGAGTCCACAACCTCCTTGAGCAACCTGTTCCAGTTCTCAGTCACCCCCATAACAAAAGCGTAACTTTCCACAAGATGTACAAGGGGAGAATCAGATCCACATGCCCACCACATGAGCCTCCTTAAAATATGTCAGTTGTGTAATTTTACTGTAGCCAACCTCCTATGTCTGGTGACTGCTCACACGGTAAATTAGCTCAGCCCAAGAATTGATTTCCATTTGACTACAGCTTTGTCTGTAGCAATTGAATAAATTTTGTTTTATCTTAATGAATGAAATATATGGGTAAGGTCTCTGAGTTCTCTTTGTTGTTCTGTCAAAAGATGTCCTGTATCCATGCTGAATAGTTGGGTTTTTTTCACAGATGCACCTGAAATACAACTTGACTACATGAATCATGCTGATGTGTAGAATTTAATTGCATTGTTTTACTTTAATCTTCTTCAAAGAGCCAAGAGCTTTGGAGTGTTATATTTAGAAATATTGGTTCAATCATTTTGCATACATTGCAGCAGCATCTAAAAAAAAATCACACCTTATCACCTTATCATATTTTTTGTGTAATTCAGTTCATTAAGGCGTTTGATGTTGATTTCATTTTACCCACAACAGATTTTAGCTGAGCTTGGCAATGCCTCATTAGGAGATTTGTCATTGAAGTCTTAAGACTAATCAGAGGTTTTCACTGTGTGCTGCTGTTCAAGGGGAGCTTTCAGTGTTTTGTATGTAAAGCACAGCAGATTTAGTGTTGCGTTTATCCTTGGAGATCCGTTTATCAGTTAGAGAGAGAGAATGAAAATCCCGAGCAGAATAAAGCCTATTCTTGTCAGTTTGTGCTAAATTATAAGGATTACACCTTAAACACTTCCCTTTGTATGCACTTGGCAGATATTAAATGATGAGGTGATAATGGTATTTTATTATCCGTGCTGTTTTTGTGAAAGGAGTAGTGCTTTTGGCCATATTGTGAGGCGTGTTTGTAGATTTTTATTTTGTGTCCTCATGGTTTCAGCTACTATGACAGAGTAGAGCTGGATCTCTGATAAGATGGGTGGCAGCAAAATTTGAAGTAAAAACTATGTACACATGCCTATATTGAACTGCATGTGACAGCTCACTGTGCAGGCTTTGCTCTGGCTGCTGCTAGGAGATAGTCTCATGGTTAGTTAGCACCTCTTGCTTGTCACCATGAATTAACTACCACTAAGAGGACTCGATTGCCCATGGCACAGAAAAAGCCTCCAGGTCAGAGCTGCCCTTTCTGCACCCAAGGGAAGCCTGCTTGGACTCATAGGTGTTCTGCCCATAGTGTTGGGGGGAGGAATGTTTGTGAGAGGGAGAGAGCAAACACTTACTCCATTGTTTTCTTAGTCAAAATTTAAGCTATTAAGCATTTTATTGCTGTCTGATTCCACATTTTGGACCTCCATTCCCACTGTGTTGAACAGGCATATAATTTGGGAGGGCCATGATAAGGTCTTACCAGAGCCTTCTCTTCTTCAGGCTGAACAGCCACAACTCTTAGCCTTTCTTCAGAGCAGAATTCTTCCAGCCCCCTGGTCATTTTTGTAACCTTCCTCTGAACCAGCTCTCAGTCTTCCTTGTACTGAGTCCCCAGAGGTGGGTGGAATACTCCAAGTGGCATCTCAGCAGAGTAGAGGGGGAGAATCACCTCCCTCCAGTGCTGGCCACACTGCTTCTTAGGCAGCCCAAGACAGGATTGGGTTTCTGGGCTGCAAGTGCACGTTGCCAGCTCATGTAGATTTTTTCATCCATCAGCACCCCCAGGTTCTCGGCAGTGCTTCTTGATCCATTCATCTCCCAGCCTTTATTGATACTGGGCATTGCCCTGACCCATGTGGAGCACCTTGCACTCGGCCTTGTTGAACCTCAAAAGGTTCCTTAAGTTCAACAGCTTGGTGTCATCTGCAACATCCACAGATATGCCTGGATTTAAATAAGTGTTTCTGCATCCTTGGATCCAATCTTTGCTGGTATACTTTAGTCAGCTAGTATTTCAGTTATCCTTTTACTGTCCATATCTGTAAAAGTAGATGGAAATATGGTAGTTTGATCATCATCCTGCTGTTGTAGGGGAATTGGTGTCTTCTTTACTTAGTGTGGCACCAGTTTGGCTCCAGCACCTGAGTATGCATGACGAACTTTTGAACCTGCAGTTTTGCCTGTGGGATTGATAGCATTCTAAATAAGTGAGCATTTGGGGTTTGCCTGGACATGATGTAATGACATAATTGCAGAACCATTTGGCTTTTAACCACAGATACAGGCTTTTTTTAAATGTACTCTCTTTAGCTTGACAAAATAAAAAGATATTAATCTTCAGTCTCTGCTACTCCATCAAGTATTAGAACAATCATAAGTTGATGGGCTGACACAAAATTCCCCTGAAACTTAGTGTGCAGGAATGTCAGTGTTATTTTTAACTGTCTCCAGCAGGAGGCTTTTTGTCTGGAAGGAATT
Source organism: Sclerurus mexicanus (assembly GCA_013396755.1). NCBI lineage: Eukaryota > Metazoa > Chordata > Aves > Passeriformes > Furnariidae > Sclerurus > Sclerurus mexicanus. The sequence goes on along the minus strand of VWZF01001537.1, from coordinate 258,166 downwards.
CAGAGGTTTACCTTGTAGCCTGTGTTCAAATTCACACATAGGCTGCTAGAGAGTCTTAAAGGTCTCATGAAGTTAAAGATATCTGCACTCTGTGTTGCAAGATAAACTGTGTTGTAGTGGTGATGTTTGTGTGTAGCGTAGGTGGATACAGGATGCAGTAATTGACTGTTCACCTCTGCTGTTTGGCTGGTGGTAGCTGGAAGATCTAGCGCATGTCCCATGTGCGTGGATTGACCTTGGCAATGCCAGGTGGCTGCCAAATGCCCACTCTGTCACTCTCCTCCCCAGATGGACTGGGAAGAGAAAACACAACGAAAGGCTTGTGGATTGAGATAAGGATGGGGAGAGATCACTCAGCAATTAGCATCATGGGCAAAACAGGCTCAACTTGGGGAACTTACTTTAATTTATGGCCAATCAAATCAAAGTAGGGTAATGATAAATAAAAAACACCTTCCCCTCACCCCTCCCTTCTTCCTGGGCTTGTCTTAACTCCCAGTTTTCTCTCTCTTCTCCCTCCATGGCACAGCAACACAGGGAACGAGGGCTGTTTTCAGTTCATCACACGCTGTCTCTGCTGCTCCTTCCTCATCAAAGGGAGGACTCCTTACACTCTCTCCAGTTCCAGCATAGGGCCCTTCCCCTGTGAGACAGTCCTCCATGTATTTTTCCAATATGAGCGCTTCCCAGGGGCTGCAGTTCTTCATTAACTCCTCCATGTGGGTCCCTCCCATGGGATACAGTCCTTCAGGAAAATGCTGCTCAGTGTGGGTCACAAGTCCTGCCAGGAACCTGCTCCAGCACAGACTTCCCAGAGGGACACAGCCTTCTTTGGGCATCCCCCTGCTCCAGTTTGGGGTCATCCCTGGGCTACAGGTGAATCTCTGCATCCCCATTGACCTCCATGGGCTGCAGGGGCACAGCTGCCTTACCATGGTCCTTCACCATGGGCTGCAGGGGAATATCTGCTTCAGTGCCTGTAATACCTCCTCCCCCTTCTTGTGTACTAACCTTGCTGTCTGCAGGGCTGTTGCTCTCACATATTCTCATTCCTCCCTCCAGCTGATGCTGCCCAGCAATTTTTTTTTCCTCCCTTCTTGACTGTGCTATCCCAGAGGCACTACCATCCTGGCAGCTTCATCCTGGAGCCAACTGGCATTGGCTCAATTGGACATGGAGGAAGATTCCAGAAGCCTCTCACAGAAGCCAACCCTGTAGCCTCCCTCCTCCCCAAAAACTGTCATGCAAACCCAAAACAGTGTGCTAGTATTTAACAATTTTTTTTTCAGATGGTATTCATATCTTATTTCTGTTTCTGTAAAAGGGAAGTGTTGTGGCCATATTAACTGTGTCACAGGAGAAATGCATGTTGTTTTCACAAATTTGTAAAGTATTACAAGGTGTCTAAGTAGAAATTTAGTTTTCAAATTTATTTGGATATCTACCAGGTGTGTGGGAACATACTGAAATTCACATGCTAGTTTAGAAGGATGTGGTGATTGTCATTGGTCATGTTAAAAAAATAAATTGTAGGTGCTTCTGCTGCTTATTGTGTATGAACAAAGCCTTACAACTCTATTAAGTTGTGGTAAAAATGGTGGTTGATTTTGAGTGCCCACATTAGTTAGGCATTTAATGGTTAAATATTACATTGCATTTAAGTTATAGATATTTATAATAAGAAATAAATTTTGCTCAAACACTTTGCAATTTAAAAGTCAGGGGAATACACTGTTCAAATAATTATAGTCCTTTAAAACACAAGACAGTAGAAGCACTGCACAGTGAAGGCAGCTTAATCATCTGCAAGGTACAAGTTTAATATGAGTCTGAATAAACAATTTCCAAATAATACTAAAGAGGAGACCATTTAAAATCTCGATGACAGATCACGGTTGTCTAAATTAGAGCAGAGCAGTTGTCCATCTGTAAATAATTTCTAGCAACAAATAGAGATGTGACTGGAAAATAAGTTGTCTTAACTTGTGGGGTTTTGGTTTGGTTTTACTATGATACTTGATGCCACTCACAGTATAAAATTTCAAGCATCACCTTAAAAATAATGTAGATCCATTACAGCTACCGATTGCAATGGAGTAGAGAGGAGTCCTGGGATTTGTCAGATAAATATTTCGCCTTGATTTTATAAATACACAGTCCTCGCTGTGGGTAAGAGATGTCTGAATGATTGAAAAGATTATTGCAGTTTGTATAGTAGGTTGAGGTGAATTTAGATGTGTGTCATGTTGACATTTTAATTTCCTGTCTTGCCCAATGGTTATTGATCAGAGTCAGACTATATATGAATCTCTTTTATTTTACCAAGCAAAGTGCAGTAGCACAAGATCACTGTAGTAATTTGTTATGAAATAATTAACCAATAGCATACACATACACACACACACACACACACACACACACGTATTTGTGGAGCTTATCCCATCTCCAATACCATTTTGCCTTCTCTGCAGCCTTAGGAATACAGATTTATATAAGGCAATACTTATTCCACATTGTACAGGTGTTGCTTATCTCAAGAGTGAGAAAAATGTAAATGTTATGGTATAAAACTCCCAAAATTTCAGAAAGTGAAGATTTTTACATGGCCCTGTTGTGCTCTGAAAGAGTTCTGATGGCCTGTATTCCCCATGATTGAGGGCTGAAGGTCACTCCAGCAATCCCTTGTTACTGGGGAGAGAGTTCAGTAGTGAGACCAAGACACAAATGGTGTTGGAAAATCCCCTGAATCTCACTCCCATCCCTAAAAAAACCATTCCCTCTGCAGGGGCCTTTGCAGGCTTGAACTGATGCAAGTTAAATTCAAGTTGCTTAGATTTTTCAATGGAGAAGGGTTGACGTAAGTCACTTTCAGTCATGTCATTTCAATATATTTCACTTTCACCAAACCTATACATTCTTTTGCAAGGAGCATGCTGGGAATTTCAGGAGGTTCTTGCATAAAATTAGTTGTTCAAAATATGATTGATATTGCCATTTTAATTGTAACCACATTAGAGAAGATTATTTTTTCCCTTTTTTTTGAACATCCCACAGGTCATAAATGTTGATGGAACAATGAGGAAAACCCTCCTAGAAGATAAGCTTCCACATATATTTGGGTTCACACTGCTGGGAGATTACATCTACTGGACTGACTGGCAGAGACGAAGCATTGAAAGAGTTCACAAGATAAAGGCCAGCAGAGACATCATTATTGATCAGCTGCCAGATTTAATGGGCCTTAAAGCAACAAGTGTTACCAAAGTGTTTGGTAAGCATGAGCAACGTAGGATGGGTCTGTAGTAATTTCTAGATGGGCTTGGTTTCATTAAGCAACCACTGGTCTCTTGTAATGAGAATAACTATGGTCTGATGCATTTGAATAATTTTAAAGGAAAATTGCAGCTATTGTTTCTAAAGTTGGGAAAATATAGCGTTGCAAAAAAATGTGGGCCTCCAGCTTTTGGTGACATTTTACATGTCTTCCACAGCTTCCACTGCACTCTTTGTGTTTTCGTAAGAATTTTATTCCTGGTTTTATGCTACAGGAATCATTATTGTCACAGAAATGCTCCCTTTTCTGTTGCTCTTTTCTTCCAGTGTGAAGTCCCAGAGATGTTCAGTTAGCAGAATGCTTTTCACTATGTTGGGCAGTATAGGCAGAGTCAGTCACCTGACAATGTTGCCCCAAAGCATGTGGCACTTATATATCAACTCCAACACTTCAATTGTACCTAAGTCTTAACAGTTAAACCTTGCCCTTGGCATGGGATCAACAGCTAGATCTCTGCATTCTTCCGCTGCATCTTCTGAGAGGTGCAGTGAGTGTTTTAGGTCCTCTGCTGGCATTCTGCAGCGAGTATGTCCCAGGACCTCCTGCCTTCAGTAACTCGAGAGGTGTGTGTTCACCACAGATTTTTCTGCTACCTGAAACACTGGAGTCCGGGCATAGCAATAAATGGATTCATTGGTCAGCTGCTAAAATTAGTGAGAATAGTTGCAATGGAATCACATAAAGGAGGTTGTCAAATTACACCCTGACAGTAAGTGGATTTCCAGCCTTTCAGGAAGTTGTACTTGAAGAATAGTGAAGTCATCAAGCTGCAAGTTATGCCATCAGTCCAAAATATATATGCCCTAAAAAAGGAAAATGAAAAGAAACCTGGTTGAGACTGATCTTGTTATATGTGTGGTATCAGTCTTTAAATGCTTAAATCCTTAGTTCCAGCAGATGGAGAAAGGCAGTCATTTATCTGTTGGTCCTTACTTTCCACTCCACATTCCCTCCCCATCACACAAAACAATAAGTGCGAGATTGTGGTGATCTTGTTGGAACTGCTTCTGCTAATGAATCTTCTGAGCTTTAAATTAAACAGCTGGGAAAGAACTGCAGTTATCCAGCTCTTTTCTCATCCTTTTGTATCACTGAACATTTGTATAAACTGGTGGTTTCAAATTGATACAAAAATGTAGAACTTGGCCAAAAATAACAATTAATTATCTGCTTTCAGTTAATGAATTTAATCTTTGGGGAGACAACAAAGTTCTATTTGTAGCTGATATTTGTACAATAGGAGTAGGTCCAGCTTCATAATGCTGGGTAGAAGGAAAGAATCCATTTGGAATGCCTTTTTTTTTTTTTNTTTTTTTTTTTTTTAAGAATTCCCTGTTGACAACCCATAGTGTTAACTTATTTTGAAAAATTATATGGTATTTCTGCTCAACCTCCTGTGCTCCCCTTTACCTTCACAATGCGTTGCTATCTGTTTTGGTTTGTTTGTATGTTTTAAGGAACTAATTGGATGCACTAATATCTATTTTGTTTTGGGTTTGCTTTTCTTTTAAGGAACTAATTCATGTGCAGAGAACAATGGAGGCTGCAGCCATCTGTGTTTCTTTACACCCCAGGAGACCAGGTGTGCCTGTCCCATTGGCCTTGAGCTGTTGAGTGACTTGAAGACTTGCATCATTCCTGAAGCCTTCTTGGTTTTCACAAGCAGAGCAGCAATTCATAGGATTTCGCTTGAAACCAATAATAATGATGTTGCTATTCCTCTTACTGGAGTCAAGGAAGCATCTGCTCTGGATTTTGATGTCTCTGATAACAGAATCTATTGGACTGATGTTAGTTTGAAGGTATTACTGACATGTGAATTCCTTGAATATAAAGCCCCAGAGCAGTTACTTTGATCTAACAAAGGTCTCTGTTACATGATCTGTCCTGCAGTTGCTAGTGTTGTCATTGAATTGCATCCAAGGAAGCCCTTGGAGATGAAGACAGTTGCATTGCTGAATGCACAGTAGGGTGACAGGCATCTTCCTGCTTCAAATAAAAATTTAAAGTCGTGTCTGCTCATATGGAATGCCTAAGTCTTGGATGCTGGATATGTTGCATCCATATATGTATCTACTGTAGAAAAGCTGTTTTCATGTCACATAGCAGAGTAATTCAAACACTGAGCTTGGCAGACCCATGAGCTTTCTATCCTCTTCCAGTTTTGACTTGAAAGGCAATTGTACTCAATATTAACATTTGGCAAGTGAACTTTGGATTGGTTGCTGTTAGTCTGTGGCTCCAGCTTGGCACAGAAAAGGCCAGGGAACTTGTCCAGTCTCCTCCACACTGTATTAAGGGCCTGCCTGCCCCCAGTTCTATCTCAATGTGTTCCCCAGAAGTTTGACATTTCCTGTGACGTTTGGTTCACATCCAGGTGTGTGCTAGAGTGAGTGTTGTGCTCTTCATCAGTGCTACTTTGCTTTTTGAAGTGAATTCAGTAGTGGTAGAAAATTATGGATTCGCTTCACTGTAATGAAATTCTTCTATTTACACTCTTAATAGGTTTTCCAAGAGCAATCAAAGTTTCCTTGCCATCATGCCCAAGCCATAATATGGAAAAGCTCAATTTTAAAGCCTGAAGGGCTTGTGCAGTTTCCATAGCTTCTCTGTGAAGTCTAATGGGGGCTGTGCTTCAGTGGTAATGGTGCTGCTTGCAGTGTGGATACCTTTCTTTCGGAAGGGGGCCAATGTACTAAATTAGTGTAGTGCAGATACAGTTACTAAATAAATCTCACACAAGCACATAGAGAGCAGCAGTTATGGTCATCTTAACCATTTGTAGTGGAAAACAGATTACTTCACATGTATCGATATGTGTATCTCAGTCTCACACTGTGCAGAACTGGAAAACATTTTACTTGTTTGTGGCCTCCTGAATTATCCAGCATACTGTGTTTTCACATATCAGGTTTTTCCACACCTCTGGGTTCTCATTCCCTCTTGTCCCCCACATCCTGCCTCTTAGCAGCAGGTATTATAATTCAAAGCCCACAGTCATGTCCCTTTCCTTTGGTGACCACCACCTCCCTGATCTCCTCCAGCCTCTGGTTGTATGAGGATGCATTTTCAAAAGCTATACTACATGATTCCTGGTTTTGACAGTTACCTTTAAAAATATCAAATGTCTCTTACCCCTTATACATTCATTTATCAAGTTATTAAGAAATCAAGAGCTGAAATGTTGGCAGGCATGTAGAATGATTGCTTAGTGTTGATAACACAGATGAGTAATCGGTCCTGCAGTTATTATTTACCTGGGTATTGTTTCAGTGCTCCATGTTATTTATATGTGACTTATTTATAATATGTGCACAATCCTTGCCTTATGACTTGTTTTGATGAGTGTGCATTCTGAAAATCAGATCCTTTTAAGATCTCTTGGTCTGGTCATGAGAAACCACTAGCTTTCTGTAAATTCAGGTGCTTTTATCCTGAGAATTTCTGTCTTTTTTGACAACAGGAATTATTTTTTTTAAATGTAACAGTGGCTGATTTTTTTTTACTAATTTCTTTTTGTACACTAAACTTCATAATTGTTATTCTTTTTTATTGCAGTTGGCTATCCGTAAATGCTGTAATATTTTTACACAATTGTTTTCCAGACCATAAGCCGAGCTTTCATGAATGGGAGCTCTGTTGAACATGTGATTGAGTTTGGGCTAGATTATCCTGAGGGAATGGCTGTAGACTGGATGGGAAAGAACCTCTACTGGGCAGATACTGGGACCAATCGCATTGAAGTAGCCCGCCTGGATGGACAGTATAGACAGGTCCTTGTGTGGAAGGACTTGGACAACCCAAGGTCTCTGGCTCTTGATCCTACCAAAGGGTAAGGGACAGTGTTGTTTTTCAAAGCTTTGTGTGATATTCTTGTGTGTGACAAGTTATTTGGCACTTTATATAGCTCCTTTTCTTCAGAGTCTTTGACAAGACAATAAACGTTCCACAATCCTATGGGTCGCAATGAAAAATTAATAATTGTCAAAAATATTATTCTGCCTTTGTCTAAAAAAGGACTATTATGATACTGCATGTGACCACATTAGTTATTATTCTTTTTTTAAGAGCTGAAAATAAATTTATCAAAGTCAAAGCATGCAGCTAAACATGATCATACTTAGCTGATATCCTGTTTTTGTTCCACTCCTCATTGCAGATACATGTACTGGACTGAATGGGGAGGAAAACCAAGGATTGTTCGAGCGTATATGGATGGAACAAACAGCATCACCTTGGTGGACAAAGTGGGTCGTGCCAATGACCTCACTATTGATTATGTGGACCAAAGGCTCTATTGGACTGACTTAGACACAAGCATGATTGAGTCATCAAATATGCTCGGTAATCTAGTGCTACAGTACACCAGCCAGTACAGAAATATGCACTGACTATAGTAAAGCAGTTGAATAATTCCCCTGATTTCATCCCTGTGGACTAGAATTGCTCTAAGAAGTACCTGAGAGCATGCAGGATATCTGTACCCCTAACTTGGAGAATTTAGATTCCTAAAAGTTATATGGGGAGGTTGCCTCTATACTTAGTTCTGGTGGTTTGCAGGGAACTGGCTTCTGGTTTATGAGTTTTTTCTTCTTTCTCAAGTCTTAGTCAAATGGAAAGTAGAGCAGAAGAATTAAAAAAGAGGTGTTCTGTGGAATCTAGCATTGGACGTTTGGTTGAAACAGAAGGAGATGATGCTGATAAAGGCTACATCTTCATTTGATGGCAGAAATTCACAGAGGTTTATGCTTCAAAATGTTTGGGAAGGCAGTTTATAGTAAGACTTTACCTCAGTGATGCATCTCTGGCAGTGGCTGTGCTCTAGAAGGTGTTAAATCTGTTGCAAATGTTGCGAACTGAGCCACTGAGTGTGGGAGTACTGAGACTTCTGCCAAACAAATGGTTTCCTAAAGTCTCGGGATAGCTGTATGTTCAGTTACACTGCAAAAGATCTGTTTCTCGAGTGAAACGCCATAATTTCTTGTAGCTGTTTCTCTGTACTTCTCAAGTTTGTTGTTGCTCTCATGCATATTAATTTATTGGCCTAAGTGATTATTGGAGCTGATAGTATTCCCTATTTGGGATGATAAGCATGAGACATATAAAGTAGTACTTATTTAAATTACAATAGACTTGCACAGATTCAAATTGCTCTATAGGCAAGAGGGTATCAGGATAAGGTTTTTGAATGCAATGGTTTATGTTATCTCTTGAGCAGATCCTACATTATAAGGAATCCCATGATGCTGATTTGGGAAATGAGGTTTTATTTTAAAAAGAAGAAAAAAAAATTTAATGGCAGTCACACGCTTTATTTTATATCATGGGAATTGTCTTTTCGTTGATTACCCTTATTTTTGCAGGACAAGAACGAGAAATCATAGCAGATGATCTACCTCATCCATTTGGATTAACCCAATACAGTGACTACATCTACTGGACAGACTGGAACCTTCACAGCATAGAAAGAGCAGACAAGACCAGTGGGAAGAACAGGACACTTATTCAGGGTCATCTGGATTTTGTGATGGATATATTGGTCTTCCATTCTTCACGTCAGGATGGCTTGAATGATTGTGTGCAAAATAATGGCCATTGTGGTCACTTGTGCCTTGCCATACCAAATGGATTTAGGTGTGGCTGTGCTGCTCATTATACCTTGGATCCCAACAGCAGAAACTGTAGCTGTAAGCCTTTTTGTTTGCTACTATATACTTCAGTGCTTTTGGCTCTCAGGTGGTTAAAGGGAAGGGATCACAAGTCCATTTCAAAGATTCTGGCTTTAAAAGTGATCTTTAAAAATGAGGACAGAGTATGAAATTTTATAGCCATTTTTATGACATGAACTAGGCATGAAGATTTGTATTTCAAATCTTAGAACTGACAGTGCTGTCAAGTCTAGTCTTTCTTGTTTTACCACAAGTGCTTTCTAGGTGACTCAGCTGTGTGATTGAAGCTTTCCCACTCCTTACCTAAGTGTGTAGGTGGGTGGAAGAGGACTTATAAACAAAAAATGTCTTTTTCTCTTAAGTGTTTAAAGTCAGCAAAAATAACATCCAGTAAAACAGCCTCCTAAGTCCTGTTTAGTATCTTTATCAATGATCTCTACAAAGGGACCAAGTGCCCTCTCAGTTTTTAGGTGACACCAAGTTGGGTGGGAGGGTTGGTCTGTTGGAGGGGTAGAAAGGCTCTACAGACTGATCTGGATGGGGTGAATCACTGGGCCAAGGCCAATTGGAAAAGTAGCTGGAAAGCTGCCCAGCAGAAAGGACGTGGGGGTGTTGGTTGACAGCCAGATGAACACGAGCCAGCAGTTTGCCCAGGTGGCCAAGAAGGCCAATGGCATCCTGGCTTGTATCAGAAATAGTGTGGCCAGCAGGACTACAGAAGGGATTGTCCCCCTGTACATGGCATTGGTGAGGCCAAACCTTGAATCCCGTGTTAACTTTTGGGCCCCTCCCCACAAGAAAAGTATTAAGGGGCTTTGGGGTGTCCATAGAAGGGCAATGAAGCTGGTGAAGGGTCTAGAGAACATGTGTAGGAGGCTCAGGGGAGACCTTGTCACTCTCTGCAAATACCTGCAAAGAGGTTGTAGCAAGATGAGTGTCATTCTCTTTTCCGAGGTAGCAAGGGATAGAACCAAAGGAAATGGCCTCAAGTTGCACTGGAGAAGCTTTAGATTAGATATTAGGAAAGATTTCATCACCGTAAGGGTAGTCAAATAGGCTGCCCAGGAAAGTGGTGGAGTCACCTCCCTGGAAGCATTTAAGAGATGTGTAGACGTGGCGCTTTGGACATGTTTTAGTGGTGGACTTGGCAGTGTTAGGTAGACAGCTGGTCTTTTCCAACCTAAATGATTCTGTTATAATATAGGAAATACTGTGACTCTGTATTGCCCACAGTCACTGGTGTTACTTAAATTCCACATGGGGAACACAGTTACTTTATAATATGAAAAAGAAATACTTTCTGGGTGAGGATGTGCATATTTACCTTCTGAAGTACACAAAGAAACATTTTCAACTTAATAGCAAAAGTCTTCAGTTATGAGTTAGTGTAATTTTCATTGTGAATGTAAATGTCTCTCTGGGGTTTTGGCCTAAATATTCCTTGTCTTCTGCGGCAATTTATTTTTGTGAATTGCATTTTCTTATGCATTCTGTTTTGGCTTTTTTCAGCCCCTGCCAGTTTCCTGTTATTTAGCCAGAAATCCGCAATCAGCCGGATGATACCAGATGATCAGCAAAGTCCAGATATCATCCTACCTATGCATGGTCTGAGGAACGTCAAGGCTATTGATTATGATCCCTTAGATAAATTGATCTACTGGGTGGATGGACGTCAGAATATTATAAAAAGAGCCAAAGATGATGGCACTCAGGCAAGTTTACATCTTCTGTACAGTTTTGTTTGGGTCTTTTTGTGTGCTTTTTACTTTATGCTTGACATTCCTCTTCTATCCACTGCACCAAGGGATCATTACTTTAAACTACTCCTGTCAGCACTTATTTGTGTATATTCTATTTTAGGATTGTGGTTTTAATTTATACTCGAAGAAGTGTAATAGAATAGAGTACATCATATGTATCTGAAACCATAAGCCCTGAATTGCACTCTTTAGTTAAGGATGGGCTCTCAAGTAAGGCAGACTCACTATTAATACTCAGGACAGATAAACTGTGTTCTAAAATTAATAATGTACATGCCAGTTGCGAGATAATGTTGTCATCATTGTAAAGCTCTCTCAGAATGAAAACCCTCAGCTATCCAAGCTGTAGTTAAACCTGTTGATTGCTGTGCCAGATATATGTGCATGGCTTATCCACATGCTTAGTGGTTTTAATGTGTTGGGGACATTACTTTTTTGCACTAGATACACAACAGTGGTAAGAAGTGTAATGTTCTTTCAAGCAGTGTTATGTGTTAACATAACTTAATTCCTTAATTCCTAGATCAAGGTAACATTCTTTAAAAACTATGGTGTGAGTAAGAATATAAAACAAAGTGGCAAATAGGCAGGTTATATTTTCCTATTTCTTGGGCAGTTGTATATAAACAGTATGACGTTATATCAGTGGAAATGGACTTGTCTCTTCATGCATCTAGCAACTCAGAGGTTTTACAGTTTCCTTTAAAGGTAGAGATGAGAGTTTTATTTTTTGGCCATTTCTTTTAAGATCAGGAGTACATATGTTGGGATGAGCAGCTACCTGTGTTCTAGATGAATTTTGAAGTTTTGCTCTTGCTTTTTAGGATTATGCTAGGTGCCAATTTTTCCAGTCTAGCTTCTCTTTGGTACGTCTAGGTGCAAATAGCAATGGAGATTTATTTGCTCTGTGATTTCCTCTACCTTGGCCACACATCTTTGAAGACACAGATCCCCTGCAACTTTTGACTTTAGAATCTTCACTAACTATATTTACTTAATTTAATTATATTGTGCTGTTTGGAGATTATGGCATATAAATTTCATGCCTGGTTAATCTTACCTTTGATTTCAGGAAAAGAATAATTTCTTTTTAGTGCTAGGCACACTGTCAAGACACAATAGAGTTAAAGCTTTAAGTAAAAATAAAACCCCCTATATATAACTAAGCTTAAAATTGTGGAAATATAACTTTCACAAGTGTTGGGTGGTTCATTTGACTTAAGCTGAGCGTGGAATGGTGACTTCAGCTTTCTTGACCCATATGAAACAGTACCTTTCTAGTATAGTTTTTGTGTTTGGATTGGGAGCATGAGAGGCAGTCACTTTTTAAGGCTACTTTGATGTTGGGAGTCCTGCCAGCAGTATGACTATCCCAATGGCATTGGGATTGGCTATATGGTAGTGGAGCCTTCAGCTGAGTTTTGCATAATCTTACAGATTTTGTTCAGATGTTTTCCATCTAATCCACAGTTTGAATCAAATCTTCTTTATTATGCTTTATTGCATTTCTTGCATTTGTTTCCATGTGGATGGGTTTAGGTGTTTCTGAACCATCAGGTAGGTAAACCATGCTTTCTTTGCAATCAGTGTTCTTCAGTCAATAATCAGAATAATTATTGGAAATTGTTCCTCATCTGTTGTCTTGCAGCCTTTCACTGTGATGAGCACTCCAAACCAAAGTCAGAACCCGGAGAAGCAGCCACATGACCTCAGCATTGATATATACAGCCATACCTTGTACTGGACCTGTGAGGCCACAAACTCAGTCAATGTCCACAGGCTGAATGGCGAGTCAATTGGGATGGTGCTGCGAGGGGATCACGACAGGCCCAGAGCCATTGTAGTGAACGCAGAGCGAGGGTGAGGTTCCTTTCTATACCTTGTGCAGAGCGTGAATCTTGTGCTGCATCTGTGTATTTTTAAAAGGAGAATTTTTGAGTATTTAATTGTTCAGGCTGTAGGTGACTGCTTGTCCGATTCTGGCTTTTGAAGGTATCCAGCTTTCTCTTCCTTTTCTCTCCTTTGCCACTGGTCACACAGCCATGTGTGAGCAACTAACACGGGTGGGGAAAGCAAAGTAAAACTGCCTTATCCTGTTGGCTGTGTGAATGCACAGCCCTGCCACCTAAAAGGAAAAACAGGAGAGTTTACACTGTGTCTGTAACAACTGGGAGTCTGGCTCTTGGTCATCATAAAACAAATGTTTCCAAGGGGGAAAAAAGGGAACTTCTCATATGATGCAACTGTTCCTGCTAACATAGAAGTATAACATTTAAACAAACACTTAAGCTGCTTGCGTTCTATACATTTTTAAGTTAGTTCTGCCTTGATGAGTATCTTTAAAACTTCTGAAATTAATTGAAACAGGCAGGATGCACTAGAGTGACTTCCCACAGGAAGAAAATGTTTTGTTTTGCTGCAAAGCAGTTTTGGTGAGATTCAGCAGATGCCTTCTCCATTTCTGGTGGTTAGTAGCTTCATTCTTATATGTCAAAGAAAGTCCTTCACCATTTTCTTTAATTAGTTAGATGCTTAAATCCCAATTTAATACTAAATGGCTTACCATATGTTGAGAGATGTTGAATGACAATATTGCACAACTGTGTGGATACAATTGTACCTAGGGACTCTCTGGAGCATTTATAGGATTGGTGTTTTACACCAGTGTACTCTGCACAGTTCAGAAGCTGTTTTAGGGAGAAGGGGGATTAGAGGAAAGATTCTAATTTTATTGGGACTAAGTCATTTGGATATAGTGTGTATTTATAAAAGCTTATCTGCTTTCTCATTAAATTGGAAGTTTGGGTTTGTTGATCTCTAAAACTCTCATCTCTGTTAGCCAGGTTTTCAAATGATTTAAAGCTATATCAATTTATAAATTAAAGGAGGAAAAATGGGGGAGAGACTGTGCTAAACACTGTGACTATCTGGGAGAGCTGAATGAGTGAACTGTGTACTGAGCAACTTCTGCCATCGTTCCAGAAATCCCTCCCTCTGTCTCTCTCTTGGCTGTGTGTTCTGACTGCTGCCTTCCCTCCTTGTGCCATAATGAAAGGCTATGCAGCAATGTAGCCCACTGTGTTGGAGAGTTTGCCTGTGTCATTCACCATAAAAAAAAAAGTGGACTTTGCCCCAAGAGAGTTTTCAGTTCATCATGTGGGTGCACAAGCCTTTTTTCTCTATGGAGAAGGAGGGCAGAGACTGCCTTTGTTTGCAGCTGAACTGCCTTAGATACAAAGAATTCATGGGACTAAGACATCAGGAACATGCCATCCTCAGTTGTCCTTCTGTGATCCTTGCTCTTCTCAAGTTTGGTAGAAACTTCTACTTGCTAAGAAGGTAACCCAAAAAGAAGAGGAGGTGGACATTAATTTTTTTGTCAGAATGAACTTTTGTACTTTGATTCAAAAATGGGGACAGCTTTACCCAAGGAGAGTTGAAAAGTCTGTGCTCCTACAACCCCAACCTCCGTGCAGGAGCAGTGCTGCCAGCACAGCATTGCTGAGACATTGTATGGCCTGGTGACAAATGCTGTTAATTTCAGGCTATCTCAGTGTGTCAGTTAGCAAATGTTTGTTTCTGCAGCTGACAGATCTGGATCTTTGCAGCTGGTAGCAACAGTCACCCCTGCGATGCCTGTGTAAACCATTCCCACTTGCAGCACGGAGCCTGCGTGCAAAGGTGAGTGGCCTCTCTCCGGAGCTCTCAGTGAAGAGGCTGGTGTCTTTGTTTTCAGGTACATGTACTTCACCAACATGCAGGAGCGAGCTCCCAAGATTGAGCGTGCAGCCCTTGATGGCACAGAGAGAGAAGTGCTCTTTACAACTGGGTTGATCCGACCGGTAGCACTGGTGGTTGACAACAAACTTGGAAAGCTTTTCTGGGTGGATGCAGATCTGAAGCGCATTGAAAGCTGTGACCTGTCAGGTATGTGGTATGAAGTTAAACATTTGCAGCAAAGTGAGTGCATGTATAGGACACCATTCCCACTTTGATGCTGACCCTGGTAACTTTCATGTCCACTGTTGCCAGTTCTATGTAGGCAGTCAGGACGGCAATTGCTGGTGAGCTCCCATCTTTGATGTAACTGGAACAAACTTGTCTGTGATGACTGACACCCTCTAGGAGAGCCATTTGACTTCTGTTGTGTTCTGAAAGCAGCTCTTGCAAGATGAGATTTAAATAAGTGTTGCCAGTCATGGAACCCCTAAGTCACCTCCCTCGTGCCCTTTTTTTTTTTTCCCTTATGGTTTGAAAAGTTTGCACATTCTTCATTTTTTCTTTCTCTGGAGTTTGCAGCTCAGTAAATCAATGTAGCTTGAAAAAAACAAACAGAAAGAAGGTCAATGTTTTTTTCTAATATGGGCGATAAGAAAGCTCATCTGGAATCCCATTGTTGGAAGACAGTGGAGAGATGTCAGCTTGTTGCAGTTTTCCCATATTAGTAAAATAAAGCATTAATTCACGTCCATAGCAATAAGCACCTCGTGGATCTTAGCACTTTTTGTCATTGACTTTTAAAAGCACTTGATAATGCTGAAGAAGTGGAGAAATTGTATTGTAAGAGGACATTCCAAAGTAAAATGACAAGATAGAAAAGCTTCATCTTATGTAGATAGGCTGAAGTGGTATGGAAGACAGAGAGGAGGTATCAAAAAATATTATTTGTGATCACAGCTAAAGAATCAAACCTTATAGGTAATGTAAAAGCAGTGGAAAACTACAGGATTAAAAGAAAACAATGTTTATGAACTAGAGGAGGTGTATCATGGAGCCAGAGAACTATGCTTGTATTTGATGCAGCTGAGCTCACTGTACTTTGATTCACTGAACTGTTAGTTTTTAAATGAGTTAAAAGCATATTTTTAAAATACTTTGCAGTCTTACATCACAACTTCAGAAGAAATTTCACAACCAAAGTGATGTTGATTTAAATTACTTCCTCTAAACAGTATTTTCTGAGCAAAATACTTTAAAGTGGGCATATATTAGAAAAAGTATTTTAGCATAAACTAAGGCTGTGGAATAAATTGGACCAAAATTGTGTATAGTATCCTTGATGCCAGTTAGACTGGTCTAGACACCCTTATTCCATTGTAGACTTGGGGAGATGACATGGTTATGGAGGTTTCTGGAGTTGGTGCTGCACCCTGATTATCAGCATCCTGCTAAATCATGGAATAACCTGAGATGTCCAATGCTTAACTTCCAGAGAGGGATGAAAGAGCTATAAACATGTCTAACAGTTTCCTTTACAAGGTTCTTGAATTTTTCAGTTAAACTGAAAGTTGTTTTTAAGCTCTTCTAATTTAAATCCATTGCCCACTGTGCTATCATTATCTGCCCAGGTAAAAAATCACACTCCCTCTTTATTTATGAGTACTCTGTGAAAGGACACCATCAGGTCTCCCCAGAGCCTTCTCTTCTCCAGCCTGAACAACCCCAGCTATCTCAGCCTGTCTTCATAGGAGAGGTGCTCCAGCCCTCTGGTCACCTTCGTGACCCTCTTCTGGACCTGCTAAAAGGTCCATGTCTTACTTTGCAGGTGGTAATTTCATGTGCAAAACTAAAAGAACCTGTTAATGTTACATTCTCACGCTTGGCTGAGCTTTAGATAATTTATGCAGCAAATTAACTGAATCTGGTTCTCAGAGCATTTTTATTATGTATCCAAATTCTATAATCTCATTTTGTGTAGATATTAAAAACTTATATTTTTTCAATGCAAGCAGACATAAGGTCTTAATTCCAAAATGAAATATGAGGGGAGAAGCAAGCACCAAGTTATGATTTTGTTTTGAGTTTTCATTTTTTAAATCAAATATATCCAGTTATGTAGGCATACGCAGGGTCAAAAACATTTCTGTGAATTAACAGAATAATTTGGAATGTCTTGTTCGCCCTAGAAAAGCATAACAAAACCAATGAAATACTAGTAAGTGTAGGGTATCACACACTAGAAGACTGCAAGTAATTAAAGTAAAAAGCAGTAATGAATACATTTTTACTTGACCTGATTTTTACACTTTGGCTTAGATCATTTTTGTAAAGCAGAAAACCTGAGTGTTTGATAGTGTTCCTATTTAAGAGCATACTGAGTTACTTAGAGTTTGGGGTTTCTGATTGGTTACTGAATAAAAGGGAGAAGGTGAAGGAAGAAGTGTGGCTGACAATATGAGCTTTTCTTTTGTGATCATGTGTCTGTGGTTGTCACATAGCCTATGACAAGGCTCTTGCTTTGCGTGATGGATGTGTTTCATTTGAGTAATGGCAGTGAAACTAATTGGTTGTATTTAACTCTTGCTTGTAGATTCCAACAAAATTAACTGCTTGGTGTGTGAATGTATTGTAAAAATGTTGGCCTAAGAGCTGAGTCTATACCAGCCTTTATGGACGGCTCACAGATGCACATAATGCATGCCAGTGTGAGGCTGATCATGGCTGGCTGACCAGGCAGTGTATGCAAGGATGAGCTGTGTTTTGTACTCTATCTGCTTGCCCTCATGACATGGCAGCTGCTTGCATTTACCTGAGATGAGACTGAACAGCAGAGCCTTGGGGGCAATGATCTTATAGCTGACTATTTGCAAGGTTTGGATCGGGTTGTTGTTTTGTGATTTTTTAAAAATTTTTTATTTTAAGAAATAACTTGAAAGTCGACTGATGTAAAACTAGTCTTTGTTTTTGTTGATCTCAGGTGCTAACCGTGTGACCCTGGAGGACTCCAACATTCTTCAGCCCATGGGACTCACTGTGCTGGGGAATCACTTGTATTGGATCGATCGTCAACAGCAAATGATTGAGAGAGTGGAGAAAGTGAATGGGTACAAAAGGACTAGAATTCAAGGCCGGATTGCTCACCTAACAGGCATTCATGCTGTGGAAGAGCTTGATATGGAAGAATTCTGTGAGTTTATTTCGATATCTGATGTGTCATTGTCTTTCAAAGTCCTCATCCAGCTGAATATTTTAATAATGTTGCCCAGTGGGCTTCAAGTAAGTTGTGGAGTACTTTCAATTTGGCCAGTCAGGATCCTGAAAGAGGAGGAGAAACAAGTTCCTTGTTCTTGTTGAGAAGAGTATTGCTACACAGCTGGAATATGTGACATCATAGCATTTAGTTACAGTCTAAAAGCTGCTTATAATTATGGTTCTTAATTTTGTAAGTACCAAGTAAAAAGTCTTGGAAAAACCTTTAGTAAGATACAAAAGCATTGTACTTGCCTTTTCTCCAGGGGTTTCAAACTCCTGTGTAAAATATGACTGGTTTGAGTTGGCACAATGGATGATGTAAAAGCCTCCAGTGAGGGAGGGAGAATGGAAAGAAGCTCCTACAATGAGTTGTGCTGTGGATGTGAAATTTCTCAACAGCGGTGGAACATTTTATGTGCTCCCTTCTGAAAAGGATCATGCATGCAGAATGGTCTTTTTCTGGACTAGTGGTCCAAGTTACTGTGATCTGCGGGAGAGTACAGAAACCTCTTTAAGTAGTCACTCCTCAAAGTGACAACCTATAGCTCCTTCTGCTTAACAAGAGTATAAAAGAGAATATAAAATCACAAACAAAATGTGGGAGACAGAGGACTCTTTCGACTTTGTTGCCTGTGATGAGTTGTCTTGTATAGAGAGGGTACATTTGCGTACAGTGTTTTAATTTTCAGCAGAAATTAGTCCACTTCACAACAAACACTGTGTCACGTACATTAGTGTCTGCAATGGCTGAAATTACCCAAACTTGCATATATGGGTAAGGTGTTACAAATAAGGTAATGTGTTTAAACTGTATTAGATTCTATGTGTGAATCATAACCCAGATGTTCTTTCTTTCACAATACCCAGTTTTTCTTCTTCTGTGCCATTTCTTGTATTTTTTGCATGTTTCAAAGGTATTACTGAATGAAGCAAGAATTTTTTCTCTAATTCTCAACACTGTTAAAAAAAAGCATTGAACTGAAAAATCCTGCATTTATCTTCCTAATAATTTGTAGTGAAATTTTAGTTACTCAAAGAGAGGTTGTTTGTGAGTGGTTTTTGATTTTGATCTAGCTAGAAATAGTTATTATTTCTTTTATGCTATGTAATATTCTCTTCTGTGTGTTCCACCAGCTGTTCATCCCTGCTCCCGTGACAATGGTGGGTGTTCACATATCTGCATTGCCAAAGGGGATGGAACTCCGAGATGTTCATGCCCTGAGCACCTCGTGCTTCTACAAAATCTCTTAACATGTGGAGGTGAGTTATGTTTAACAGTGCTACTAATCAATTGGGGGTTGATGTTTGCATTCCAGTCCAAAATGTGGATTTACACACAGCTTTCCTATACATGTTGTGTTGCATCATGTGTTAAATTAACCTTTGATTCTCCTACCAGCTGTTTTCTACTTCAGGTTTTGGGCATATGTGACTTTTCATTGTGAGCAGAATATTCTTGTTTGACCTTAAAATACTTTCACCCTCTACTGAGATTTTTTGTAATTGTATGATGTGACAGGTTTGTAGTTTAAACAAGTGCTTACAAGATGATGTTGCCTCAGCCTACGATGACCTAGCAGCAGAAACTGTGCACTTGACTCCCATAGTATGATACTCCAGTCTTTCAAATGAATTTGGCCTCATAATAAGAAACACTGCACTGGCTAGTTATTAAATGTAGGCTCCATTGCAGTTCTTTTTAATTAAGCTAGCTGTCCTCTTTCCACACACCATAGGCTTTTCCTCTAGCCTTCCCTTTCATGGTCGCAGGATTTTTGAAAACTGTTAACATTATAATTGCAGAAGGGATTCAAAACAAAACAAATGTTGTTTCTTTTTGGGAGGCATTAAATCTTAAATCATTTTACTCTGTTGGTCCTCTTGACTCCTTTCCATGTATTTATTTTGCTGTGGATTTCATTTTCTGGCTGAACTCTGACCTCCCATGGGACAATCATTTCCATGATAAACTGTTTTCTTTCCCATGACCACAACACGCCATGTGGTTTTAGAGTAGTGGTGGTTGCATCAAGGGGCAGGGCGGATCACTCTAATTATACTTCTTGCTGTAGTGTTGTTGCACAACAAGACCAGTGAGAGACTCTTACATACCACTCCTCTGTATCTTCAGCTATAAATCTAAAAATTCAGGCGCCTCCATTTCAGTGTCTTAGGTTTTTTTATTCTAATCCTACACTAAGCCTGCAAAAACTTTTTACCCTATCTTGTCTGCCCTAGTAACAGCCACTAGCCACTAGTGTTTCAAAATAACGTAGCTTTTTGGCTGGAGAACATTTGCCCATGTACCCTTATGAATGCTTTTGTCAAGTTTTTAAATGTGAGCTCATGCTTGCCAAGTGCACCCATAATGCAACATTAAATGTGGCTTTAAATGCAGAAGTAGTAATCTGTTGAATTATCTAAACAGCACACTCACATCAAAATTTAATTCAAGAATTATCTTAATGTGTGCATCTGGCATCTTTATCTTACCTACTGCTGTCAGGCCACTGGCTATATTTGTAATTCTTATGTTGCTACTCCAAATAACCATAAATGACAAAAAATCATAATTTTTTTCAAAGACCAATCACATTTGTGTTTTTATTTATTTTGATTACACTTGAGTCTCATTCCTGAACATTTCTCCTTAATGAAGGAAGGACACCAGCACTTTAAAAATTGCTTGCATGTAATTGCGTGATTCTTGGATTTTTAATGCCACCCTCAGAAGAAAAGCTACTGGTACAGAAGTCTTGCCATTGGTTACAGCTAAGAAGCTTTCCTTATGCTGGGTTCTTTGTCAAGTCCATTCCTGAGCCTGAGTTTTAACAAAAGCTCATGGGATTTTTCAGAGCAGTGTTGCCTTTCAGTGTCACAGCACACCTCCAGCTTGCTCTTGCTGTTGTCATAGAGAGGATGTGGTGTGCGATTTTGTTAACCCAAGTGCTAAAGCATCTCCTTAGACCCTTAGCGGGCAACAGCAGCTCCTGGGACTGGTGACTCTGTTCTCTGATTTAATTACATCACAGGGTTTGGACCTAGCAACTTTTGAAAGCAGTGCATCTGTTTGCTGCAGGGGTGTTTTGAGATGGGCCCCTCATTTTGACCATAAATAATTGCTACTGATAACAACTGAATGGACTTACACATTGTCTGTTTCTTTTACTGGTACCAGTGGTGAAAAAGTGGTGCTAACTTGCTGTACGTAAGAATTTGGAGCATTTTTTGCAATAGGTTCTTGATCTGAGTTGCCTTTACCTTCTGACTTTCTGACAAAGCAGCTATGAGTGCCTTTTCACAGCATAGTTGTTGCATCTCTGTATAGGGTTGTAGCAGCTGCCTAAAGCTCAGGTCAGTGCATGATTGTGACTTAAGCAACAATGTGGATGTGACAGGAGTGATACCAGTATCTTGGGGTCCATGAAAAGTCAAATTTGAAGGAAGTCTCAGCTTTGTTAGATCCAACAAACAAAAACGGCTGTGCATAATTTTCAGTGTTCTGTTTTTGTAATGAATGAACATCAGATTAAGTCTGCTCCTTTGACTACTCTCTGAACCTTCACTGTCCTGCTGCTCAGAGACTTTTGAGCAAGAGGACTTAGCTTAATGTGTATCAGTCCTTTACATATATTTTTTTATCCATTCATACTTTTCAATTCATATCTGACTTGGAAATTTGTGGAGAAACCACAGAAAAAATAAAGAAATAGATATTGTACAAGTAGCTATTACATGTTTTAGGTGTATTCATTGCCAATTAACCCTAATATAATTGCAGGGATTAGAATTGTTTAGTATGTGGCTTGCAATCAGAAACTGAGTATTCATTTGAATTTATGTTTATGACAGTGTCTTCCAAAAGATGGCTGTTAGAGCCAAAACAAGTATTTGTGGAGTTTTTTAAGTTCCTGTCCTGAGTTCAGTGCTTGACTGCTAAAGCAAACTACTTTAATCAGCACACATCCAATTTTTGTTATGAAGTTGGTAAAATTGCATTCCCTGTGCAAAATCATGTTTTCCTCTTTTCTGGAATCTTGAAAAAGTCTGTCACACTTTTACTCTGTTGTAAGGGCTCAATTTGAATATAAAAATGTGATTTGTTTTCTCTTTCTCCAGAACCGCCAACTTGTTCTCCAGACCAGTTTACCTGTGCAACTGGAGAGATTGATTGTATCCCAATGGCATGGCGGTGTGATGGGTTTCCTGAGTGTGACGACCAGAGTGATGAAGATAGTTGCCCCATATGCTCTGCATCCCAGTTCCAGTGTGAGAAGGGACAGTGTATTGATGCACACTTGCGATGTAATGGAGAAATTGACTGTCAAGACAAATCTGATGAAGCAGATTGTGATAGTAAGATTAGTTTTCCTAAACTCATGGTTCTAACATAAACATCCATTTGAAATTCTAACTCTTCTTGAAATATATGAATACAAGTCCTTTTTGTTACAACAGAGGTTCCTGAATATAGATAAGAAATTCAGCAGCTATTTAGCAAAGTTTTATTATACAGGTCTACATAAGATAGTA
Source organism: Sclerurus mexicanus (assembly GCA_013396755.1). Taxonomy (NCBI): domain Eukaryota; kingdom Metazoa; phylum Chordata; class Aves; order Passeriformes; family Furnariidae; genus Sclerurus; species Sclerurus mexicanus. The sequence continues at coordinate 235,898 of VWZF01001537.1, read as the reverse complement.
CGGACTACATAAGGTTTTATAATATGCCAAGTTACTGCATTTTGTTAACACGTCAGTTGATCAGCTACACTTTGTTCGTTATTGTAAGAAATTCTTGCTGATTTGATCTCAGTTTTGCCTCAACAGGACTGATTTGAGAAAGTATAGGGAGTTATTGGATCAGAATTTTATTTTAGCCCCACTGAGTAGGATGTATGACAACAAGAAGGAAGAATCAGAGATATGCAGACTTGCAGTTTACCCACAGCAGCAAAGAAGGTGTTCTGGTGCCTACCTGATCGTAATATGAAATGCACTGAGCCTTCACGTCTCACTTCTTTTGGTTTTTCTAAGAGGCTGAAATGCTCCCATGCTATCAGTACTTAATCTTTTCTTTCCTTCTGTGCAGCAATTTGTCTACCCAATCAGTTCCGATGTGCAAGTGGCCAGTGCATCCTCCTGAAGCAGCAGTGTGACTCCTTTCCAGATTGCATTGACGGATCTGATGAGCTTATGTGTGGTGAGATGTCTTTTCTTGCGATTCGAGTGTTGTGTTCAGGCATAATGTCCTACATGCCTGGGCAGAACCCTGGTGTTTACAGAGGAATATTTTTTCAAGGAAGCGCAGTGAATCTTGGCCAAATATTCTGACATTTCTTGTGTTTGCCTACTAGAGTCATGCTCTTCCATTGCATGGTGTCATGCTTTTGCAGTGTGGTGTAGCAAGCCTGAAGTGCTATTATTCTAGGTAATGCAGGGACAGCAGTAGTGAGGGTGAACTGAAATCCCAGTGGTAGTTCAAGCTAGTTCTAAAATGCTCTATGGGATACAACACTGCCTTTGTTAGATGGTTCTGTACTTAGGGGAACCTGATTCAACTCTGCTCAGTACTACCTTGGAACTTGCAGCACTGCTGCTAAGCTTGGGGTGGCTTTTAAAAATTCACAGCCCTATCCATTGCAATCACAGGGTCATTACAGCGGAGATTAATTATGTGGAGGAACTAGCATGCAATGAACAAGTGTTCACAAGAGACCACAAATCAGTCTCTAAAAGTGCAGGTGGGAAAAGAATGTAAGGAGAGACCTTGATTTTTCTGGGTGAAATATTAACTTTGAATTCTCATGGCAGTAGGTATATGCAAGTTACAGACATGCTGATGGCTTGCTCTAATAGTCCTTAGAGAGTCTCTTATTTTGCAGTCCAGAGTAGACAGTCAAATACACTTGCTTGTGCTCCTCTTGCAATTTCCTTTTTTTTGCACTGCTGGGGTGACTAGTGCATGAAGTTTTTAAGCAGTGGAGCAGATAAAGGGAGCATTTAGTAGTACACAAATGGTTTAGCAAAATATTTGGAACGTAGCATTTTAGAATAAAAGCAAATAGATGTGCTGATCTGCCTGTAGTTCATTCTGAACAAACACCTTGGTTTAGGTTAGTGTAGAGAAATGCTGCGCTTATGTTGCCTATAGGACCAACCTTAGCTGATTGCAAAAGTTTTAACATCTTGGAGTCTTGTCAGGTTTTGAGGCAACAGTTGTCAGAAGCTGCGCCATGCTGGGATGAGAAGAAGGGTCACCAGGTTTGGTCCAGGGTAAACTTGTTTTGAACTTCCATCTTCATAGTCGGTACTGCAAGGAAAAGTATATTTCATGGCTGAGAGTAGTGAAAAGGAACCCAAGTGGTGAATAGAAAAAAAGGCTAAAAGAATGGAGACAAAAGGTTTTGGAAATTTCAGACTGAGTGTACTTCTCCCACAACTTCCATTTATCTCTCAGCTTTCACCCAGTTTCCCCAATTCCCTGAATGATACAAAGCCACTTCTTTTTTTCTGGTTTCTTTATTCACTTGGCAAACTTTGGTGCTGCCAAGTTAATGCAGCTGTTTCCTGCTTGCACTTTGGGCCCACTCCTGCAATTAGGTCTTAAGTGATTTAAATGTGTCTTTATGTAGACATAAGATTGTCCCCTCTGGAGTCTCTTTGTGGAACAGAGCATTCTGTGGTTTCCCACTTGACTGAGGGAAAGAACTCAAGTAGGGAATAAAAATGATTGCTACCCTCTAGATAAGGATCTTGCATTCAAAAGAAGCTAGGTTTGACCAAAATGAGATTTGTGTGTTTTAAAATAGCTAATTTGGCAACATGTTTTAATTTTGGCTTTGTTTTTTTCTGGTATCATAGCTGAACTAATCTGACTGAAAGCTAGGATCTTAGCTGGCATAAAAGCTGTCATGCACTAATAAATGAAAAGTTATAAAGACTTTAAGACAGCAATGAGTTCTTGATGCTGAGCTGTTAAGAGTTTATTGGTAGATCTTGGTATTTCCCTTATATTCCATCTCAAATTTCAGTTGTTTTTCATTCCCTTCCACTGAAGTGGAAACCAGAACCACTGGGGAAAAATTTTGTGAAGGGAAAGCTTGTATCTTATATGAACCCTTTCACTTCTAACAACTTCATTGAGAGGGAAGGGGTCTATATCTTGAATTGAGCACATAAAATTGATAGGCTTTGACAACTTGATTTTTTCACTTTTTGAATATATCTATTTGTGTATGTTAAAAAATAAAATTATAAATGTGTGAATGACATGGAAAAAATCACTTTCCCTGAGAAACATGGCATATGTGAAAAACAGAGAGGTGCCAGGTTTATCTGGCAAGAATTTTGAATGTGTTACTCATAGTCAGGGAGAGATACAGTGCGTAGCTCAACTTAAATACTGCAGCACTTTTTGTTATTTAACATTGGGCTATATAGCGGGGAAAATAACAAGTAGAAAGCATTTGACATAAGCATTCTATATCTTTGACTGACAGATTCTGGAAGGGGGGAAAGAAAAGGAAACTTATAGGCTGTTGTTAATCCTGTTACAAGATGAATTGCTAGACAAAAAGTAGAGCCCTTTGCTCATACTGCTTGATGGAGGGGGAGAGAAGTCATGAAGTCTTGTGCGTTGAGTCAAAATATATGGAGTTGTAGATCCCTGAGTGTGATGCAGATACTTTTAAAGACACTGCGTGAATGACTGTGAGCTGATTTGCTGCATGAGCTCCAGGACAGCAGCATATATACTGCTCCATGTTTAATGACCTCCTTTATTTTTTTTCTCTTCTCTTTCCAGAAAAATCAAAGCCAGCCTCAGATGAGTCACAGCCACACAGTAGTGCCATCGGTCCTGTCATTGGTATAATACTGTCCCTTTTTGTCATGGGAGGAATGTACTTTGTTTGCCAGCGAGTGGTGTGTCAGCGCTATGCTGGGCCCAACAGTCCTTTTCCCCATGAGTATGTCAGTGGCACCCCTCATGTCCCTCTTAACTTTATTGCTCCGGGAAGTTCTCAGCATGGCACTTTTACTGGTAAGGATGCTAAGGATCTTGGATCTAATTGTCTGGATTTTGAGTTTTACAGATCACTCAAAGGGCTAGATGAGCAGTTTTCAAAGAGCAGAAGGTAGATGTTGATCTGCTCAGAGGTTTTGGGATGAATCTGTCATTTGGATCAGATATGTGAAAACTATTAGATATATTTCATTAGGCATCTTGCCAAATTTTCAAAAACTATTTTCATGCTATGCAGCATCTGAACAGATGTCTGTCTTTTTGATAGAAAATGTAAAATATTTTGCCAGTGAAAACATCCTCTTTAGATAGTTCGCTCTGGTGTCTGTGATAATCCCTGGGGTTTGTGTAGTACTTCTTACGCAAGGCCTAAAGTCAAACAGTGTGAAGAGCAGTGAACCACATGCAATAGTGGAAACTAAAAATGCATGTGCCATTCAGTGTTCTAGTGGAAGCTCTGTTGAATTGTTCTTTGTGTCTTGTACTCAGATGTCCTTCTGTCTGTCCTGTCTGTCAAAGGTCTTTACACAGTTTTGTCCTGTGTGCTTAGGATGCATATGTTAATCCACAGTGGAAAGAAGCAGAGCAAAGAAGTGAAGCAGCTTAGTTTACTGTAGCAGCTTAGCTTACTGTAATACAAAAAAGGAGGGGATAAACCTCCCTCACCGAAGTTACAACAGCAAATGTGGAAGAGCTCAAGGAGTCTGGAGGGAGTTTTATAATCTGGCTGCATGTTGCCCGAAGTGCAATGAAAACATTCCCCTCGGTTTAGCACATCTCTGAGACAGCTTTGCTGTTTGCTTTTGGACCAAGTATTTATTCTCTCTCTGTCTCAGTCCTACATCTGTAAAACTGCAAAGCTTCTCTACCTCGCAAAGCGTCCCTTTGGAGAAGTGCATGCAGCTATGATGCTGACATCGGCGGAGAACTTGAAGTATAATTAAAAGCTCAGGACATTCAGATAAGAACCCAGAAGCCTCATATAGACATCAGAGTAAACACTTAAATGATGTACCTCAAATTATTTTACAAATGTAAAATATATTTTGCATAGAAGAGATAGCAAATTCTTAACTGCAGTGCCCTGAGAAGAAAGAATATCTCTTCATATTTTTCAGAAAGCTGGAAAGTAAATGTTCACCTGTAAACCTGCCAGATGAGAAATCCATACTTCAGAGTGCCTGGAGTCTACTTTTCATGTCAGCTGAAAATCAGATAGATGATAAATACAAATGAAAAGATATGGCACTTCTTCATATTAAACAAGCTTTTGAGATGTGCTAATTGTTGTTTTCTTCTAGCCATGGCTTTGAAGATAGCAAGATACAACTTAGGTTTATCTTTTCTTGCACTTTAATGGTGGGGTCAGCTATTCCTGCTTTAATTATGTTACTATGGTTATCAAGAGGGTTTTGTGGTAGGAAATAAAATCAGAGGATGAAATCATTGCAGGTGAAATCTTTACAAGGGTGCTTTAAATTGAACTTCACACTAAGGCTTTTGTAATTAAAGCAAGTATCCATGGTCTTGGTCTGTACTTCTGTAAATGCTAAACACCAAGCTGTCATTCTGATTCTCATTCATATTCATCAGGTTTTTTTAATCCGTATTGCTGTGTCAAGTTATAACAACTTAAAATATTACTATTTATGTTACTCCTAAGGAAAAGACATAGATTCCTAATACCATGGCATTTCCAAGAAAGAGATATATAGTCATGAATAATGATTACAAATAGAGTTACTGTGCTTGTAATAAGTATTTCCTGCATCTGAGAAAAAAATCTGAAAACTTCCCAAACTAAACTCTTCCATTAGCACTTAATAGTATGACAGGAAGTAGCTGAAAATGAATTTTCTGAATTGGAGTAAAACAGATTGGAGAATGTTCTCTTCCCTTTTCCTGTAACCCATGATTCCTTTGATTCCTTCCTTTTGTCTCTGCTGGTTTTCAGTTTTGGATGTCATTATTTTCAATAAAAATAGTTGGGTTTTGCAGTTGTTCATGCACTTGCAATTGAATTTCTCGGGACGGAAATGAAAACTTTGGAGGTCTCTAGCTTGTTTTTCTTGGGGATTGTATAATGCCTTTTTTTACAAATGCCTAAGTTTGTTTAATTGGAAAATTTCTTATGTAACAATTTGTGTGAAAAGTTTGAATCAGCTGCTCTGGAGATTCCTTTCTTAGCAGTGTGAGAGTAGATTGTGAGGAGTTCAGTGCTGCAGTGAGACAATAGATGGTCTGAGGGTGGGATGTTTTCTTTACAAAAAACTGTGTTCCTTGTAATCCTGAAGTTTTTGCATAAAACACTCTTCCCAAAGTGACAGCCATTATCATTGCACAGGTTTGCAAAGCTATGGATTTGGTTTATGTTTTGCACTGGTAGATAAAAGAGTGTTTTACTGAACCTTGTTTTCCTCTCTGCTTCAATGCAGGCATCTCTTGTGGAAAGTCCATGATTAGCTCCATGAGTCTCATGGGAGGAAGCAGTGGTGCCCCGTTGTATGACAGAAACCATGTTACTGGAGCCTCTTCGAGTAGCTCATCCAGCACTAAAGCCACTTTCTACCCACAGGTATGTCCTGAATATACTTGTGAGTTCAGTATCTCTCGCTTCTGAGGTAAAGAAAGATGAAAATTCGTGCTTCTAAATAGAATGTTCATAACTGTTATTCTTCGATGTTACTGTTTATGGTATATAGGCCCAGTTCAACACTCACTGAACATCACAAAAGGCCTTTATTGTAGTCTATCAGGATTATACAGTACTATGTGGTATTCAAAATGGTTTGTTATTACAGTGATACTCAGCTGGTTTGTTCCTGGACATTTCTGTTCTTCCCTTGGAGATGCCACCTCCTTTGTTCTCTGTAAAGTCTGCTGTCCATGGCCCAGTGACATTTTGCACTGCATAATGTTGCAGGCACACATGGAATAATAAGGCAAACAAGACGCAACAGGACTGGAATGCAAACGCATATGAAATAAGCTGGACTGGCTGCTTAGATAAAGTGTCGATTGTTGATTCAGAAAACCAAGTGCATGCACTGGGGGAAACACTGGTACAGCAGTGTAAAGCAGAAGTTACTTTGCTTGCATTTTTCTGCTACAATTGAGCTCCATTTCTGACTTTTAAATGTTGGAAGTGACAGAATTTTAGTCCCCATATCACAGTTTCATTAATTCAAAGATGTATAGTAAGAATGGCAATTCTCTATGAATACGTAGGAGAGACATTAAAACATTACTGTTTGCCAGCACTTTGGCCTGACAGTTTTTCTCCCTAGTGCTTCTGAGCAATACATTCACTCTTACATTCACACAAACTGCCACAATCAATCTGCCAGCTATGCAGGTGATTTTTCAGCAGTATTGAATCAGGAGCCTACATGAATGTGTGGGTATACATGCATTTGTGTTTACATGTAAACTGCTATGCTATAGGTGGGTATTTTGATTGATAGTGTTTCAGCAAGTGACAAAGATGCTGTCTATCACCTTTTAGAAGGACAACATTGGAAAAGAGAGGTTTGTGAGCTTATCTGTAGATAAGGTAAAATTAGTTACTTCTTGCATTGCTTTCTCTGTGAAGTCATGAAGAAGCTAGTCACAGCTAGCAGACATTGGATCTCAGCAGCTCTCCTAATTTAGCTTGTCTCATGCTTCACCATTGTAACATGCTGGACAATTTCATGCTAGTACCCAATTGATGTATCAGTGCTGGACTAAAAAGAATGAACAGAAAAAACACTGATCTGCCTGTGTGATTCTGTGGGATCTGTGTTGGCCAAAAGGTCAACTCTTCCATTTGATTTCTGGCCTAGGCTAATCTAACTGTTGCTGGGAATTCTTCCACACTTTCTACTCGGGGCTATGTCAGCCAGGGCCTGCAGGGATGATATCAGCCTTTCCTTTGTGAAAGGCATGCTGGATTCTTAGAAGAGAGCTAAAGTTGCATTAAAGTTACTGCTTGATCCAAATGTTTTGCTAAGTTTTGCCTGGTAGCTAATTACCCAGATTTATGTGAATAATCAAAAAACCAGATCTGAGCATCTCGTTGTCTTGGCTTTTTTGTTTTAACACATCTTTGTGGTACTGAGAGATGCTCCAGTGAATAGAGCCCAGAAAAGAATCGATGTCAGTGAAGGTACGCCAGCTTATAAACATGAGAGCCTGGCCACAGGCATCCTGGCTGACACTGTTTTCTGTATTTAATCTTAGTGTGAAGTGGTATTGATTTAGCTCAGGGTGTTAGAAGCAGTGAATCCAGAAGTAGCATGCAATGCTTCTCCAAGGAAGAGGATTTCTGGAGGATACTCTTGGGGCAATTACTCCTTCCCCACAGCTGGCAACGGGTGGTATTCAAGCTTGTCTCCCCTCATATGAATCTGGGTGCAGGGCTTGTCAGTATTACTAACAATGAGCTCAACTCAATGGTCAGGAATCATTTTGCTGCACAGTGAAGACTGAGACAATGATCTCCACTCCAGTGATTTTAGAGTATTATTATGGGAAAAGAGCAGAGACAGAGGAAGAATGGTCACTGTGGCAGGGCATGATTTGGCAGAATGCCCAGGACAGGCAGTGTACAAGATGCTCACATCAGCAATAAGGCTCAATCAACAGCAATGGTGCAATTTTCCACACTGGAAGGGATGAACCATTCTTTTTGGGTTTAGGCCAGTGTCCTGCAGGCCATGTCAGGGGTTCTGCTTCCTGCTAGGGGAAGAAGGCTAAATTATTTTGAGTCATGCTAAACATTTTTTCTTGTGTGAAGGTTACCAGCAGCCCTGGATATGCACACACAGGCAGGCTATAATTATTTTTTAGCTCATAGGCTTTTTGCATTGTGAACTGTGCCAAAATGATATGTTTAAAGAACAACAGTAAAAATGAAGCATTCAGGGGCAGATGGAGTTCTATCAGTTACAGTAAAGGAACTTGGTTTCCTGACCCTACTATTGACTAAGGGTATGTTTAGGGGCTGGGAGTGAAACATACTTTTTTTCCCATTAGCATCTGCTGAGGAAGCTACCAGTCCTTATGTCCAAGGAAGTGCACTAAGGTTCAGCAAAACTGGGTCTAATCTCCAGCTTTACTGCAGTCTTCCAGCATAATAATGGATGTGGCAAAGAAGAAAATTCCCTGCACTTTGAGAACTTTGAAGGCCTGCACTGTACCTAAGTCCAAAGTAAAGACTTGTAATCAACTCCTCTGAGCTTTAAAAATGCATTAGCCTATCCAAGCAGCAAGGAGAGGAAACTAGAATAAGGATGAGTGACAGGATGAAGGCATAAATAACATTTTCAAACTAAATAGAGTTGCATAATTAACTCAAAATTTCACACTTCTTTTTCCTGGTCTTTCTAGATCTTGAACCCACCTCCTTCCCCAGCTACTGATCGCTCCCTGTATAACGCAGAGATGTTTTATTCCTCAAACATTCCTTCAAACACAAGATCTTACAGGTACAGTTCAGAGAAAAAGGTTTGCTAAATCTTCTATTGATTTGCCTTTAGTTTTGGGTCATAAACAAAATGTTCTTGTTTCAGACTTGACTTCATTTAAAAAATCCTTTCTTAATAAATGACCGTTCACATTTATGGATGTTATATTGCTATGTAATAGTCACTGATCATCCTATATAGAGAAGATTAATGGTTTCTGTTCATTTCCTCAAGCTGATCTTAAAACTCTTCGATGAGTCAACCCATTTATTAGTGACTAGGCTGAACGGTCATGGTGGTCTCCTCTGGCAGGTTAGGGGCTGGAAGAATGTGCTGCTGGCTGGGGATAGTTGTGCCATTCAAATTTAATACAGTTCAGATGCTTCTTGTTGGATTTCTCTGAAGGCCTGAATTACAGCTCACATAGTATTAATGAGCAGGCATCTTGATTGAACACACAGAGCTGTTAATTTTCAACCTCTTTTCCCCAGATTGCAACTAATGCCTGTGCTTTTTCTTTTTTTTTTCTTTTTTTCTTTTTTTTTTAATTTTGCAGGCCATACCTTATACGAGGGATAGCTCCACCCACAACCCCCTGCAGCACAGATGTCTGTGACAGTGACTATACTACCAGTCGATGGAAGGCCAACAAATACTATATAGATTTAAATTCAGACTCAGACCCTTATCCCCCTCCGCCCACACCTCGGAGTCAGTACATGTCGGCAGAAGAAAGTTGCCCTCCGTCTCCTGCCACGGAACGAAGCTATTTTCACCTCTATCCCCCTCCACCCTCTCCTTGTACAGACTCTTCATGACCTCAACAGAAGGAACTTTTCCTGTAAATATTTTAAAATATGAACAGATTTAAAATATATATTTTATGATTTAAAAATAAATCTGGGTGGGAATTAAACAAAACTAAATGTGAATAAAAATGGGTGGGAGGGATGGGGCTGTGAAAAATTGTACAGAGGAAGAATATTTATAAAATTGATTTTTTTAACTTAATTTCCATTCTTTTGTGCCATATTTGCTTTTTTGAAGTCACGTGACTGACTCAGTCTCCAAAGGATTTGGGGAGGGAATGTTGAGACTTTCTGCATTTTTAAGTCACCTTTTTACATGCAAAGTGTATGTAGTTCTTTTTATTAATGTGAGACAAGAAAACTAAGTGGCTGTGGGAAGAGGAGGTGTCTAAAGAAAGATGCAGGTTTATTCATAGAGAAGAAACACACATTTAAGTACAATTGTCAGTATCATCCCTTCACCACCACTGGGAGGAAACATGCATGATCACAACCCTTAGATGCTCCTGTTTGCAAGTGAGCTGAATGCTCGCCAGCAGAACTTGTGTGCCAAGACCTGAATTTGAAGCCTCCTTCTCCATTTGCTTAGCATGGAACTGAAGGAACACTTCTTTTGGCCAGACCTTCCAGCTTAACTAAACCCACAGGCATCATGTCCTACCTCATGTCAGTACCACTCTGCTCACAGCCAATTCTGTAACTGATTCAAGTTAAACAAGATAACCAGTCCTAAAAAAACTTGGTTTAGTTCCGATCAGTTCCCCGCTTGACTGGGTGAATGGTAGCAAAAGCAGTTGTATTGACCTGTGGGTGAGAGCAAAGGTCAAGTTTAAAGCGGTATTTGAGCTAAGAGAAATGCCCAGCAAACTGCAGATTTGGTCAGACTCACCATTCTAATTGTGATGAAACCAAGCTCCTTCATCTTTCCCTGTGAAGCTTTGATGACTGTCTGGGAAGAGGCTGTAATAGTCAGCTGCTTCTCAAAAACCAGTGCTAGTTCTCTTTTTCCCACAAGTCCAGTAATCACTGTGCCAGGTCTCTGAGATACTCACCTGCATTGATTTGTTCAGAGAATTGCTTCAAATCTTAAGGCCCATTTTCCAAAGTGGAATGATATGGTCACTTGTATTCGCGTGAGGAAAGTTGTTTGCATTTTAATCAGTGTTTGTAGAAAATGGTATCTGTGTAGCTCAAATGAAAAAAGCATTCAAACAGTTTAGTCATATTCCATAAAAATTTGCTACATAGTTCAGATTTAGAAATAGACAGAAAAAAAAAGAACGAAGGAGGGAGAAAAGACAAATACTGTTCCTATTTGTGTTGAAATATAAAAGATAAACTCTAATACAAGCTGCTGTAACCTAAGGACATCAAGATCAGCGAATTGTTCATGTTCCCAAAATAACTCCTTTGGGAATGGGGAAGCTAGAATCAGTCCCTTTCAATTCAGAAGATCATTTTTTGCCTTGATTGCTCTTTCGCTGTAGCAAAAGGTATTGGGTATTGTTATGGCACTTTATAAATTCAGCACTGGTGATGATAATGTGAGTGCCTACTTGGGACATCTGAGGGAAGTTCTGAATATCCAAACTTGCACCTGTTTCAGCTGCTGAATAACAGAAGTGTTGGGCCTTTGACATCTTTAATATTGATGGCAACAATGAAAACTTTTCTTATTTTAACTTAAATTGTACTTGGGTTTGGGTCTTTTTAGCAAGTTACTTGAGAGCACATCAGAGGAACCCTACAACTCTGGGAGTGAGGTCTTCATCGTGGTGGTGGAAGGGCTGGGAGCACAGCCTTCTAATCTAGTTTGTGTTTGTTATTCTGGATCTGTTCCTCCTGTCTGCATGGTTCAAGTATAGGATTTGTGCTGTCATTGACTGCTGTCACTGAAACTCTTATAGGTTTTACTATCTTGTGTCTAAATTTTTACTTGGGAAATTGGGCACAAAGAAGATGCCCATAAGTTTTCATAGAAAAAAGTACAGAAAAGGAGAATACAGCGGTGGAGTTCTAAGAATTGATTCTTTTCTCACCCCCTATCAACATTAGTGATTTGAAGGCAGCCATGATGGGCAAGGTCATAGTTTGTTACTCTGGAGTGACTTGACAGATCTCTGAACTAATGATTTGGTGAAAAAAAGCAATTCTCACATGATCATGTTTTTCAATTAACTAAATTAGGAATATAGATCTGCAGGGTATTTTATGAACCACAACAGTCATATAAAAGAATATTTGTTCTGTGTTAAAGCAGTTGGTAGTCCAATTTCATATCATGTGTAATTTTCTGCATGATAGCTATTCATTGTTTATAAGGAATTCATTAGTTGTTTCAGTTAAAATTCTAGCTTAGAGACATACCACATTAGTTTTCCTGTATTCCTGTGATGACACTGGATGCGAAATTACTTTGATTTTATTTTTTTTTCATTAAACCACTGATCTTTTTTAAGAGCCACAACTATAACAATCCTAACCACTTTATCTGAAGACTTGTATCCTATTACAAACCTTGGAATTGAGTCCAAGAAAATTATCATTCTTGCTGAGAGCTAAACTATCTTAGGGGTCACATTCTTTTGGAGCTTAGGTGTTCAGAAGGAAGGAAGCACTTGCTGAATGGGGTAAATAAAGTGTACATTTTTATTTCAATTGAACACTCATAGCCTCTTGCTGCTGATGTTTGCTGAGAAATTGCCTCTTCTGAGACAGTTGAAGTTTGGTGAATCTAAGCCCCTCACTGCTCTGTAATATTGACATTAAAACCCTCTTCCAAAAAAGGACTGTATACCAATTTAGCATGTTAACATTTAAATACTAAGTATTATTTTTCATTGCTGTAGACTATATACTTTAAAAGGATTACTGCACTCCTGGTGTTAGAAAAGACCAGAAAGAGAATTTGAATGACAGGAACTACTACTCTCCAGAAATAACCCCACTGTGTTCTTAGTGGTTTCTACCCTGTGGGCTTTCAGGCTAAAACAGAGAAAATAGGTGCTATTTTCTAGATCCGGATGAGAGAAAGAGCTTCAGGGAGTCAGCGAAGGCGTGTGAGAAGTTGTGACAGTTCAGGGAAGAATAGGAAATGTGTGTGGGGGGAACGTTGTATTTTGGTGAGGTTTAAGCATAGTTTTAATAATGCAAAAGTTTTCTATGAGAAAGTTGGCTGAAATATTCTGAGTTCTACCCTAAGAATCTGCAGAGGGTGCATGTGATTTGACTAGATTTGTGAGCTTGTGAGTACTTGAATCAGTGTTTTCCACCACTATTTTCCAAGCCCATTATGACTGCATATTAGCATTTGAAACAACTCAGGGTGTAGTACAGAATGGTGTCTGCAGAGCAAGTAGTCATGGAAAAATTATGTGGTTGATTCCATTTACATTTAAAGGCCAGATGTCCTGGTAAAGAGCAGCTTACCTGCCTTCCAGTGCAGTCATGAAAGCAGCCACTGGGTCATATTCTCTTTTGTAGAATTTGTCCTTTCTGCAGGGCAGATGTAGCAGCAGTGTGATGCTGTAAGATAAATGGACAAGTAATCATCTTCAACAGTAAAATATTCTGTAATTTCAAGGAAAAGTTTTGTGTAAATTATCACAGAATTATAGCTGGCCTTTACTTCAGCTGGACTGGTCAACAGTCACTGTACCTTTAAATTTGCAATGGAGGTCATGACTTTGTTCATTATTGCTGGATGAGTTTGAGGAAACTTCATGAGCACTATCCCAGCTGTCTTACTTAGATTTCTTACTCAGTTTTCTTCTGTCTGGACAGATCACTAAAGAACACTTAAGCTAAGATTAAGCTAAATCTGTATGTATGACAAATAATGTTTTCTTCAGGATAGTGTCACAGTACAAAATGCTCTGTGCCTAAAAATGAGATTATGCCATTATCAGTATATTCTAAAGAGAAAGGCAGAGATGAGTGGGAAAAAAAAAAAAGTCTTTTGAAATAGTGGGTTTGATTTTCAGTAATAAACCTTCATTTCTGTGGTTTTTAAAGGGTAGAAGCACTTTCCTAAAAGTTCTGATTCTTTTCAAAGTAACAAAATGGTCTCTTCCCTCAATACCTGCTCTACACACTTAGGATGAGCTTCCTGGAAATCTCCAGGCCTGTTTACTCTAGATCTGTTTTCCATCTGGTATCTAGACGGTCACATGCAAGATTTAGGACTCACCATATTCTCCCCATTTTATGCCAACTGGTGCCTCTTGGATTCTGGGACTTTTGACATTCTGAAGCTCTGTGCACAACAGTGAAAAAGGATTTGGAAGAAGGAGCACTCAAGTAAGGGCTGGTCAAACTGGGCTGATGTTGTTCCTCCATTGCCTGCAGGGTGAGATCCCTTTGCTAGAGAGGGCTCTTGTGCTACCCTTCTTCAGAGCCTCTAAAGCATGCCATAATACTTTACAGGTGCTCTCAGTTAAACTTCACAAGGGTTCTGTGTCCTGTTAGCTTCAAGCATTTTTGGAAGCAGATATTTTCTGTCAGTCATTTTGTTGGGGTTTATGTTGAGTCAGTCCAAATAAGTAGCTGTGCTTACAATTGTATCACAAGTGATATCCATTAATGTCAGGAAATGAAAACAGAAGGCAAGCATGTTCCCAATAATTAATAACACACAAGTCTGCCTGGCATGGAGCCCTGAATTAGAAGGAACGCATTTGCTCTTACAGTGCTGAAGGACATTTTATAAATGTCCGTGCTTGAACAGAGCCTTAGACAAGCCACTGTCACAGATGATAACTGTTTCCAGATCAGTCATTTGGTTGTTTCTATGCTTGTTATGACTCCGTTATGAATTATGAGTACAGTCCTCACTGTAAATTTGGCTTGGCTATAGAAAATTCATCGAAGGCTGAATCCTAAACTGTGAGAGGTGTCTGCTGTTTCTGCTGCTGTTCCCTTAGGTACTGCAACACTCTCTGATCATCATTATATGCAAAACCCCCTTTCTTCAGCTGCTGTGAGTTTAGCTAAATGGCTTAAGGGATTTACTAAATGTTAAAAAAATTACTAATGTACATAGATATTTTCAATCCTGTCAGGTCTTCTAACTCTCCTTCTTGAGAACACTCCAGTTTGTGTAAAGGGTGTTTTTCCTTGATTTGTTTATTTTGAGGTTGGCCAACTATGCTGTCAGCCTTTTCCCAGAGGATCATACTCCCTGTAGCAAAAAAAAAAAAAAACAAAAAAAAAAAAAAAAAAAACAAAAAATTTATTTTAAGTCATTGTTAAGCCTGCTGATAGGAATGATGGAAACCAGTCTGATATGTCTTCTGCATTCCACAACAAAATCCTTCAAAGTGCCATGTCCTGACACGCTGACAGTACTCCCAGCCACCTGGGAAGGCAAGCTGACACATCCTGGCTGTTCCCAGCAGCTGTAACCACGGTCCCTATGGCAGCCCACCTCTGGAGTCAGGGGCTAGGTTCTCACCAGCCAACACAGAATCCTGATGCATAGAAGACCACAATGGCAATTCCTAAATGGGCCATTTTATATTGACAAAATACATGCAGAGAATGTGCTTAGAAGGAATATCAAAGGAGAAAAGCAAGTTTGACAGCTACAGTGACAGACTATTCACCGACATTCACACCTTTGAAAAGCAAATGCTCCCACTGATGCGCCTTTCTGTAAATAAGAATGATGCTACTCTGTGACAGCATTCCTGGGGTAGCTGTGTTTGACAAAGGGAGCGATATTCCAGTTTGCTTTGTACAGAGATCCTGCAGTCTGTAAATAGTTGTAAATGCAATTCATCAGCCTGTGGAGATGAAACAAAAGCTGTTGAAAGCAGGGGAACTGCTTTGCTGTTGTAGGTGAAATTTGGAGAGCACCTGAACAAAACTCTAACCCAGACCGCTTTCTTACTTACCTACTTGTATTGCAATTGCTGCTATTGTAAATGTACATGAATATACAAAGAGTACCAAGAATTTTTATGATATAACCCACACGTAATCTTTTTTATATTTATATTAAAATGTGTATTCTGCAAACAGCCTAATAATTACAGCTTTATATGTGTATCATTTTGTAGCATTTGTTACCTCAAAAGACAACCAAACTCAATACTTCAGTGCCTTGTGTATTTTAAACAGATTAATGTATAAAGTGGGAAAAAAGAAATGTATATTGTACTCTGCTGGGTTTAACAAAGCTTTGTATCATTGTTAGGGTTCTCTTCAGTTAAAATACATACAACCACAAGCTGTGGAACTAACTGAAAGCTTACAACTTTGGAGATTTTTAGAGCATGCATGTTTTGAATTTGTAATGTATTGAAATTTCTCTCAAATGCATTCTTTCAAGTTAACTTTGATTTATATATTCATATCTATTTCAACAGAAATCCCAATACCTGTCAAAAATACGTAGCATTTTTTTAAATATAAATGTCAGTAACTGATACTTACGTATTTGGAGATTAAATTAATGCTGTTTTCAGCTTGTCACCATTTTCATTAGAGCCATAAAATTTTTCTTGTGTTACAGAAATTCTTTATCAATTATTTGTCCAAGCATGGCCTTCTAGTATACAATTGACTTGGTAATACTGTCATAAAAAAAACCAAACAACTTCTTTGAGGCCGTCACCACTTCAGACTATCCTACATTAACGATTTTCTGGTCATGAAACTGCAGTGTTTCTTTATGTTAACAAAACCAAAGGCTTGTTTGAAATAACTGGTATTTTGTATAAATATTTGTACAGTTAACAGACTCTGTATTTGTACTATAGATTATGTGGATTTTGTTTTATAATAAATACTTTAAAAAGATTTGTTTAGCAGCCCTTTTTATGAGCAAAGCTGTTTCATCACCTACAGTAGCGACAACCAGCCATATAACAATTGTTTTAGATACTATTTAAGATAAGGATAGCGTTGCTTTCCCCTTGGTTTTAATTTTAAAATGTACAACAACAGCAAAAGCAAGAGAGTAAAGAGATTGACTGGAAAACCAATCACCTTTATAATTACAGTTGTTAGCTAGCTATAGAATTTCCCACAAGTTTGTCAGCATTATGACCTATAGAAATTGTTACACAGTGTAGGAATAATCTCAAGTGTTTTGACCAGACTAAATCTGATCTGTTTTATAATTGTTTGGTATCTTTTAAATGGATACTATAGGTTGTCAAAGCAAGCCTTTAACTAATGGCTTCTCTTTTTTTTTTTTTTTTGTGAACATACTTGAAAACTAGTTTAGTCTAGTAGAGTTTTAATTTCTGTAGTCAATATTGGTGGTCTCAGATTTGTGAGATTTACCATTTAACCTGGAAGCCAAACAATTTTTAATGGAGATATCCTTTCTCCTGCATGCTGGTTAGATGAAGCTCAGAATTAAGTCTTTCTGAGCATTCATCAGCAGTCCTGGTGATGTCCAGTTCCATTTGTCTGGGCTTTTCCAGGGTAGAAAAAAACCTATCCTCTAAATTTAGGGACATGCTTGTTTCCTACAGAATTCTTTCAGGTTTTGCATTGTTCTGAACCAGAAAATGTCAGAAGATTTTTCCTCTTAGCCACATTATCCTTGTTAATAGTGCTTAATATAAATGGACCCTGGGCTCCCCATACAATGACTCCCTAATCTAGTGATTTATACCATCACTGTGATTAACATTTGAAGGAAAACCCCCCAAATAATCTGAAGTTCTAGTGCTGTGAACAACCTGGAACAAGCCTTCCATTATGCTATTGTGTTATAGAAGTTGGAACAAGTTCCCCAGAACAGAAAGCATTTTGGGATTTCATATGGCATGAAGCAGAACTCCTGGCTGTAGCTAGGCTTTCTCTCCTGAAAAGATCTCAAGGTCTTCTGCTCTTGGAATGGACCCTGCCTGACACAGTGGTTGGTTGCAGGGAGGTGTTTGATACATGTATCCCACACAAGGAGTACAGATTTCTGCATAGCATACCCATCATCCCTGTTCCTGAAGTGCCTTAATCCCAGATGTTTCTTGAAACTAGAGGAGACAGTATTTTCTTTTTGCTCCAGGAAAGCTTGCTCAGCTGTCTGACTGGATCTTTGTAAGTCTTAAACTCCCATAGCTCACAGATTCCTTAATATGTTAATTGGGAAATAAAGCTCTGATATATCATATGTCTGAATGGAATTTGAATACGCTGCCAGGACCAAACCAATGGTCACAGGGAAGGATGCCTGATTCTAAATCCACCAGTCCTGATCTTTTACAAAATTGCCCCAGCTGTTGTTGTACGTGGCAGGGCAGATAAGGTGTTTGACTGATTTCATGTACCATCACCGAGGATTCAAGTGAATAACTGATTTCATCTGGATACACTAGGAAGTGGCTGAAGTAGTTGAAATGCATTCTGTCACAGCATGGATGACTCACAGCTGTGCCGAGGAAAAGCCTGGTCCTAACCTATTCAGCCATATAGATGTCCTTCCATACTTCATGCCAGCCTCAAAGAAACCTGGAGTGAAATGCTGCACATCAGAGCAGTGTTGAAGACCTATTTTACAGACCCTAAGAAGGGTAAGTAAGCATGAGTGTGATAGGTTGACCTTTACTGGATGCCAGGTGCCCACCAAACTGCTCTATCATTCCCCTTCTCATCAGGACGAAGGAGAAGAAAATTAAATGGAAGAAAACCTCACGGTCAACATAAAGGCAGTTTAATAAAGGAAAACTAATACGCAGAAGCAAAGGAAAACAAAAAATTTATTCTCTACTTTCCATCAGCAAGCCATGTCCATCTGTTTCCCTGAAAGAAGTGTTTAAGTACACATGGCCATTGCTCCAGAACATAAGCATCATAAATGACTAATGCCATCCCTTTGTCCTCCTTTCTCTTAGCTTTTACTGCTAAGCAGACATCATACAGTATGGAATATCCCTTTGGTCACTTTGGGATATTTTCCCTCCCAAGATCTTGCCTGTCCCTCAAGCCTACTAGTGAGGGGTAGAATGCTGGAGGGACACCCTTGATGCTGGAGGGGCATTACTCAGCAGTAATCAAAACACGGGGGTGTTACTAATACCTTTGCAGCTGCCAAAGCAAAATACAGCACTGAGGGCTGATATGGGGAAAATGAACTCCATCTCAGCCAGACCCAGTACAGTGAGGTAACTGTGGCCACATGCTGCCAAAAAGCCCACTTTTTACAGTTACAGGCAGAAGAAAGTTCTTCATGAGCAATTTACTTGGGTCTGCTCAGTTTGGGTTTTGATGGATTCCTCATAGAACATGAGCTGGAGGAGGCATGACAGGGACAGAATAAGGTCTTGAATTTCCTCTTGCAGTTACAGACTGGTCTCCTGTCTGTAATTAACATGAATAGTAGGCTTGAAGCTAGAGTTGGCTTTTGGAATAGAAAAATATCAACAGTTTACATATATTCTGGACAGCCTGTAAAGACAGGATCTCTGCTTGTCCTAATTGACGTTAAAGCCTTCTGTTAAAACTTCCAGAAGGCAGAGCTACTGTGGCAATAAATCTGTTTTAAGGGATAGCAACAACTTTAACAATTACTTAGGGAGTGATGGTTTTTACTGAACTTTGCATGGACTAGAAGAGTGTAAGAAGGACTCGAGAACAGTGACAAGGCTTTCTCTTGCATTTTAATTTGGCTTAGGCTATTGTTACAGGTTTAATTAGAACTTAATTCTTAGATGACTTCTCTCACAGAGATCTGAATTCCTTGCAGGTTGTAGGGAAATAGATTTAGTGCTTATGTTCATTTTACTGTAGGCATTGTACACAGGCAGTCATTAAAAATGAAAGTATTCAAAATAGACTTTGGGAATCAAAGGCTCCAAAGGTTTGTCAGTTCCCATATTATACATAGCCTGAAGCATTAGGAAAGGTTGGTATCCTTAGCTTCTCTTCTCTATTGTAGGTTGTTGTACAAAAAGCTCAGGTAGTGGGAACAATAGAGTGACAGGAGTTCAATTGTTAGATTCCCTAGAGCTAGAGTGGGAGAAATGTTCATATAGGTGAGATGAGGTGCCCTCAGCTTCTCTTGCACAGCAGCTGTCTATCCTTTGCCTACAATTACAAGGAAATGACAAGGTTTAGGGTTTGAAATAATAAACCTAATGTTTGATTCAGTAGGATCCCAGAGCAGGAAGAGTTCTGACTGATAGTGGCAAACATCTGGTCTCTCAAAACTTTAGTTTCCCTGATCCTATATTAACCTAAATGCTGAGAACTGATCTTAAACAAACAAACAAAAGACCCCAACCAACCAAACAAAAACCATAAAAAAAACCCCCACCAAAACAAAAAAACACAAACAAACAAAAAACCTTAAACAGCTCCCATTCAGTTAAGCCCTTCTTTTTAACTCCTGATATGCCACAGGAGCCAGCAATAAGCTGAAGCCCAGGTGTTTTACATTTCTCAACCTTAATATTAATCCTAACCCCTACAGGAAGGCCAACAAGGAATCCTGGCAGAGATGTGAGTATTTTATGAGCTCTAATCCTCATTTTTTACTCCTTTGCTCTGCAGTTCTGGCAGGTGTATCCAGGAAATACTGAAGCATAAAGTTAGGGGCAAGGTATGCAAGCAGTCAGAAGACCTGTTTGTCTCACAGTTCTACCCTGTTCCTGGAGAAAAATGTTTCTTGAGTCTGTTCACATGTAGTGTTCATCCTCCAGGTAGAATTAAACAGGGTTCAGCAAAATTCAAATTTTGAGAATCTAAACTGAAGAGAGTGTACTGCTCTATCTGCACAGAATGAGGCAGTACACTTAAATTGAAAGTTAGACTGAATAGGAACCCTCTTCTCTTTCCTAGTAGATCTATTCAGAGGACCAGACCAGAAAAATCAGAAATTGGTGATGAATGAGATTGAGGAATATGTGCATTCTGTCCTAAACTGGGCTTTGTGAGAGATAGTGTTCACTGAGACAAGTCTTTTGTCTCCTTTTGTAAGTTGGTATCTTGTTTCCACCTACAGTTAAGAATAGGTTTTGTGAATTGAGCACTTGAAAATTCTAGTTTATTTCCAGCTTCTACTGGATTTCTAGGGATGCAGCCAAGAAGGAAATGCTTAGAATCCTGGGAACTACCACCTTCAGTCTTGCTCCAGAAGTCCTTCTCAGAGGTCAGGCCTCATAGAGACAGTAGCAGGTGTAGGAACAAAAGCTTTTCCGTCTTGCAACAGAAGACTGGATTTCACTGCCATGACTGCAACTAAGATTGGGGAAGAAAGACCTGAAGAGGCACAGCTTTCTAGCTTGCTCACAAATTAAGGAGGAGGGTAGATGTCAAAGGAACAGCATCTTTTCTTCCAATTTTGCTAAAAGGTTATTTTTGACTCTGGCTAAAGAACAACAAATTGCAGTCATTTTCAAAGGAATTTTCACATCCTTCATATGTTTCGTGTCATTCAAGGTTGTTTCAAGGATTGGAATTTCCTCTTTTGAAGGTGGATTTTTATTTATTATCTTTTATTTGTTTTTTTGTTTGTTTGTTTTAATTGGAGAGGCACATTCTAACATGTCAACCATTTTTGGTTTTAAGAATCTGTCAAATTATATTTCTTAAGGTTTACAACTAGACAGGATTATTCTGTGGTATTTCCACTGTAGAGGTGATATTCTATAGCCTGTAATGTAAGAGATCAGACAACTCATACTTGCCTACCACAGCTGTGACCAGAAAAACAGAAACATCTATCTTTCAAAAATCAATCTTCAGTGTCTAGAAAGACTGAAATCCTCAGTACTAACAACAATTTGTCTCAATTACGTGAAGCGGTTTAGTTAGAATCAGCTTAAATTTTATATAACAATTGGCTCTTGCCTTACTGGTCCTCTTTCTCTCTTGGTTACAAAGCCAGTGTCTGTCTGTGATCATAGAATGATAAAGGTTGGCAAAGACTTCCAAGATCATTGAATCCAACCATTAACCTGGCACTGACAAGTCTATCACTAAACCAAGTCCTTAAATGCCACACCTGCATGTCTTTGAAATACCTCCAGGGATGGTGACGCAACCAGTGTCCTGGGCAGCCTGTTCCAATGCCTTACAATCCTTTCGCTGAACATTTTTTCCTAATATCCAATCTAAACCTCCCCTGACACAGCTTGAGGCCATTTTCTCTCCTCCTGTCACTTGTTACTTGGGAGAAGGGAACAACCCCCGCCTCATTACAACCTCTCTAGACTGATAAGACCCCCTCAAGCCTCCTTTTCTCCAGGCTAAACAGCCCCAGCTCCATTGTCTTTCTCTAGACCCACTCCAGCACCTCAATGTCTTTCTTTCAGTGAGGGGCCCACAACTGAAACCGTATTTTAGGTGCAGCCTCATCAGTGCCCAGTACAGGGGGACAATCACTGCCCTAGTCCTGCTGGTCACGTCTGACACTTATGGGGAAACATCGATGTTAAAATATGCAAACCTGCTTTAGAGCTTAACGCTAAGCAAAGCCACAAGGTGGCACAGTGATCTGCTGTGAAGAGCTGCTCACCAAACTTTTCGCAAAAGAAACCCATCTCCAGAGCTGCCCTTTTCAGGGAACGACCCTGGCCCTCTCCACCCCTGCATTAGATTTCATAAACACTGATGGTGGGTGTAGCTCTTCTCAGAGTGAGATTTTTATTACAGAATAAAGCCCTGCTGTGGAAATACTTACATGGCAATAAACATTTTGCTGCTATTGCTATGTTTTCTCAGCCCTAGAAAATGTAACAGTAGCCCCCTCTTTTTTTGCTGGTGGAAGTAGCATCTCTGTTAGGCAGCAGCTGGGTCCCTGATTTCAGCATTAATATCATGAGACTTAAGCAGATTTTCAGAAGTAAGTTAATCAATCTGTTTATCCCTGCATTTTCTTCTTTGCAGGGAAACCCAGAGATGAGAATCATGAAAAGGCACATTCCCAGAAGGAACAAATGATCTTTTGGGGGAGGGGAAAAAATAAAAGGGGGGTTTCCTTATAGCACTTGTTTGCAGAGACACCTGCATGTGGCAGGGACATGGAGAGGAATTAGCATGACCAGGAAGAAGCAGCACAGTAAAGGGAATTATCAGCATGTCTCTTTTCCTCTCTTCCTCTCATGAACCATAGAGTTCATGAGAACTCTATGCACAGACACTTGGAGCTACTTTTTTTTTTTGCTGGCTGAGTACTGTTTGACAGCAGGTGGAAATAATTTCTCTCATGTAGACTGTTTGTTTTGCTTGTCTCTAACAGGAAATATGCTAGTGCCCAACCTGCCCACAGCCAGCCTGATCCTTTGTCCTGGAGCAGCCTGTGTTTTGCTGTTTACATCTAACAGAAATGATGTGTGTCTTGCTTGGTGTTAAACAGTTCTCACAATAGACCCTTTGGTGTTGTTGAAAATAGCTAGCTAGCTGTCTGTATACATATATATACATATTTTCTCCCCTGTCTCTCAGTGCTGTATTGTTCCTTTTTTGAGGTTATATATATATAAAATCACTCCACTTATCTCTCTAGATATATATTTACAATTTCTACATATGCTTAGATGTGAGTGTTTTGGTATTCTGGGGAATTAACTTACTATCCTTGACTCCATCAGTTCCTGCATATATCCTGAGTCAAGCCAGATTCTCATGTAGAAAATGTATATTTATTTCCTGTTTATCACTTCTGTACTGTCCCTTTTTTGAGCTTTGCCCCATGCCACAGGCTTAAATGGCAGGGCTGAGCATCCTGTCCTTTCTGAAGGCTTCATTCACAGGGCAGATCAGGCCTCAGAGACATAAGTACGATTCTGCAGGGTCCCAAGGCTGCTGCAGGAGCTGGCAGAGCTGGAAAGATCTAGACTCAGGGCTGGGTGCTTGAAAATAATCTGTTCAGGCAAAGCCTGCTCCAGACTGTGTTGTTTATCAGTTGTGTAAGTTCAGAGTTTAGTTCAGCAAGAATGAGAACAAATTGCTTCTTCTTCCAGAGGGCAGGGACTTGCTTTGGGTGGCCTTTCTTCTTCTACTTAATGAAATAACTAAAGACTTCTTCCTCCTTGCATGGGAAATCAGAAGTTTGAACTGTCTATGAACTCACACCCTGTACATGAGGTATATGGAAATGCAGCAACTTATTACTTAAGTGGGAACAGGTAAGTAGTCAGTGCCTACTCCTGGCCCCTATTGTTCACTCCTTCTGTGTGGAAGCTTTCACCATAAAACTTCACCAGAAGTCTAAAACGCATCAGCAGTGTGGCAGCATGGTCATATTCTCACTTCATCCCACAAGCTGAGGTAGCTGAGCACTTTCATGTGGGCTGCTTCAAGGGGAAACGCTACACTTCCCCTCATGTTGGACCATCTCTAGCAAGAATGGGCAGGACTGCCCAATGAAAAGTGATCTTTTTGGCTACAGCTTGGAGTTATGACAAAAAATTACTGAAAGGCATCTCTCTTGCATTTTTTCTTTCCCAATCACTGTACATCTTCCCCTGCTCCCCAGAGTCTGAGACAGAGCAATTATATTCTTGATCAAAACATGCCACCTGCTGTTTGTCAGAAGGGAGACATATACAGTCAATAAAGCCAGTGCATAAATTAACCAAACTAGAAACACATTTGCATTGTAAAACCAGCCAAAGGTCCTGGGTACCACAGGTTAGAGTCTGCTCTTTGCCACTGTGCAAGAATCACTCTGCAACATTACACTCTCAGAATCATAGAATCAGTAAGTTTGGAAAAGACATCCAAAATAACGGACTCTAACCATTAGCTTAGAACCACCGTGTTTGCCAGTAAACCATATCCCAAATTGCCACATCCGCATGCCTTTTGAACACTTTCAGGGATGATGATTCCACCACTTCCCTAGGCAGCTTGTTCCAATGCCTGACCACCCTCTCAGTGAAGAATTTTTTAATAATATCATGTCTAAAGCTCCCCTCTTGCAACTTGAAGCTAATTCCTCTCATTCTGTCACTTGTTACCTGAGAGAAGACACCAGCCTGTGCCTCCTGACAACTACTCAAGACTGATAGGATCTCCCTGAGCACCCTTTTCTCCAGGCTGAACAACTCCAACTCCCTAAGCTGCTCCTCATAATACTTTTGCTCCAAACCCTTCTCCAGCTTTGTTGCCCTTCTCTGGACTTGCTCCAGCACCTCAGTGTCTTTCTTGCAGTGAAGGGCCCAAAATTACACACAGGATTCAAGGTGTGGCCTCACTAGTGCAGAGCACAGATGGAGGACCATTTTGCTAGCCACAACTTTCCTGACACAAGCCAGAATGTCATTGGTCCTCTTGGACACCCGGGCACTTTCCACCAGGCAGCTTTTCAGCCACTTTTCCTTTAGTCCGTAGTAGCATTACATGCGGTTGTTGTGAGCCAAGGGCAGGACCCAGCAATTCACCTTGTACCTCATACCATTGGCTTTATCCTACGGTGCCTATTCAGATCCCTCTGCAGAACCTTCCTACTCTCCAGCAAATCAATTCTCCCACCCCACTTGGTGTCTCCTGCAAATTGATTGAGGGTGCCCATGATCCCCTCAACCAGATCATTGATAAAGACACTAAGCAGGACTGGCCCCAGTACTGAGCCACTAAAGATGATCTGCTCCATGACATTCTCTGGCACCAAGGTCAGGCTGACAGGCTTATGCTTCACCACATCCTTCTTGTGACACTTCCTGTAGATGGGCATTACATTTGCTAAACTCCAGTGAATTGGGACCTCCCTGGTTAGCCAGAACCACTGACAGATGATTGAAAGTGGCTTGGCAAGCTCTTTCAGCAGCTCACTCAGTATGTTTGGGTGGATCCCATCAGGGTCTATAGACTCATATATGCCTAAGTGGTGTAGCAGGATGCTGACCATTTTCTCCTGGGTTAGGTGGGTTTAATTTTGCTCCCCATCTCTGTCTTTGAGCTCAGAGAACTGCGTACCTGGAGAATGACAGGTCTTGTTATTAATTACCAAGGCAAAGAAGGCATTAAGTACCTTAGCCTTTTCCTCATCCTTTGTCACTATTGACCTGCAAATCTGCAAATGCCATGGAGTAGCAAGGCCAGAGAGAACAACCTTACAGACTACCACCATACCATCCAGAGCCTAAGCATGTAACTGGCACTGCCTGGAAGAGTCACAATGCAAGCAAACACCCCTGCTGCCTCCAGCTGAATGTTTCTAACACAGAGCATGGAAGGGCTTGGCCAGGGCAGGAGAAACAGCTGTTGAAGCAGATTACAAGGCAACACTCAAGGTCTGCTTTGTAAGAATAGTGATAAGAGAGGAAGCCTCTGGGAGAGGCACTGCCTCTGTAAAAGGGAAAATTCTGAGTGGAGAGCCCTAGAGTGGTTAGGCAGTTGTAAGGGGGTGGAGAGGTGCCCCAGGACTTTCCAGCTGGTACCTGGGCCTTGATGGCTTTTGGGATTGTACTGAGATGACCTTCTGTAGCACAGAGGCAGAACTGCAACCCCCTTTGATGTCGTGTGTGTAGTCCCACTTCAGCACTGCCTCCTGGATTATCTGCCTGTTGCTGCAGAGTGGTAACCGTGGTCCTAAAGCAGTCTGCAGGACTGCCACAGGTCCCTGGAAGGGCTGGGAGAGAACATATGCTCTCCAAAGAAGGAAGGAGGGAAGAAGGGGTTAAAGGACAGAGTGGGGGACGGGCTACAGTTAGCAGATGTCCAGTGCTGAAAAGTAGGTCACCTATTTCTGCTTCGGGGGGCAATTTGGAAATTGACACTGCATCAATGTACAAACAAAGCCGAGTAATACAGCAAGGAAGGTGCCTTGGAAGCCTGACAGAAATCGTCCAAGTATGCACACACAGCTCCTCTAACACACCATACACAGCTATTAACTATGATTGTCCAAAAAAATTTATTTTTACCTGCATATGCATATATACAGTCACATAAGAGGAGAGACTAATGAAAAAAAACCAATGAAATGAAAAGCAATTTCTCTTATTACCAACGTAGAAGTCTCAGATAGTTGTGAATTTAATTCCAGGTTTTTCTCTGCAGAAGCCTTATGCACATTATTTAAGCCTAGACTCTCAAGACTAAGTACTAACTCCTCTTGATGCCTTTGTGAGTCCTTGGAAGAGAGATCCTTGCAAATACTCCAGAGGTTTTCATCCTTGGCATGCCTCTGTCTCTCTTAATATAAAAAGTTTAAATAGCATCACTGAAGCAGGTCAGGTGGTTGCTGTAAGGCATTACCTACCTCAGATGTTGAAATTACATGATTAGTTAATTGCAATCATGTACACTTCTCAGGAACCTAATCCCATGCTGTAGGGGTACTGCTGCTGAGGGTGAGGACAGATGGGATGAGGAGGAGGTGGGATACAGAAAGTTAGGTCCAGCCAGGTCAGGATCGAGTCATTCAGTAAGTATTTAAAGTCTCTAATTTATTCAGAAAAAAATAAATTTGAGGACAAATTCTGATTGACATAAAAGCAGCCAAAGTACATAACAATCACTGCTGATTCTACATTGCCACCAAAGGATGAAAGCTGTTGGACTCACTGCAACACAAAAAGATCTTTCAGGCAGGAAGAAAAAATGGACTCATTACTTTGTACAACTTGTTCAAAGCCAGAATATTTCTTAACTTTTACGAATTTTTGAAAGTGTTAGTGGGAAACTTCTGAAATATTTCGAACGCCGCAGAAAACACATGGGTGGGGTTTTTATTTGTTTGGAAGTATCACCGAGCAGTTATCAGGCACTCTACAGAGCTCTCTGAGACAGGATGTTCCAAGCCTAATTTGAAAACTCTTATTTATTGATGTCCTTCTATTTCTCTCACACTAACAGTGAAATTATTCTTTGGAAAGAGGCCATCAGATTGAAGCATCAAGCACAGGATTTAAATCAGCTACCTAAACCCCAGACTTGTGCGGGTGGCGGGCAAGGTGAGGTCCCTGCAAGGCATTTCCTTTCTCAGACGTGGAAACGACCTGCAGAGTTAATTGCAATCACTTACGGAGCCTAATCCCTTTAATGGTCACTCCTCATCTTTGCATACACATACCATATCATGAAGCCAGTAGGTTAGGATACATAGGAAGAGAATGGGGCTAAAATAAAGAAAGCATCTTCATTTCCCTAGAAGTACTGTGAAGGTTATTTCTCCACCTTGTTTTTTCTTTGCTCATTTAGTCATCCTAGTTATCAAAAGATGGGCTAGCTGATCATGGTTGTCCTTTCTGGCCTTGTAACAGGGACACATCTCTTCCCTTTGTTCCTTCCTACCCCATGGAACAACGAGTTAAAACCAAAGTTTGGCTCTGTATTTCAAGGTTGCAGTACTTAAACTATGTACAAGTTTTCATCTTGACCAGTTTGGGAGATGTCACACCCTTTTCCATGGTGGAATTGAAGGAGAAAGAAGAGGAGGAGAGGAGAAGGAGAGGAGAGAGAAGCTTAAAGCAAAAATAAGCTGCAACTGCTGCCTGTGACATGCACCTGATTAGATGACTATTCCCTCTGTTCATAAGTTTGCCTGGGTAACCCAGCCTGTTTCAATCACCTCTTTCAGCCCCATTTCACAGAAACTCAGTAGTTACTAGGCAGCTGTATCTTGACTGGTTAAGAAATGACATGATATATGCATTTTGCATGCTTGGAAAGGACCTTAATTTTCTAGGAGAAGTACCATGAAGGTAATTTCTCTAACTTGTTTTTCCTCTGTGCTAGTTTAATCAGCTTAGCTGTTAAAAGGTAACATGGGTTTAGGACTATCATTAGACCAGAATGGTCATGTGGTTATGCTGGTAATTAGCACTGCCACTGAGCTCAGTGTTAAGTTTTTTTAATAGGTAACTACATAACAAAAACAGTACCCACTGCACATGTAATGAAGCAAAAGAAAAATGACCACTCCCTTTCTCCTGGAGTCTGAATTCTACTACTTGTCTACCAGCTTTCTTCTCTTATTTCTCCTCTGTGATATTAGTATGTATATTAAAAGCATTTATCTGCCTTAAATGGGATTAAGACACTGCAGTCTAAAATTGCACTCCTGCAATCCTCCTGCTCAGCTGTTCTGTGAGCTTTAAGGTATCAAAAATCCCTGGGAGGACTCTGAAAGGGCCAAACAGCTGACACCTGAATCACAATGCAGAAACTCTGTATTACTTGGCCTGAGTCCCCAGGAGTTCAGTTTGGTCAGCATTCCAAGTCCTAGGCCTACTTCCAGGATACTGGACGCTTCACAACTCAAGAGTCCTTTGATATGTTTTCTTTTGAATCACAGCTATAGGGAAAAGAAATGGAGATGGGTGCTCCTTCTATAAGACAGTCTTAATGACGCTGCAGGATACCAAGCTTCCATTCCCTTCTTTTGCCACAGGAATTTCAACCTGCACCTCTCAAATGTACGTATAACCACCAGATTACAAGTTCTCCTGTGGTGGGAATGTGCCGTCAGCCTCCTGACCAGTCAGTCAGGACCAAAGAAAGATGAATAGTGCTGTATTCCAGTCATCGAAGGCAACTTCTCTGTATCTGCTCTGGGTGCTGCAAGTGTATTTTGTCTGGTCAGTGTTTAATGGATATTAAATTAAATTCTGCTCACCTTTATCCCTAGATTTTGGGTTTAGCCTCAGATGTTTGTTGGAAACTATACATTATTTTTTCTGCTTAGAGTACACAATCTGTTTAATTATTAGAGCATAATTTGCTTCAGATGTTAATAATTGAGGTAACCAGGTCTTGTACTGTTCCCCCTAATTTCTAAGTGCTATGTTTGGATGGGAGATCAACTGTAAACATCCAACCCTTTTATCTGGATAAAATAACCCAAAGGATCAAGGGAAACCACCCTATATATATGTGGCATCGGTGGTAGCACCATGATCATTAGGCGTCCATTTCTGCTCCCATTTTATCATGTGCTAAGGTACATGGAATTTCCAACAAATTATGTGCAATTTCCTAGTTCTGCACAAACAGCTTTTGACCACAGTCTCGCTGGTACATCACTGTTTCCTCTGCTCTTTTAGAAAATGGATGGGAAGAAATCAGTGCTTTGCCCATACTGCTGACATACCTTGCCAGCCTTCAGCTCAGAAAAAGTGAGAAACATCCTACCAAGAGGAATGGGGTTGGAATAGCTTTTCTGTGCCACCATCCCACTTTCCTGGCCACCCAGCAGGCTCACACAGCCTACATGCTGGGCCCACACTATGCACTTCGCTGGCAAGACACCAAAGCTAACAAGTTCTGTCTCCTTTTTGCTCCCAGCTGATACAACATGGTTGCTAGAGTTGGGCAGGTGGGAGAAAACATGTGAGGAGTGAAGAGGATGACCAATACTGATAAAAGCCCTCCCACAGTGACGGATGGGGGATGGCCAAAGCACTCAAGTGAAAATAACACAGACTGGTACCAAAGCTTCCCTCCATGCCTATGCACTTTCCAGCAGGGCCATAGGAATGGTATGGAGGTCCCATCCTACTGCCCAGCAGATTTGCCTTAGAAATCCTAATAGGATCAATGCTTGAAATGAGATTAGAAAACTGAATTTGAACATTTTGTTTCAACTAAAGGGATTAACTTGTGGGTCTGGTTCAGCCAAACATCCATGTTCACCCTCAGGAGCATAACCATGAAGTCATTGTTCAGAAATGCTCCTTCACTCTTCTTAAAGCTACTTAGTTTTCACAATTTTAATACGATGTTGGGCTAAACATTAAATCATTAAAATTCCTTAAAAGGCTTTATTCTCTCCTGAACTATAAGAGGAATAAAGGATTTTGTAAGGGCAGTGTTTAAACCAGAGGTGTTTTTTTCTTGGTTGACCTTACTCTACAAATATTCATTCAGTGTTAACACAAATAGGGACTTTTTGGTGCAAGGCACCCAATTGTCCCACTTCGTCTATGTCTGTTTCCTACATGTAACTTATCAGTGCTCAGAAGGCTGAACCTCAACCAGTTTAAAAGAGGGTATGAGATCATTTTATGCCTGAGGTGATCAAATGGCCAGATATCAGCAGCAGGAAGGTCCAACTTGAGACCTGTATGAAGGTGCTCCCGTTGCCCTGCAGGCATTGGTGGTTCCCTGCGCCTGCAAGGAAACCCAAGTGTGCAAGCTGGGCAAACTGGAAACAGATAACCCTGAGCAGCACTATCAAGCTGCTTATCTGTCCCTTAGGTAGGTCCCTCCTGCCCTGGAGGTACAAAGGGAAGACAAAACATTGGTAGGGACAGACCATGGTAGTCCTGACAGAGCTGATGCAGAAACACACCTCACATGCTCACGGTCTGACATTATAGCTACATAAAAGCAGCAGCAGACAGTGGTGAAATGCTACTGAAAGGGTACAGTCCCGCCTCCCCTGCTCTGCTGTCACATCCAGCACTTGCAGAGCCGTGGGATGAGCTGGCTTGGCAGGCTGTGCCACTGCTTGGGAAGACAAGCTTGTTCTCCAAGGTGTGGCAGAGCT
This sequence comes from Sclerurus mexicanus, assembly GCA_013396755.1. Lineage (NCBI taxonomy): Eukaryota > Metazoa > Chordata > Aves > Passeriformes > Furnariidae > Sclerurus > Sclerurus mexicanus. Next base: position 204,929 of record VWZF01001537.1, on the reverse strand, counting down.
GCTGAGTCACAGAAACCCCTAACAAATGCTCCCCCTGGCAACAGTGCAGTGAGACCCACCAAACCCCACCAGCTTTTGGGGCGGCAGCAGCTCTGGCTGAGGGGTTAATGGTGCACAGAGAGGAAATATGGTCAGCATGATTTGATGGGGTGATGGTGACTGAGCAGGCTGATTATTTTTTTTATTTGCCTATATCACTTTATGCTGAGCAAGTGTCTTACTTGAGTGACTCGTGGAATCCATCAGAAATGGCTGTCTCTGGAAGTGCCCCAGGCAGCAGCCATCACAAAATTAAGATACTGACATTTGCAATAGTAGCAAAACCCCTGAATACTATCAAGTTCAAGTAACAGACTATGCCTAAAAGTTAGTTTCCCTGCCAGTAATAAAATACTTCAGCCACTCAAAGCAGGCTAAGGCTTTGTTTCTGATTTGTCTATAATCATAGGTATAAAAATGGTATGGAGGTCTTCAGATTTGCACACAAGTCCCAGGAATAAAGGACTGGAATGTCACTATTTTGCTTCTGGTTCAGCTTACTGTGTGACTCTGGGCAAATCACATAACCTCATTTCCCATAACTGTTCAGTAGTGCTTTGAGATCCTTTGAAGACATGAAGTGTTTCTTTCTTGAAGTAGTAGTGTCTTCGCATTACTAACTTATGTGGTAATGGTAGTATCACTTGACAGTTGTGGTTTTAAAAAATAATGACACAAAATCAAGATTTAGAAATATATTGACAGGAACTCTGTAAGATAAAAAGAGGGGCGGTGATGTCCTAAACCTTTACAGAATTGTGATGGTGGTGATAAGACCCTTGAAAATGAGATATGTCCCAGTGCAAATATCTGAGCTGAGATGCATCCTTTACCATCAGGGCACATTTGCCCAGGATACAGAACATGTCAACAGCCACACAGTTTAACACTACTTAGTTGTGAAGGCAAGTTTTATGTTTACAGAAACTATACTACAGAGTTAACTATTTTACTGTTGTAGCTGTTCTACACTCAAACTATTAATCCCCTCTCCAGATACCACCTCTGGTACTTGCTGAAGGTTATAAATCTCATCATCTATTGAATAACCTACCTGCTTGTCCTGAGAATGCCATTTAACATTACACACTCATTTATCCATTATTTAGAACCATTCTTTTCTGTTGACTCTTTGCTCACAATTTCCAGTGTCTTTCCTACAGACTGTCATTGACAATTGACAATACAACCAGAACTGCCTCTATACACTTTATATTGTGAAATCTCCATTTGTTGTAGTTGTGCAGGTACTCACTGCTAGAACATGCAAGTGGCATGACATAAACAACCCTTCCCCCCCACAAAAAAAAAACAAACAAAAAACAGACACACTGAAAGGAAAGAAAACAAAAAGGAGACAGATAAAATAAATGTGCAACAAATACAGTCTAGAGAGCTTTCTGGACTGAGCACCAGCTGAAATAATGAAAAAAGAAACAAAGTCGCATTTCAGGATAATTTTTTTGCACATTTTACTAAATAAATCTGCTTGCATGAAAAAGAAAATAAAACCCAGGCTCTACACTCAGAGACCTAACTGTGTATCTTTCTGTATCAGCAAATACATTTCATGCTGCTGAGTTTTTACCATGTGTTTGTGACACATTAAGATCACATGTATCCATAATTGCTGCAGCTCCACTAACTAATTCAGGCAGAATAAGATGATCATGTGTCTGAGCTGGCAGCCAACAATCTCCTTCTAATGGAAGCAACACACTGGGCTCACAGCTTGGGGAGGGCTGTGAGGTTTTGTGAAATAAGGATGTGTCATCGTATACTGAAGGGGAACATATACCAGGATAGCTCTTAGTAGGATAAGCATGCTGCAACTCAGTCTTTGGGAGAACCAGTAATGCCTACAGAAAGCACAGGAGCCAAAGCTTGGTCATCTAGTAGGAGGGACTTAGGAACACAAAGAAAGCTGATGCTGTGGCCAGCCTCTTATGCAATGGGCATTATAAAACCAAGCACCTGAACAGCTGGCAAGAGTTTCTGCTGTGTAACTGCCTGAACAAAGCACAAAGGCCAGTCCATGTGTTAACCTGTTTGCAGCTATTGTAAATCTGATAGCCACCTTTTCTTTAGAAACAAGCAACTTAACCTATTTTTTTCTATATTTAGAGGAACTCTAAGCAGCCTATGTCTTTGAAGTTCTTGAACAGAATACCATTGTGAAGGAAAAGATGTGAACTACCTCTGATGTGCAGGCAAAAGGTAATCCTTACTCTGAAAAGGACACTCACAGATAGATAAGCACACAGCTTTACCTATTACATTGTCCCTTTGTCCAAAACCCAAAAAAATCAGGCTCCTATAGACCAAGATTTAAGCCCATTTCTAGCTTGGCTCACTATTTCTCTCCTGAAAAAGATGCTGCTTTCTGCAGCAGCACCTTCAATATTTATGTCTCTTTGTAATACCAAAACCTTTGTTTTAATAGGAGCAGATCTGCTGATTGATTTGCAGTGAGATTTAAGTACAGCTGTACTGAACTTTGTCAGATGAGCATCTGAAAGATGTGAAGATACATTATTCACAAGTGGAGCTCTTTTATCCTAAACTACTGATCTATAATGAACTCAAATCTATTGTTTTCCCCTTCCTTCGGTATATGAAATAAACACAGTGCTACCTTTCAGTTTTCATGTGCTCTACATGAGGTGCCTGCAAGAACAACCCTATAACTAAACTACCGTTTAGCAGCTGTTGTTTCTTTTGCCATTGAAAATAAATAAATAAATCCTTGCCTTGACCACAGCATTCTCTTCTTAAGCATATTATGACCAGTAACTATCAGAAGGAATAGAAATAAATAAAATAAAAAATCACCTCATGCATGACTGACACTTATTATAAAAAAGAGGTCTCTGCCACCATTCACAGAAAGCACAGCTACCCTCATAATGGGCATGGAGAACATTAGCATGGTGGAAAACTAGCTTTGGTGAGCCACGGCTGCACCATCCCCCCCCCTCTGCTACTTGCTTATACACCTTTGATGAAGAGCTGCTAACACTACGCTCTCGCTGTGCCTTGAGGGAGCAAGCCTCCAAGAAAGGGAGTGTTTTACAAGTCCATGATGTCAACCAACAAGGAGAAGAACAAGCTTTCCTGGCTCTGTTATTAGATTGGGAAAAGAGGGGGAGAAGACTGGAGATGTGGGAGCTGAAACTTGTGTTTTTTTGCCAGTTGTGGGGCACAAGAGGCTGCCTGTTCAGATATTTGTCACCTGAGTTTTCGAATAAAGGACCTTGCCACTGTGTTTGGCCAGCCAGGGTTGCAATGCTGCAGCCACAGCCAGCACACTGTGGGGGGACAGCCTTGTGAAGCCAAGGTGCAGCACTGTCCTGGCTCTAACACACGTCCCTTCTGGAGCACTTTGGTCTGGTTTAGGTCAGATACCAGGCAGAGGTTTTTCACCAGAGGTGGCTGACCACCAGCACAGGGCCCCCAGGGCAGTGTTCACAGCACCAAGCCTGACAGAGTTCAAGAAGTATTTGGATAACGTTCTCAGGTACATGGTGGGATTCTCGGGGTGTTCTGTGCAGGGCCAGGAGCTGGACTTGATGATCCTTGTGGGTCCCTTCTAGCTCATAATATTCTATAATTCCGTGTATCAGCAATAGTGTGGCCAGCAGGGCCAGGTCAGTGATCGCCCCCCTGTACTCGGGGCTGGTGAGGCCACACCTGGAATCTGAGTTCAGTTTCGAGCCTCTCACTGCAAGAAAGACAGTGAGGTGTTGGAATGTGTGCAGAGAAGGGCAGTGGAGCTGCAAAAGGGTCTGCAGCACAAGCCTGCGAGGAGCAGCTCAGGGGCAGGGGGTGTTTGTCCTGGGGCAGAGGAGGCCCGGGGGGCACCTCGTCGCCCTCCACTGCTGCCAGGGCCGGGTCGTGCCCGGGGGGCGGCAGCTGACAGGACGGGGGGAGTGCTCTCAAGTCCTGCCAGGGGAGGTTTAGATCGGATGTAGGAAAGATTTCTTCACTGAAAGAGTGGTCCGGAATTAGAACAGGCTGCTGCCCAGGGAAGCGGCAGAATCATCATCCCTGGAAGTGTTGATAAAACGTGTGGATTTGGCGCTCGAGGGCGCGGTTCGGCGGCGAGCCCGCCTGGTGGTGGCGGCTGACGGCCGGACTCGCTCGTCCCTTCCAACCCCACCAATCCTCCGGCTCTGGAAGGGACACTCCGCCGTGTTTTCGGCGCCGCTCGGACCGGGCTGGGCGGCGCCTGTGGAGGCTGCGGGACCGACCCCCGCCCGGCCCCCGCCCCCGCCGCGGGATCTGATGACATTTGTGTGTGACAAAGAATCTACTACAACCCGTCTAAGTTGTTTCAGTCAATAAATCTTGCGCGCTATGACTCCCGCCCGGCCCCCCCCCCTCACTCCCCTCAGGCCCGGGCGCGCCGCCGCGCTGTTGCCAGGCAGTTTTAGCGCCCGCGCGCGCCCCGGAGGCGTGGCCAATGGCGCGCTGGCCAATGGCGAGGCGCGGCGCGTGAAGCGGAGGGGACAGGCCCCGCCGCGGCCTCCGAGCGCCTCGGCCCCGGATTGGACGGAGCGGATTTATTTTTAAAAGGAACCGCGTTTTTCTATTGGCCGAGGAGGGCGTCTGTCAGGGCGACGTTACCTTGTTGCCAGGTCGAGAAGGTGGGAGCCGAGGCGCACCCGCCCCGTGCGTTGACTGGCCAACAGGCAGGCGAGGGCCCGCCCTCGCCCGCGCTCTGCCAGTTGCAGCCGCAGAACCGGGTAAGTGACGTTCGCCAACTGCCAGTGAGAGGCCGCGCCGCGCACAGCTCCCAATAGGAAGGCGCGGTGCGGCGCGGGGGCGGTGCCGGCAGCGGTGATTGGCAGGCAAGGAGGAGGCAGAGGAGGGCTCGCCGGAGCCGCCATGCCCGCCATCTTGGAGTGTCGGTGATGGTGGCGAGCGGAGGGTTTCCCGCCTGAGCGGAGGCACCGGGGCCTGTGGCGGGGNTATTATTTATTTATTTATTTTAACAAGGCGGCTTCTCTTTAGTTAGAGGTTTTTAAAGAGCATAGCAGTGTTTGGGTAAGCTTTAACTGCTGTTAAACGCGTTTGGCAAAATTTCACTTAGAACCTGCCAGTTTTTCTGGTTTTGTTTTGCTCTGGTTGCTAAGAACTTTCCAAAGTGTAAGAGGGAATTAGCGTTATAGTCTATCTAGTGTCATATGACTCTGTCTTATATGACATAAATGCAATTGAGGCTAAAGATCATCTCTGTCAGCATAAACGTTACTTAAGTCGAAACAGTGGGATACTTTGAATGGGTGTGTTGCTATTTTAATAAAGTGTTCTGAGTGGAAGAGTGGAGAAAACTTAAGAGTAGGTGGATAGCTTTAGAAAGGGTTCCTTGTGAGATGTTGACAACTTAAAAATGAAATATTATGTTACTGCTGGTGGTATTAGGTTTTAAATCTCCTTCAGTGCATTGAGTTTAAATGTACTCTTAGCAGTGCAGTGTGTCTTTGGGTTGCACAACTACCTGTGTGCTTTTTTTTCTGAAGTGCTGAAAGATGGGCAGTCTCCCTGTTTTATTATTCCAGATAGATTGCTGAAGTTATTTGAACTGCACTGTCTATTTTCAGTGCAACAAACAGTCTAGTAAGAGTCTGATTGCTTAGCTCTGTTACTTATGTTTTCAGTAGTAAGGCATGGACTAACTGTGGCTTGCAATTATTATTATTGTATTATTATACTAATATAACACTACAGAATTAGCTTTCGATATGTAAATTATTAATGAGATGTTGTGCAAATGTAGTATCCAGTCTTCATATTTTTCTTGACAGTTTGTATTTTTAGGTACTTGTTTAAGTTCACTTAAATGATTTGTTTCCTTCATCTATGATGTGGTTTGAACATAGGTGACACTTGCTTTCTGTGTGAAAAGCAGAAAGCATATGCAGTATTGAATCCTGCACCTTCAAAGTTACTGAAGGAATTTATTTTCTGATACTACTAGGAGATTCTCTTTTGGCCAGAAGAACTGCTGATGAGGTCTGTTTACTGTGACCTTAAGGAAAACATTGAGTTAAGTGAGAGTTATAGTTCAGAATTTCTGGAAAAGCAACCTGTTTAACAGGAATTCCTTTAAGTAGAGTAGTGCATTACAGCATCTTTACATGCAAGTTAGAGTTGTATGTAAACTGCTCTAAGTGGAACAGCTTTTGATTCCTTTAAATATAAATCAACTAGCGGTTATTCCTTCATGGAATTCAAGATACTAAGTAGTTTGTCTCTTCACAATACTGTGTGCAAACTGCTCACTTGTGTTGACTTGCTGAAGTGACTAAAAGTGACTTTTTCCTTCAGAACACTTCTGTCTTAACTGAGATGATGCTGTAGCCTGTATACCACTCAGAGAATCAGATCATGTTCTAAGAGTGAAATTCAAGAGAATTAATAGAATAGAATCTGAATTTAGCAGTATTAGAGCAGAAAATAATGTATGTAGTTTTAGTACAAACACATGTTTAGAGAGTGAACTCTGTTGTTATGGCTCAACAGCTTTGCTTCTCTACTCAACTTAAGCTTGACATGTGCGCACTATGAAATGCTAAAGAGCTGGTTCAAAACAAACCAGTATGGGGTTGAAACCGTCAGAAGGGAGAAATGTTTTGAAGAACTGTCTGGTCCACTCTCCTTTCTATCTGTTAATGTCCTGTTTTGTCCAAGTGCTTAAAAAGCCTTGAAGTATTTACTTAACTCTGCAGTTAAGATTTCTGTGTTACTATTTCGATGTAAGACATTGTTTTAACTTCAGTGTGTCAGCGTACTACACAACATCTTTGTAGGTAGGAGGCATGTACGCTCACTTCTCATATGTAACCGGATTAATTTATGGCCTTTGGAAGTTATGATGGAAACCATGGCTTTTCAGCTTGGTCTGAAGAGGTGCTGGTGTGAGCATAGTGATTTCTTGTGGTAGTAAGGTAGGATGCCTTAAGCATGCTGTTTGCCATCTAGATTTGTCTTTCGTAGTAGCACCTTCATCTGCAGTCCTTAAGGATGCTGTGTAATGCTCTATCTCATATGCTGGGTTTAGGAATAGCATATTATCTCAAGTTAATATCTCACATCCTGGTTCTGGAAGACCAGGTGTCTGATTGGGTTATCCTAAGAGCAAGATGTGGAACTGTTGTTTTTGGCAAAACTTTTCACAGTAGTAAAACAAGTAGTGGTAAATGAGAAATAATATCTTGCTTGTGTCATCTTATTTTGTGAAGTTGGAGGAAGAGAACAAAAACAACTTCAACAACTAGTGATCACATTTGATTTTGATTTTTTTGGGGTGGGAAGCAAGCCTGAAAGATTAGCAGAAAATACACAGAGAATATGAACATCACGTTGAAAGCTCTGCATAGCATGTTTAATTGTTTTTGTAGTGTGTTAGTGTGCCAGCATCTGTTTTAGAAACTATATGCTACTAAGCAACTAAAGTAAAGTGTTTTTCCTACTCTTGCATATTATATGGAGCTCTGGAGTTAGTTTGGGACACTTCTCAGGAAATGGAATAGACTTCGTTGAGAGGATTGGGAAGACATTTGGTATAAGCTGTTATAACCTTGTCTGTTTATGGAATAGTTCTTCACACAATATTGGCAAAAAAATCTGTTAGTGTGAAATACAAGACTCTTCATGACCTTTGTTTATTTAGTAATTTCCATAAAGTGCCAAGAAGCGTGTTTGAAGTGGTATATGTGATTTGGAGTGGGTGAAAAAGTTCTCAATTAACCCTTTGACTTTTTTTCTTCATGCTGTTAGTCTGTATAGTCGTCCCCTAATCCTGTTATATGGATGTATCTTTTCCTTTTAAACTTGAAATGCTCGATGACGGATTTATGTGATGTGTTGAATGCCACCATTGGAAAAGAATACCAAAAGGATGTCAGTAAATAACTGTATGGACTGGTGAAGCTGTATTACACTCTACTGGAGGGGTGGTGTATGTCGTTAGGCATGTTGGCAAAATGGCTGAGTGCCTGTGAAATGCATAATGGGGATTTGGTTAAAGATGTGAATGAAAAAAGACAGAATTGAGTAAAAAAAAATGTATGTAGGCACAAGCAGAAGCTGCCCCATAGTGAGATTTGAGGGTTGATTAGTTTCCTTCTAACATTCTTAAAACTTTGTCCTACTTCATTTTGAGTCAGATGCTTTTAAACATTTATACACAGTCTTAAGTTGTGCATCTGCAAGGAGGTGGAGTACATGGCCTGATGGTCTCTTCCTGTGTCCATTGGGTCTTCCTGAAAATGAGCACTGAAAGGCCACAGGTCACCTGTTGTCAGTTGTGCCAAAAGGCACTTTTATACATGAGGAAAACATTAAAGCCTTTTTACGATGACCAGTTTCTGGGTGAGACTTGAGAAATGGCTGTGTCATTTCCAGCTTGGTAATAAAGCATAGTTGGGACAGAGGAGGGAAACTTCAAATATTTTTTTGTAAAAAGTAGTTTCTGAGTTAAGTATGTTCTAGAATATGGCTATTTCAGTACTAGAAGCATTCTGACTGTTATTGAAGTGAGTTCTAGGCCTCCTACCCCTCTTACGCAGCAGTTGAGTTCCCCTCTTGAGTGACCATTGGCAGGATTTCTAACCTGATCCTAGTATATAAAATAAGATTTTGTTGTACAAATTTAACTTCTGCTGTACATTTTTAGAGTGAAGCCCATAATTTCCCAAACTAGTAATAGAGGGAAAGGTGCTTTCTGTAAATGCACATTATGCTCCTTTAGAAGAGCAAAGTGTAAGAGCCTAGTCCTCAGTTGGGTGTTGCACAATTCAAAAGCAAGTTTAAAAGCTTCAAGTAGTGCTTTATGCAGTGGCTGTAGGCAGTCCCAGTACAGGTGTGATTGCATTTTTTCATTGTACTGTAACTGGTTTGAGCGTTTGCATTAGAGCAGAAAACAAGGGAGCAATAGACATTTCTAAAGGCTTGTCTTACTACAAATTGATATTACTTCAGTGCTGTTGGCATTGTGAAAGGAGTATCAGCCACAGCCTCCACAGGGAGGATTTTTGCATTTTTGTAGCAGAGTGGTTGTACAGTTAATCTTTCTCATAGAAATGGTGAAAATACAATGCTATTTGCTTTTTTGTAAGTATAGTGGCAACAAGACCTGGTTTCCACTTAGTGGGGGGGAAAAAAAGTTGTGGGTGTTTTTTTTTTGTTTTGTTTTTGTTTGGTTTGGTTTTTTATTACTAATAGTTGCATTAGGGCAAAAATCATAGATAAGGTCTTGGTGAAAAAACTCTTTTTTTCTGTAACATGCAGAAGTAGGGTTCTGTGATTTCTTTTCTTACTTACCATGTGCTTACTGCTTTGACCAGCCTCCAATCTAAAGAGCTCAGCTGGAAACTTTAGGTCTGGTTTGAACTGGAATAGTTTGTGTTATTTCTTTTGTTAGTGTCTTGATGGACTTGCTGGATACCCCAGTAACTCTGGGAACTAACTCTTCTAGAAAATAGAAAATACTAGATTACATTTGAGAAGTTTAGCTGCTGTCACCAACATCGTGGAAAAGGATGGAGAGTTTAGAGACAGCTAAAACAAAGTGGTAACGGTGGCAAGCTGTTGTAAGCGTCTCTGCTCATGGCAGCTCTGAAGGGTAATGGCATTTAGGAGTTCTTTCCTGTCTGTGAGGGACAGCTGTGGAAGTCAGAGTGAGCTCCCTATGAAGTAGTCAGTTCTTCCTCTTGGCTGTGACAGGCAAACATTCATCAAAGGATCCTTCTCTGTGTGTACTTGATGCTGATGATGGGCTCTTTGTTATAGCTTCAAGCCACATCTAAATAGCAAAAAGTTGTTCACTGAACGATGTATTTAGATGACATTTGTTTGATAAAGGAGGTGGATAAAGGTAACAATGAGAGGTCTGCGTTTCTTAATGGTCAATATAAAAAACTAAATGTGTCTTTTCATGCTATTTTTCTGTACTGTAAGGGCTAAGGCTCTCTTCTAGAGTCACTTACAGAAGTTTTTATAAATTTTTCCTATGTATGATTGAGGACTGAACTTGCAACTTTGCTCTTTCTCAACCCATTAATGTTTGATTGCATTAATTGCTCAGTAGTTGTGCCAGGTGCAGTTATCTTCATATTGAAGGCAAGCAAGAGTAATTCTGAATCTCTTCCATATGAGGGGTGTCTTTGGAAAAAAGATTTAAAGTCTGGAAAACCAGTAGGTGTGGGGGTTTGTTTGCTTTTTTTTTTAATATAGGAAATGCCTGCAGGTTCTTAGGGCATAACTGAAAGCAGTTATATTAATACATACCCAGTATTTTTTTCTTTGAGATACGCTGGTCCTGTATTCTCCTCTGAACTCCAGAATTCTGAAGTTTGATTTGCAGTCCTAGCCATAAGGCTGGAGATTAGAATGCAGTGGGGTTTCTTCCTCCCATGTTGAAGTTGTAACCACATGCAGCCAAGAATGAAATTACTTATAGATACAATAAAAAATTTGTAACTATGGTATTGATCTCATCTCCATGAGAGAGTGGGATTATAGGTTATCTAAATGTCTTTTTTTTTTTTTAATTTATTTGAGTTAGTGGAGATTGAGCATGAAGATTAAGGTATTCTCTGGAAATGTGAATTGGTACCGGTGGGGTTATATAGTGGAACTGCTAGGCAGCAGAATGCAAGTAAAAATGGTAAATGTGTTCTACTGTTAAGTGGGGTTTTGTAGATAAAAAAGTGATCTCAATTTTAGTAAAGGAAAAGCTGCAAGCAGCAGCCAGAGAATCTACCCCAAAATTAAATGCAAACTTGCAATTGAAAATAAAGAGAGGGGATAGAGTACCTTTTTTTTTTTAATCTGCAACTAAACCACCTATGAAGTTTTGTTTTAGACTTTCAAGCATTTCAAACTAAGTTAATTTTTGTGCCACTTGCCATAGTTGTGACTTTTTGGAATGCTAGTAGGATTGTCCTGACAAAAGTCTGTGTGGAACCCTAAATGTTAAAAGAATAGAAGACTTAAGTTTAGGTCTTAAGTAAGTTGATTTCTAAGTTTTCAGCTCAGCAGGGTGTTCCTCTTTAGGCCTCTATATGTAATGCTGTTATAAATACCATTTTAAGTTCTGAGCTAGCATTTTAAATGCCTTGGTTTCTTTGAAACTTCATTCTTCAAATCCCTTGAGTAGATATAGGACACGGAAGTATCGCTGTAGTTTTCTGTGACTATAAACTACTGCTACAGTTTTCAGCCTTGCCATTTGGATTAGCTGTAACGTTGTGTGTTCAGGAATTCCTAGTTAGTAAAGTAACACTTGGTGAGAGTTGAGCCTCTTCTTGCAGCAGGAGAAAACTGTTGGCAGATATATTGGTAGTTAAGAGAAGGAATGGATGCTAAAGGGTTGTGGTGAATTTCTGTATGGTAGCCCTGTCTTGAAAAGGGCATGAAGTGATAGAGGGAACAGCCAGTCAGAAGTCATTCCAAAACAACTTTGTGTCCCTTAACTGTGGCATATTGCCTGAATGGCTTTTTTTAACTCTATTTACAAGTATATACTAGTGCACTTAGAATATTGCACAGCTGATGATCAATTCAGAGTACAAATGTAGGATTGAGTAATCTCCCTTTGGAAACAGTACTGTTAAGGAATGCTGCTAAATCTTTGAGATAGACTTGCCACTTGCAACTGTGATAGAATTTTGAAAGGCACTCAAACAAATGTACTCCACTTAAAATTCAGAAAGAGACACTGAAGTAGAATTCAAAAAAGATTATTTTGAACATCACAGAGAAGAAAATGTGTTTGACATTTTTTTAAGAAACTTCAGCATGTTTTCCTTAAAGTAGGATTAGTGCTGTGCTTGGAAGAAGGTGACTTATTCTGTTAGGTAGTCTTAATTTTTCTAGTGTTGTCCATCAATATAGAAGAGTTCCATGGCAAAGGCATACTTCTGTTCAATTGAGACATTAGAGGCATCTGTGCCTGAAGAATATGGTGTAATTTCTATGTGTGTGGCACAGCATGGCAAAATTCAGATTACTGGAGTGATTTGCTCCAAAATATAAATTGCTGGGGGGACCAGGGAATGAGAAAGAAAGATGGTATTAACTAAATAGCCACTTCAAGGTTATGTGCAAAAAGCCTTCCCAATGATCTTTCAGCATTTTGCTAGGTTTCTAATTTCTTTTCTAGAATACATTTTTGCATATACCTAAATAAAAATCAGAGCTATTCATTAAACTTACATAGGTGAGACTTGATGAAATCAATCAAATCAGTGTTTCCCTAGTTTTGTAAGCTGACTCTCTCTCAAGAAAGTAAGATGAGTCATGCTTTTTTAGGGCTAGTTGTTTAAATAGCATTGGGCAGGGTACTTTGTCACATTTGTGTTACAAAAAAATGGTGGTAAAATGTGTGTGGAGGATATAGAATCACTATTCAGTTGTCTTAGTCTTTGAATCGTACTTTGACCCACCTGGTTGGCATGAATTACTTAATTGAGGTTTCATATGTATTAAAGTATTTGTCTTTTCTAAGTACTTACCTTCACCCTCAGAATATCTGTAAGGGTGGGGACACTGTTGTACAGACTATTTCCCCTGAATATATGGAGTATGTTCTATGAAGAAGAGTAGTGTGTTCTTACTTCATTAAAGGCTCAACTAAAACCATGACACTGTCACTAACCTCGGGCAGATTCCATGTGGCACTAAAGCATTTTTCTAAATGCAGATACCAAAGTCTAGATAAGTGAGCATGCTAAAATAGCATCACTTCCCTTGCATCTAGGTGCTGCTACTGTATTTTACTTCTCTTGCCTAACATTGGAATAACTTTTCTACTTTTGTTCTAGGGATTGTACTGATAAACATGAAAATACAGGGATTGTAGAAAGAACTATAGATGGGGCTTAAGCTCTTTGGTAAGTCAAGTTAGCAAACTTTCTCCAAGACTAAATCAAAATAAAACATTTATTTTAACTTGCTTAAACTAAGGTTTAAAAGAGGAAATATCTTTAACTTTTCTTCTTGTGCTGTTGGACCTGCACACTCTTCAGAGTGTTAGAGATTCCAGCTTTTGAGTTTGAAAAGCAAAGCATGTTTATGATACTCTAATTAGGGGAATATTAGCCTTTGTATGCTTGTGGGGTGGGTTGATTAGTTGTCAGTCTTTGCAGGATATGGAAGCACAGAAATCACAGGTAATATTGTATTTAGTACTCATTTCTTGATATCTTGATTAAAAGACCTTGAGAACTTGAAGCTGCCAAAACTTATTTTAATGGTTCTCTAAACCTTAGTATGAGGAAGACCAGGAAGATAATCTTGCCCACAGCCTTTAGCTAGTGCAGTTCCTGTAACCTGGATTGAAAATGCAGGTTACCTGAACAGCAGGTCCTGGAAATCTTTAATGAAAGCGAAGAGTCAAGCAAGAAGTTACAAACTGCTTTGGTTTTAATGTCTAAGTTGCTATTTTAATGCAAGAGTCTGCTCCCATTCTGGCAGCAGCTACAGCTGACTGGAGCTTCAGGAGGCAAGACATTGATAGGCTCCTAGAAGCTGCTGACTTCCTCTTCTGAACTGCAAATGACCTTAAGTATTCTTTTTAACAAGACTGAGATTTTGCATGAAAAAACAGAAGCTAATAAGAGATATGAATGCACTGTCTATACAGAAAGAACACTGGTGTCCTGGTTAGAAATTGCTGAGGTAGCTTTCTTCTGCCTCCATGTATTTTTCATGTGCCTCAGAATTTGATTTGCGTCCAACTTTCAAGGTTTAATCAACAAGGGGAAAAGGAGGATGAACTTGAAAAAAACCCCAAAACATAAATACAAACCCATGCTCTCTTTGAACTAGTACTAGTGAATAGAATAGAATAAATGCTTATAAAGAAACCACTGGTAAAATTCAGGCATTTAAACTTAAGGCTGTGTCTTTGAGTTACAGTAGTTGTTTCTCAAATTTTCAAACAAAAAAGTTGAAGTTTACTGCCGAAGCAGTCAGTCAGTATTACTGCTTTTTTTACATTTCCAGAGCAGTAGTACAGGAATGCAGGACTCATTTACCCTTGTGAATTATCAGGTGGTTGAGATGACAGTAGAACTAAAGTGCAAGTAATGTTTGTTAGGTAGTACTTAGGACAGACTTTACCATGCTGTTGCACTTCATATGAAGATGGATCTTACCTTGGGTAGCTGTGCTTTGCTTCATTTTTTTGTTATATCAGGTAATTGTGAGCATGGATGTGTTCCTATTGTAATGATGAGTCTTCATACTTTTATGTTTGAATGTAATATGTATACATGACAATGCTTTCATCCTGCCTTTGCATGTGACCTTTGGGTCTAAATTTTTGATACCTTCCATCATGAAATCGCTTCTCCAGAACAGAACCACATTAATGTGGCTGAATTATTGCTGAAAGCCATTCCTGGATGTAGGAAAGTCAGATTTAAATAGACTTGAACATCATTCAGTCAGTTGATTTTTAAGAAAAGAACTGCTCTGGTGTTTTGTTTGTTTGTTGTTTTGTTTTTGGTTGGTTTTTTTCTTCTTCCCTTTATCCATGATGCAACACCTAATCTGTGCTGCAGAGAGGAACAGTCTGAGCCAATAAACTATCTGTACCACTAAATGGAAGTAATTCTTTAAACCTGCAGATTCTGAGGCAGACTGAAAAAGTCCTGATAGACCAGAGCAGGCCAAACACCCTTCATAGGGTATGCTATAATATGTGCACTGCAAGTATCTTGTTTATTTTGATTACACTAGTGTTTCTAGTTTACTGTGTAATCGTACTGTGTTGAATTCAGAAGCCAGCTGTTCTGATGTTAAAGAATGGTATTTAGACACTGAAGTTTTCAAGCAGAAAGTGGAGTAGAGAAATAACAAAGACATCCTTGTAAGGAAAGTAATAATAGTGGTTTTCATTTGGATAGTTCTAGCCATTGAAGTCTGTGAATAGTGTCTTAAGAATGTGTAAAGTATCTTGAAAGTGCATTGAGCTAAGCAGGCTTCTTACTCTGTTTCCACATGACATAATTGAGAAAGTGTTGTTCTCTCCCTTTTTGGAGCTCTGCTTCTGAACATAGGTAGGCACTTAAAATGCAGAAATGATAACCTAGGAAACTTCAGTAAAGTGAACTTAGTCCAGGTAACTTGTTTACTTTTCTGCTCCAGTTAATCACTTGACTCAGGAGGGATTGGCAAGTCTGTCAGACATGCAGACCTGAAGGTCTACAGATGAAAAATGTGTGTGACCTTTGAAAGAATTATGGTCAGTGTATTACACTGAACTTCAGTTCATGTGTATGTTGGTTACTAAAATAGCCTGAGAAATTATCTTTAAGGTCTTTCCTGACCCAAGCTGTTCTTTGATTCTACAATCTTTAAATTGACAGAGGCCATCTGTTAAATCATCTGAAAAGATCAGAAAAACAGCTTTGAAGACACAGCTCTTTAACATGGAAGGTGTAAAGTTAAGTCATTCTTCTCTTTGGCAGAATACTTGAAATGCTTTTTAGGTGCATGGTTTGGGTTTTTTTAGCTGAAGATACATTTGTGATAAACTGTGATAGACAAACTTCTCAGCCAAATACTGGGTAGTCACTGACCTGAGTTAATAAACATGCTACTAGTTTTGCTGCCTTTCTTAGTTGTTAGTACTTATGCTTTATTTTCCATGAATATTACCCATGTTCCCGAAAGAAACCAAAGTATTATCTTGCTTGGAACCTGTGTTAAAAAGCAAAATCAAAAAACTCTTCAAAGTGGTGGAAAGTGAAGGTGAATTTTTGTATTACAAATTCATCCTGCAACTGCTACAATCAGCTACATTGTAAAGAAACTTCAATTGATAAGATGCTTATTTTTGCCTATTTGGTGTTGGCTAAAGCACAGGCAGGTAAGTGTCACTCTGAAGCCAGTTAAGGATGTTGCATGGAGCTCTTTAATTCTTCCAGTGTGAAGCAAAGTAATATTGAACTATCAAAAGTAGAGATGTTCTTAAGGGTGCCTAAATGCTGTCTTAATACAGCTTGTTACTTTGGAAGCCTCTATGTGGTCTGCATTGTTTTTTCCAAGTTAGCCTGTTTTCAAATTGAAAGTGGCTGAATTCTTTATAGATCTATGCCGACATCATTGGCGTTCTCTGTGCTTGTTAGTTTATTTGTGTGCAGGTCTGTGGAAAAATAAGATGTTAATGTAAGAGAATAGTTATGAGGATAGGAAAAAACCTGCAGAAGGCTCTAGTAAATGGGTATTTTAGATCTTCTAGATCTGAAGATGTCACTTCATGGGAAATTGCTAATAGTTTATAAAAAAGTCTGGATTTTTGTTAGATTTCAGTCAAGTGTGGATTATAAAGGCAATTTCAGTGAGGCAGTGAAGTTTCTTGGAGGGGAATGTTGAAAGTTGGTTTAAAAGTAAGTCAGTCTTTCAGATGACAAACTGCTTTTGAGTTTATTTTCCGTGTATGCACTACTGAACAGACACTTCTTCCTAGCAAGTTTCTTTACTCTGTTCATGCGTTGTACTTGCTGCAAAACAATCCTTAGTATTCGTGCAGTTGTTGAGCTATTGAATAGAACCTGTTAACAGTATTAAATTATAAAATTTTTTTTTGTCGTTGTAGGAAGAAATCTGCTTCATCTAATTCAGTGCTAATTCAGTCCTGCTAATCTGCTAATACTGTAGATTGAAAGATTTTTTTTTGCTGTTGCCAGGATACCCTGTAATGGGCAAGGAGCCTGAGAGAATACAAAACGTTCTGATTTTTTAATTTTTAAAAGCTTTTGTGTTTAACAGGTAAGAAACTATTAAACTTCACCTACAGCAATAGATTTAGCTTCTGCATCTATAAAGCTTTATCCTAAAGCATTCAGAAACCACTTCAATTTCAAGTTTTTCATGTCCCTGATGTGCCACTGAAGTCTTACCTGATTTCTGCAGGTTCATATTTACCACCTTCTAAGCTTCAGTTCCTTCTGTGGTTCAGGCTTTGTGGCCATTCCTTACCTTTTCCTGCAGCTTTTTTTTCAGACTGCTTTCTGGCTGACTGGTTCTGACTTTCTTTTAACCGCTCTGCTGTTGCACTAGCTTCTTTCTCCACCCTGCTTTGGTTTACTGTGACAGTCAAGGGTCACCTAGACACACTGTTGTGGATATTCTGTTTGTTTTACAGTGTTTTTGCTTTTGTGCCAGGAAGTGTATCTGTTGCCCAACCTTCTTTGAAAGAGTTTCAAAGCAAATGTGCTTATGAACTGACATATATTAGGTATGAGTGATGTGCTATTTAGCACAATAGGTTATTATATTGAAGTACAGTATTACTGTCTTCTGCAACTGAATTTTTTGTACTAAAGTGCATGTAACAGTGGAAAAGTGTCTTCTGGGTAGGTGTGCATCATTTAGCTTGCTTTTTATATTATTACAGAACTGTGTGCTTTTCTGGGTGTGTAGATGTCTTTGTTTTCATTTTGGGGCCAATTGGGAGAATTCGGAATAGGAAAAAATCTAACTGAATTCTGTGACCAATGAATATTTTAAACATATAATTGTTGGGCAGTTGATGTGGAATTACTAGAAAATGATTCATCTTCTCTACTAATTTGTAGTTATTGCAGGTAATTAAGATCTCTATTTATTGACACATTAACCCGTGGTTTGAGATAGTGTAAGAATTGACAAGGATATATTTGTTGCTTGGTATAAAATTGCTCTTGTAACTTCACTGCAGATTGTAGATTTCAGCTGATTTTTGTACTTCTGAATAGTTATGACCTCTTGAATTTTGCAGGATTGATATCTTTGAGTAAACGTTAGTTTGGACTTCCATACTTCAGCTTGTCAAAGCTATTGATTATTGGGGCATTTGATCATAATTGGGGTGTGTGTGTTTATGCACATGATGTGTGTGTGTGTGTGTGTATATATATGTAAACCCCCCAGGATTCTAGAACAGTTAGGGTTGGAAGGGACCCCTGAAGATCTAGGGTCACCTAGAGCAGCTGACACAGGTGGGTTTTGAGTGTCTCCAGGGAGGCAGACTCCTCAACCTCCATGGTCTGGTCAGCATGTTCAGTGTTCTGCCACCCTCAACATAAAGAAGTTCTTCCTCATATTGAGGTGGAACTTCTTGTGTTTCATGGCTCTTGGTCCTTGTTGAGTCACTGGGCCTCACTGAAAAAAGTGGCATCATCCTCTTGGCACCTGACTTTGAGATACTCCTGTGTATTGATGAGATCCCCTTTTAGTCTTTGCTTCTGTCTTAATTCTTAACTGTTCTGTAACAATAGTGGGGCACCTCTTCTTTTGTCTAATAGGAGAGTAAAAGTCCCCACTTAATAATGTTCCTCATTGGGAGGTGGCAGCTGTTAAAGAGGGTGTTACGAGATCACTGTCTTCATACAGTTTTCTGGTGTGTTTTTCTCCCTGTCAGGAGAGTACTGCCACATGGTGTCTCTTACTTGCATTTCTCTCAAGAGGATGTAGTTACCCTCTGAAAGTGTAGTAGTAGTTAGCAGAGAAGCGTATGTGCTGTAAATGAGTATAATGTCTCTAAGGAATCCTGTCTTAAACTTCAGCATGCTCACTGGCTATTGTACAGTTTATCTCTTGTATTCCAAAACATCATTTGTTTACCCAGGAATTTTTGATGGTATTTAGGGGAAGATGCAGTGTTTCAGTTTTTGGTTCGTAGGTGAGACTTTACCTGCAATTATTTCAAAATGCTGAAATGTTGCTAGCTTTATATACAAGGAAGGCTCCTACAGTTTGTGAATCTTAGAACTTAGTTGTCGTAGGGTCTTATTAACACACGTAGAGAATTGTAGAATGGTTTGGGTTGGAAGGGACCGCTAAATATCATTTAGTCTAGCTCTCCCTGTAATGTGCAGCGACATGTTCAAATGAATCAGGTTGCTCTGAGTCACATCCAACCTGACCTTGAATGTTTCTGGGATGGGGCATTCACTGTTGTTGTTGGGGGCAGGGGAGTCTTCCTTATCTAGTCTGAATCTAGTCTTTTTTTCATTTTAAAACCATTACGCCATGTCCTATTGCTATGGTCTTGCTAAAAAGTCTGTCCCTATCTCTCTTATAAGCCCCCTTTAAGTTTTGAAAGGCCACAATGAGATTTCCCTGGAGCCTTCTCTGCTCCGCTCTTTTCCCATGTTTGGGGTCCCTGGATGAGATAGTGGCATCTGTTTTAATGGAGAGTTGAGGGTTCTTGTTAACCTCCTGCTGAGCAGCCCTCTGTGCCCAGTAGTGACTGGAGAGGGGGGTGAAGCAAGAGGTGCAGCCAGCCTGCTGCACAAGATCTAGCATTCCATGAAAGAATTACTCATTGGTTTTGTTTCCCTTTCAGTAACTGTTCTAGTTTGCTGGGCCCTTGGACTAGGAATGTGCCTGGTATTAGAAGTATGTATTAAATTGTTGAGATAGAAGTGTTTGTATTTTCTCTTCTGTTTAATTCCTGTTAATTTCAAACCATCTATTGGCTCCTTTCTCCATGAAGTTTCTTTGAAATTTCACTAGCTTATAGTAATGTAAGTAATGTAGTATTTATCAAAATTTAATTTCTATTAGGTTTCACGTTTGTGGCGTGAACAGGCTATTCTGACACTGAAGAAATGGCTACATCTTATTTTACATTCACTTAAGCCTTGTATTCTATGTCAAATTGATCTTACATTTTGTTTAAGAATTGTAACAACTGTACCATGAAAATTCTCCTGTATTACTGCTTTTATTGTTTTGTGATTGCTGGGTGCACAAAGAAGAATGACAGGTTTTGAGTTTGGGTTTGTTTTTTTAATATAATGCAGTCCGTGTTACAACTCTGTATGTTGCATTTCTCAGACTTTAACATATTACAGAATTTTCAGCTTGACACTGATACACTTAATGCTTCTCTTGCTTGAAAAATGAAACTAGGTATTGCAGTAAAATCTGTGAAGTTTCTGCCAGAAGTCGCTCTGTGCATATGCCTTTAACATCTATGTAGTTGTCAGGTAAAACAGCCTTCAGCTGGCTACTGTCGTCCTTTTAGTTTTCCTTCTGAACTAGTCTAGATGCCCACGTCTGCTTGTAGCTGCCAGTACTCAACTGTTCCATGAAAATATGAGATAGCAAGTTGGAAGTAACTCACTGTAAAGCACATGTCTCATGTTTGCTTAACCTAAGTAAGATGCTTGAGAGTTTAACTCAAATGAGCAGCTTACTTTAGTTTTCTTATTTACTGAAAAGACTTTTGGATGCCTTAAAGACTTGTTAGTCTATTTTGTAAAAGGTTCAGTATAGGAGACATTGTCCAAAATTAAACCATAGGCTTTTCTGACTGGAATTCATATCTTAGTCTGGAAGCTTGGAAACAGGAATGTCTCTATTCAAGAAAGGTGTTTGACAGCTATGATCACTTGAAGCTACAGAGGAACTTATGAATACAACTGTTATAAACTGTTTTTGGTGGAGATGCCACTTTAGCACTTCATCTCTAGAGAAAACCACTGACTAGTTACTGTTAAAAATACACAGGGTGTCCTTTACATCCCCTGTAGTAGGCAGAAGATTTCATTTTGATTTTTGATCTGAAAAGATTATTTTTAAGCTTTGTTTCTTCCTTTTAGCAAATAATAAAAGTGAGAACTCCAGTTATCTCAGCAGCTGACAGACTTTCCTGGCTTTGTTGAACTGCTTTTCTCCTTTCAGATATGAATCAAGTGTTTGCTCCTTGGGGTGTTATTCAGCATTCATTCAGAGAAGAATTTGTTCACAATATTAGCTAAGAAAACAAAGCAATATTTTTTCTGGATATTAGGTGTTACTTAGGATCTTGAATTCTCATAGGTTGTGCATCAGCAAGTTGATGTAAAATTTTGTAAATATTATTTAATTAACTGGATGTCAGATCTGCGTACTGGGAACTTTCAGAAATTATGGAAAACTAGCTCAGGTTACAAAAGACAGTCAAATACATGAAACTGCTTTACCATCTTTAACATATTTTTTGCTTTCCACATCTGAGAGTTTTTAATATTATCCTGGACTAATTTACTTCTTGTACTATCTCATCTTGAGCACATCTCGTATTTGATAGTCTTTTGTATTTTGCATTAAGTCCATACCTGTTTTTCTGCTCATATTGACAGTGAAGTAACATTTGGAGTAACACAGCCTGTTTGACCTGTGGAGTTTTTTGTAAATTTGCAAGTAGTGAAATTCCGGGAGGAGCACGCTTTTGGTTTGTGGACAGAAAGCATAATTCCAACTCTGTTAATGGGACTGAAATTTGACAAAGCATTATGATAATCGAGAATTTCAGAATTGGTAGATTTTGTGGGGGGAGGGTAGAACAGTAGGCTCTCAGAAAAATAGCAATAATGTGTTTTGATTTTAAAACTTCCATTCAAAACTATGATAGGCTGATTCTAGAATATTGCCAGTGATAATGCCTAAGAAAATTCTCTTCAGGGTTCCTGGACTTTCCCTTTGGCACAGTTTATGTTGTTTATTTTTCCTTATTTCAAAGGACCTGGGCTCCTGTTGAGAAGTGATGGAATAATCTCTGGCCGGCACCTGACATATTGAGGGAGCACCCCTAAAAGAGCTCTCCTGGGAGACAGTTTGTGAAATAACGCAGTAACATGTTTGCAGTAGTATGCCTCTTTTTTTTGTTGTTGCTATTTTCCATTGTTGAATTTCTCTTGAAATAAGTAATTGAGAAATACATTGAATACTACTGAAATGAGCGTTAATCACTACAGAGATAATTTACATCTGGAATTAGTGTTTATAGCTACAAAGATGGTATTTTTACTAACTGGGGCAAGGGGAGGGGTTTGATCTACTTTCTAGAAAGTTCAGAAATCCCAAGCACAAAATATCTTGTGACTTTAATAATGCACTACTTTCACTTGCTTACCCACATAAGCATACCCACAAGCTGGTGTTTTCTATAACTATAATTTGATTTGAGCTAATTTGTGAGATCAGGTGTGTTAAACCCTTCTTGTACGTTCACTAACACTTCTAGGACAAAATAATTTTTTTCTGCTTTTTAACTGCTTAATACTTGCCTGGGATCTCGGATAATTAAAAGTACCGGTACTGCAATTGAGTATCTCTGTACATTTCCTGATTGATTTTGTTTGACTCCCATGTCTTTAAACAGAAAGTGGTGTAGTCTAGGGACAGTTACCTATGTTAAAACTTCTGAAAAAAGACTAAGCCAAGTAAGGTGGTATTAAGTTATCAGCATGTGGTGGTGGAAGCAACAATGAAAATGCTAAAAGCAATGAAAACTTCTCCATAGTCAATATACCAAGCTTTTCAGTATTTAGCCTGAATACTGGAAGTCTTGCTAACGAGAAGATGCACAAAAGTTTTGCTAGATCCTTGGACTTGTATCTGTTTTCCAAACTGCTTGAGTATTAAATTTGTCACATCACTGTTCTGAGTACCTGTAATGTGCATGCTGAATCAATTTTAACTTGGGAATAAGTCCTTAAATGCTACTTCTTAGTTTGCAGAAGAATTGGATATTTCTATTCTTATTTTTATGGGTTTTTTGAGTGTACGACAAAAACATAAATGGATTATTGTCTTTATGCTTGCTCTTGTATAGAGCTTACAGTTTACAGAAGCATTCTTGCTAAAACGATATTATTCAAAATTCTCTGCCTTAACTACATACCATCACAGCTGATGTTGCTGATGCACAGCAGTACCTAATATATTGAATTCTGCAGTTACTAAAGGAGTAAAAGACCTATTTCTTTCCTTATTTAAGAGTGCTGCTCAAAATCCTGCTGCTTCCAATTGTAAGGACAGGAAAGATTTTTCTTACTGTTTTCTAATATCTGTGATATTCCTTTTCAAGCCGCTTAAAATCTGTGTTCACTGAAGAGCAGTTAATATTGTGTCAGAGGTCAAGTGTCATGTAAAAGTCCTGGTTTTGGGGCATGAGGGGAATGAAACAAATGCTTGTATTGAGCTTAATGAGAGGTGAAAGCGGGAATTTATTGGATATGTGGTATACTGATATACTCTTTTCTGATAGCATAGTTGTCTCTGTAGCAGCTGTATGCAGAGTATCTTAGAGAAACAGCATTAACACAGAGATGCCAAAGCATTTTATAGGAAAAGGTGAAATTGCTTCTCCTAATGCATCTGTTAAGAGCTGCTTAAAATGTTTCAGTGGTTGGGACCACTGTCCTTCGACATGTTGTGTAACACATTTTATTGTCCTTTGTTGTTCCTCCTGTGTCAGATTTGTGGAGGCAGGTACAATGAGAGTAGGTGTTGAAATTTCCTCCTGCACTTCGATTAATGTGCTGCCTGCAAGTTAAGTTTATTCCTCTACCCTTATAGGCTCTTTCTTCAGTTGTGGGGATGGTACTGTACTTATGCACTGTCAATGTGATCTTCTCCCAGCGCAATTAATTGCAGAGCAACTTGTTCAGAATCTAAGACTTGGTCTTAGAATCTAAGCACAGACTGAAAGATTGGGAAAAGCAAATTCAATAAATTGAAAACTAAAGTTATACTTTCTTCTTTAATGCAAATTAGCATGTTCCTTTCATGTAAGTAAAACTGTATCTATCTTTGGATGTTACAATAATGATTATTGCTAATATTCTGCTATTCTTCTTGTACAGACCAGCATGTTTTGGAAATTTGATCTCCATTCGTCATCACATATAGATACACTTCTAGAGAGAGAAGATGTGACACTGAAGGAGTTGATGGATGAAGAGGATGTTCTACAAGAGTGCAAGGCTCAGAATCGCAAACTTATAGAGTTTCTGCTGAAGTCAGAATGTTTGGAAGACTTAGTTTCATTTATTATTGAAGAGCCACCTCAAGACATGGATGAAAAAATTCGATATAAGTAGGAAAACTTCTGGGGCGGGGAAGATTTGGAGGGTGGAAAGAGGACTAACTTAATCTAGTGAATTGGTAGTGTGCTTTGAATCTCTGTATGCTGGTGTGTAGTACAATACTGGTATCTTTTATATTAAGTTTGTTTTCAAGAGGCTTTGTGGAACTTTTATGTAAATCCTTCTAATATTTGCATATTTTTCACATGGAAGCTTGTCCACAGATGCTTCCAAAGGAGGTGCAAAAAGAATTTCAGCCAGAACTCACATGAAGATTCTTGTAGTTGTGATTAATGAAACAGTTGAATGAAAATCCCTGCTTGAGTAGTATAATTATGTGGTTAGCTTTGTTTTATTGGTTGGTAAGATGTTTTGAAGATGCTTAATAGAACAACTGTAGTACTCCTTAGAAGAATGTAATTGCTGATGTTTTCCTTTCCTGAGTATGGCCATGACTTCAGCTGACTTACTGAGAAGGTTCAAACTCAAAAGTTGATCTGGCAATTCCTCTAAAAGTGCTTCTGCCACTTTTGGTCTGTTTTAGTGTTGTCCATGTAGAAAGCTGCTCTTTTTTCTTAATAACGTGTGTAAAAAATAATGTGAAATAAGCTACATTCTTAGTTGTGAACTTTACTGTTTCTGGTAAACCAAGCCTCCTGTAATTGTTTCTAGTAGAGTTTGAAATTTAAGCATCTTTCACTTAGAAACCTTAAGCTGCTGGTGCTGTCACAAGGACCCTTAGTGTTAGCATGTGATAGTACTGTCAAATACAGAAAATTACTGGTGTTAGTGGCCTGGTAGTTCAATTACTCAGTGTTCTGAACTGTACTTCTGTCATGAAGCAGTGCTAGTTAGTTTTGCAGACTTTGTCAGATTTTGACCAATTCACTGACTTGTATATTAGAAAATCCCAAAGATATGCCTTTTGATCTTTTTAATATAATCTCTGTCATATTAGAAAGGGGGAAACGTATTCCTCCCTTCCACTGTTGGTTCAGTGCTGTCAGTCTGCTTTAATTCCTTGTTAATCTTTTTCCCTTTGAAAAAAAGTGGCTTCTGAAATGAGAGGTCAGTACTTGAACAGATTGATTTAACAATATCTCAAAATAAAAGCTTGCTCTTTTCTTTCCCCACTTCCCTAGTGGTGTTCCATTGCTACTGAAGAACAAACTAGTCCATTTCTTGAATGAAAACAGAGCTTGTGGGCTGGATTTGTTACCTTGTATTAGTTTGTGACTTTAGTGCAGAGCAACCCTTGCTTGAAAGCTTGGTCAGAAGCCTTGCTGGTTTCTGAATTCAGAGCTGAAAGTATGACCACTCTGAAGTATGAGTGATGGATAATTATCTTCTTTTCCCCAGATACCCAAACATATCGTGTGAGTTGCTTACATCAGATGTCTCACAGATCAATGATCGGCTGGGAGAAGAAGAATCCTTACTTTTGAAACTGTACAGCTTCCTCTTAAATGAATCTCCTCTAAACCCTCTACTGGCCAGTTTCTTCAGCAAGGTTTTAAGTATTCTTATAAGCAGAAAACCAGAACAGGTAAATATTTACAAACTCACCAATTTCACAGGTGCTCTGACAAAGCTGTAGTACTCAGCAATTCTGCTTTAACACTATGTGTTTGAGGGAGAGTGGCAGAGTCTAAAGGTAGCATTCAGCTTTCATAGTAGCTGAAGACGCTCTTTTTAATTGTGCACAGGATTAAAAAATACACTTGGATGAGTAAGATGTATTTGATTCAGATTTTCCTGAGCTATTTATGTAGTCAGTGTATGGGGGCTTACCTGTTGGCTGAGCTTAGCTCAATGTTTTAGATGATAATACTTGATTAACTACTGTTGGGGGTGAAGGTAAATGACTTGAATTAGTGAGAGTGGGTCTGATTTGGTATGAAGAATTACTGTAGAACAAGGTGAGAAATGTTGGGAGTCCTTGCTCGGAAATGCTGCACTACTTTGTTCCTGTGGCTCAATACTGCAAACAACTGCAATGACTCGACTTTCAAACCTGAGATATTGTTTGTATTATGTTAAGACTTTGCTGTGTTGAGTTTTGCTCACTAAGCAGGGATGAGAGTAGTTTGTATCAAAAACTAAAACTTACTCTGCCTTGAACTAGAAGTAGGTTATGGTCAGCAAGCTGGGCTTGAGGGAAAGCCCAGGACATAGTGCATGTAGTATGGATCTGCCCTGTGCCAGTTTTGCTACTCTCTAGCTGTGTATTATTTTGTCTTGCCTTGTACTGCAAGCTTTAAGTGGCAGAAGTGTTTAAGAAGTTCTTGTCTATTTTGTCTCTTTGGTAGGAGAGAGAAATTAAAAGTAGTTGGTCTAATTTATCATGTAAAATGCAGAGAAACAAATATAAGCTTGCTTTTTAATTTCCAGATAGTGGATTTTTTAAAGAAGAAGCATGATTTTGTAGACCTCATTATTAAGCACATAGGGACCTCTGCTATCATGGATTTGTTGCTCAGGCTACTGACTTGCATAGAACCTCCACAGCCCCGGCAAGAAGTGCTAAATGTAAGTAAAACTTCTCAGAATTTCTGTCTGACATGTGAACTGTAAGATGGCTTATCTTCTGCTGGTTTTACTGAGTTTATTGCTTAAATGTGCTGAAATTGGATGTGTGGGATTTTATTTGTTTGTGGGGTCTTTTTGGATCCTTTTTCTGCTTTAAGCTGTCAGTACTTTTCCAGTAGAACCCCTGTGCTGCTGGGGACAACTTAGAACCCAAATGGCTGATCTCCAACCCAGTCTTTAAAATCTAACTTACAGACATTCTTTACAGGCAGTCTTTAATATCTAACTGACAGATGCAATTTTAAAATTTTTTTGAACACTTCTTTGGCATCAAAGTTTGTTTTAAAATTATACCTAGGACTTTGTTTTCTGCTGTGGCTCAGAAACACTAATTTTACTTTTTCCTTTTTTTCTGAGGTATTGTTAGTCCTTGTTTGGAAGTATTGACAGTATGATTTGGGGCAGCTGTCAAAAAGCTACTTTCAGTTTTGTAAATCAAGTTTAATTCTTTCACTTGGAAAAAATTCTTACTAACATCCACAAATACTTTTCCAGTGGCTAAATGAGGAGAGAATTATCCAGCGGCTTGTGGAAATTGTACATCCATCTCAAGATGAAGATGTAAGTATTAGTCTGACAGTCTTCTGGATCTGTATATTCAGCTGTACAACATGGTGTTAGAACTTTTAGTTTTATTGTTTTCTGCTTTCTTCAGGAAGTGATTTCAGTGTTTAAGTGTGGTCATCTGAGGGACGGTGTGGTTTTATTTGCCTCCCTGCCCCCTTTGAGATCCATGTCAAAGACTTGTGCATACTTGGTGTTTGAAGATGCAGCTCTAATGTTTTGCTGCCTTAATACTGGAAATAGATTCTTACCTCATGCCTCAAGGGGTTTGGTTTTTGTCTTGTTAAGATTTAGTTATGGCATAAAGCTACTCCTTGAATATTTTTTGGGTAGGAGTGACCCTTGCCCATGTTGAAACTTTCACTTTTTTTAATTGAAGGATTGCAGTCCAGCATGTTATTACTCTTGTATTGAAAACCTATGTTTTTCTGTTTCAGAGGCATTCAAATGCATCACAGTCACTCTGTGAAATTATTCGTTTAAGCAGAGACCAGATGTTACAAGTACAGAACAGCTCAGAACCAGATCCGTTGCTTGCAAGTTTAGAGAAGTAAGTTGGTTTGAATTTCTGATTTTATTCCCACTTCACAAAAAAAATACTTTTGAACTTTTCAGCTTGAAAACCTTTAGAAAAGGCAAGCTCTGTTTTTTGGGTGAATTTTCTTGTCTGCCAGTAATCTGTTTGCCTAATGTAAAATAACTTGGCAAGTAAGCAGATCCCCACCTGGAAGACTCTCCTGTGGGACTGTGGGGAAGGAGTTGCCACATTAAATTGGACAGCACAGGAAATATTTAACAGGATCTCGCATGTGGAGTTCAGCTTGATACTGTGCAGACTAAACATGTGAGACTTTGACTTTGTTCTGTTACTTGTTTTAAGTTAACCTAAGTGTATGTTTCTGCCAGAGAAGATGCTCCTGTATTCCCGTCTCCCTTTTGCTGGTTATAGGTTTAAGTTTGTGTGGCTGTTACAGAAAGCTGGACCAGGTTTTTGATCTGACTGCAAACTCCCTTTTTTTTCCTTTTTTTTTTTCCCCTCTTTTTCCCCTCTTTTTCCCCTCTTTTTCCCCTCTTTTTCCCCTCTTTTTCCCCTCTTTTTCCCCTCTTTTTCCCCTCTTTT
>VWZF01001537.1:25226-176720 GCA_013396755.1 Sclerurus mexicanus | reverse complement strand
CCTTTTTCCCCCCTTTTTCCCCCCTTTTTCCCCTCTTTTTCCCCAGATCAGAAAACTAGATCAGTGGAAGTAAGAGAAAAATATGATTGAGATATTGAGGATGGGAGTGATTGTCCTAGTGATACCTGCTAGCCGCAAATGATTACTGGTTCTCTTGGTATTATCCCCTTATTAATTTTATGTGGGCAAATGATAGCTACTTCTGCTAACAGCTGTATCCTGAAAGTAGTGTTATGCTTTTCTTTTCAGACAAGAAATCATAGAGCAGCTCCTGTCTAATATTTTTCATAAAGAAAAAAATGAATCAGCAATAGTCAGTGCAATCCAAATACTATTGACTCTACTTGAGACAAGACGACAGACGTAAGTGTTACTGTTTCACTTGAATTGTGCATGCAGTAGCAAGTGTCTTCCATGTACTGGTGACTGAACCACTTCTGTAGTTTGTTCTATGCATGTTCTATGTATGTTCTAATGCAGACCAAGTGATTGCGGTTGGTGCTACTGCACTTTCACTGAATGACTGGCCTTTGTGCAGTTTTTTCTAGAAGCTAGTTTAAGTATCACTTGACAGATCAGACTAATTACATTTCATCAGTGTGTTTCTGAATACAAGGAATAGTTTAAATATGTGTAGTGCAGTATTGACTTCTTAAAAAAGTTATTTGTAATGTTATTGCAACTTCATTTGGAGAAACGGCTGAACAGATCTCTCTGGTACATTCAACTTACATTGTTTGGGATAGACAAATGAAGCTGTTCATCTGCCTTAAGAGAGCAAATAGAATGGTAATTTTTAATCTCAGAACTACTTTCGAGATTTCAAGCACAATAAACCTAAAAATACTAGGGCTATTGTTTGGGAAAGTCTTGTTCAACCATTACTTACTCTTGATTTATATGTGTAACCCTATGTTTTGGCATTTTTTGCCTCTTCATTCTTTTCACATCCTTTCAGAACTGTTATATACCCCAAAGATGTTTTGCAACTAGTTTTGATATTAATTATTAGATTCTGCTTGTGTATGTTTTAGATTTGAAGGCCATATAGAGATCTGTCCTCCAGGCATGAGTAATTCCACGTATTCTGTCAACAAAAGTGTTTTAGAAGCCATAAAAGCAAGACTTTCATCCTTCCACGAGCTCCTCCTTGAGCCTCCAAAAGTAAGTGAAACCTTATGTTACCAAATTAATTGAAGCAAGACTGTCACTATATGACTGTGGTTTAGGCAAACAAACAAACAAAACCCAGTCTGGCAACTTTCAGACAGGTGACCAGGCTGCTCTCTAGCCTGTAGAGAGCTTTGGCTCAGGCAAACAGTTATAATGAACAGTAAGGTATTGTGCTAATTGTTATGCTTTTTCAGCATAAACTTGGTTTAATTAGCAAAGTAGTCTTGAAGCAATTAATTCTTTCTGAAAGAAATGAAAATAGATTTGCTATATATTCTCAGGGTGAGTCTGATTTCCTGCTTGGAAATCCTGTCTGTATAGGAGACATGGGCTGTGGATGCTTCAGTTGTTTAGAACTTTGGAATGGCCCATATTAGGCCTGCACAGTTCTCTAGTCTTTCACAGGACCTGAGAAGACCAGTCTATGACACAACCGTGCACTCTAGGCCTGTTAATTTCCTTGGGCTTTTTAACTGATTTTAAGCAACTTAGCTATGTCATGCTCTTACAAAAGATAAAAAAAAAAAAGCATTAATGGGGGGTTTACTTATGATCTATTTGTATTTTTCACTCACATTTTCACTGGCAGAATTTCACCTAGAGCACTGCCCCCTAAACTGGGTGCCTCAGTTTTTAACAGAGAGGGCCAGAGTGCACATAAAGACCAGAGGTGTGTGGAAATACCTGGCAGGGAGTCAAGGTAGTGTTTAAATTTATTTTAGCCTAGGGATGATGAGAACTTAATTTATGAATGCAAAAGAGATAATAAAATGCAAAAAAACTGGCTTAGAATTACTGCAACAACATGGCAACATACAGGTCTATATTACAGTAAAAGCAAGGTCACATAAGATAGCTGAGCAATTTCTGATGATTGGACTTAACATTTGAATAAGTCAGCTAGTGAAGTTATTGAATCTGCTCATTTTGAGTGCTAGTTAAATGGGCATCCTTAGATATTTGCTTTGTTTAAGAAATGGACTAAACAAGCTAAGAGGATGTCAGTCATCTTTTCTGATGCAAAGGTGGCACTGGTCAGGCAACAATATGACATCCAGGGTTAGGGAAGGCAGTACTGGTCTCCTTGCCAAAACGGGTTTGTGCCTTAAGATAGGAAGACACTTTTGTTATGAATTCCCCTGTTTATTTCATATTTGCTGATGATTCTTCTTTTTCACTGGTACTGCGACTACAGTTCTGGTTTGTTAACCAGCCAGAATTAGAATAAGACACCAGATATGCTGGTTGCTTAATGAAGTTCTTTTCAGATATGTGAAGTTAAAGTTGCTGAGGCACTATAATGTATTTTGAGACTTTCCACATAGCTGTTCCGTGGATACTGTAGCAATGTAGACTCTAGTTGGATTAATCAGCGAGAACCATTTCTTAGGAACTATATCCTGATTCCTTTCAAGGTTAGGCATACTTCATCTACTTTGAGATCCTCCGTGTAGTTGACAATCATTTTTACCAAGTCATTGTTTTCATGTGGCTGGTTTTAGTGCTTCCTGTCTCTGTTTAGAATTAAAAATAGTTTTTTGCAGGGTGAGGGTAAGACAGTTGTTCAAAGACTGATTGTATTTATTTTTAAGCACTACTCCAGCATTGTGTATAGTAATGATGAGCTGATTGCTTTAAAAGGTATTTTAGTAGCTTTTACATACGTACCTCTTCTTTTCCAGAAAAGTGTCATGAAGACAACCTGGGGTGTATTGGATCCACCCGTGGGAAACACGCGTTTAAATGTGATTAGATTAATATCTAGCCTTTTACAGACGAATACAAGCAGTGTGAATCAGGAGCTTATAGAACTTAACAGCATAGGTGTAATACTGGTAAGAACTTAATGCTGGTTTCTTTATTTTTAAGGATTGCTATTAACATCTTGTCTGGTTTTTCTGTCACTACAGATAATTTTCCAGCCTAACTTTGCAGCACTTTTGTATTGTGATTTCTGTTGCTTGGTTTAAGAACTTTTAATATTGGATTTTACTATTACATTAATTGTCTGAGGTCAGCATTTTCCTATGCTTAATTGAATGGCTCTTATTTGCTACACCTTCATAAATACATGAAGTGGTTTTCTTAATAAGCTTATTTTCACTTGTGTGTTCTCAAGTTTTCAGCCACCTTCAAGGCTTCACTGCTGTTTTCATTCTTAAGGTGTTCCCTCAAAACCCCTTTTCCTCGCATAATATATGGCCCACCAAACTGTATCTCAGCACTGGCCTGTAAAGGAACAATTATTCTTGGTAGCTGGTACGTCTTCAAACCTCAAAGCAAGGCACAACAACAGTTAACTCTCTACTCTTTGCTAGTGTTCTTTGAGTACTTCCTACGTCATATTTCCACTATAGGAGATGTATTCTTTGTGTTTAGGTTCACCCAAGAAATTCAAATGTTGGTTTTGATTAAAACATAACTAGCAATTCATGTAGAACTTAGACTAGTTTCTTAACAGTATGTGAAGTATAAGTAGGCAGTTACAAACGTAGTGTAAATATTCTCTATCCCAAATTGTTTTAATCCAACATCCCTTTTCCCTGCAAGTGATTAATACAGTATGATTGAAATGTTTTCATCTCAAATTTTCTTCACCATTGCTTTTGCAGGCAGATGCTAAGTTACATACAAGTAGCTAACTTGACTGTAGCCAGTTTTTCCTAGATGTCTAAGGGAATGTACATGCTACAGATACCTGCATGTTCTTATAATTAGATGATTTTGTAAACAAAATTCAGTGATGTTTGAACACACTTTTCTGTTGCACATTTTACCTAAAGAAAGTAGTAATTGTATCTGTATAAACCTCGGTACTTTGTGCTTTTTGTTGAAACAGCTCATGTTTTACTGTGCAGACTTGCCTGTTAGGAAAAATTATGGGAGGATGTCATTAGTATAGGAGGACTGAAGGAAGATTGAAGACTTTTAGTGGTACTTTGAATGAGACTAAGATTGTTTAATGCTGTTCCAGTCACACTGCATGTATTCCCACAACTCATTTCACTTTACCAGTGACAGAAATCTTTTGAGTTTTGCAGTAAGCAGTCTAAAATAACTAGGCCTAAAGCTTGAAAAAATCTTTCCTATGTTTAAATGAGAAAATTGGGGAGAGGGAGGAACATGTCTAAATGAATGCTTCTTATGGTATCTCAACCTCAGTATTTGTCTTGTCAATCATCTTAAACTGCACCTCAATTATCTGAGGTAGCTTTCTGTAATACAAGAATAAAATCAGTAGATGATGGGTTCAAAACAGGTAGATATGATTTTGTAAGGAATCTGACTGAAATAAGAAGCACATTTATAAAAGGGTATTGTAGATGCTAGGAAGGTTAAGTGAACTCAAAAAACATAAATTTGTCAAGAACTTCTAAGGTTGTAAGTAACCCTTCTGACTCTGGAACTTTCTGGGCCGCAGAACAGCTTAAGTGTGGAGCATCATTTCTCCCAGTCTTTGTAGTCTGAAAGTGCTTTACTGGTGACCCCTGCAATAAACCCAACTACAGCTGAGTTCTTACTCTGATCCAATGCAGTATTCCTTGGGTTCACATAGTGGCAAGCACAAGAATTAACTTTTTTGTAGGTCACATTTTACTTGCACAGTAATACTTAGTGTAAAACTAAGAATTTTTACCAGTGTAGTAATTTCAAATGATTTGGGGGGGG
Organism: Sclerurus mexicanus; assembly: GCA_013396755.1. Taxonomy (NCBI): domain Eukaryota; kingdom Metazoa; phylum Chordata; class Aves; order Passeriformes; family Furnariidae; genus Sclerurus; species Sclerurus mexicanus. Next base: position 171,878 of record VWZF01001537.1, on the reverse strand, counting down.
TGAGACTATTGGTTATGTTTAAGGAAAAGGTCTTGGTTTGTGTAAACCTAAGTGAATATGTTTTTCAGGACATGTTTTTTAAGTATACATGGAATAACTTCCTGCACACTCAAGTAGAAATCTGTATTGCATTGATTCTTGCAAGTCCTCTTGAAAGCACGGACAATGGCACAATTACAGATCAGGATTCCACTGGAGATAATCTCTTACTAAAACATGTAAGTTGTGTTTTTTGTGAATTTCTTGAATTTTCCTGTTTCCAGGCTATTGTAGCAGTTACTTTTACATACAATGTACTCCAGTTTTACTTAAGGTGCAGAATGAACAAGAATATCTTTCTGTTTTTACTTAAAATGTCAGTTCAGGGTGTTAAACCTGAAACTGCCATTGAGTGGATTTTTTGCTCCCCCAAAGTGAGCATGTCTGCAGAGCTGCAGGTATTTATTTTTGTTGGAGAAATTGCTCCTATTTTTAAGCATTAAAATCACTATTCCAATAGCTTTACGCTACTGCAACTCAGCACTTACAAACAGGAGCAGAAATAATATAGGTTTAGCTTCTTGGTTTCTGATTGTGGGCTGACTGCTGCTTCTGAACTTTAAACCCTCTAATGATGTATTCTGAACCTGAAATTAGTGTCTCGTGAACTTTAGTATCAACTGTAAAATGGATAATAGCGTTCCACTTTACTGCTACTAAGCATATTTTACTTTTTTGACAGCTCTTCCTTAAGTGCCAATTAATAGAAAGAATACTTGAAGCATGGGAGATGAATGAGAAGAAACAGTGAGTAATTAATTTTCTCATTCCCTGCAATTGTCTACATAAGACTTGAATTGTGAAATGAATGTATAACCAATTCAAAAGTGATCTGGCCAGTTCTAAAGTCACTCCTATGTTGGTATTTGAATTAAAGCTTTCTCTCATACTTTTTATAGCATTCTGATGCTTTTCCCTCTGACCATTTGAGAACACAGTAGTTATCATTCTTGCCATGTATAAGATATTACTATGATCTTCACAGTTTACCCATGTTCAAGTACAGAAACATATTGTAAGTTTTTAGAGGACAGGAAATATTTTTCCCCAGTAAGCAATTGAGAATTATTTGTGAACACATCAAGGTGTATCACATACTGGGAGACATTCGGATGCCTAAGCAGTAAAAGCCAAGTTCTCAGCAACGGAATACCTTCTAGAAGTATGTGTTGGAAAGGATATAAGTTTCAAGGAGCTAACATTGTCTGAAACAGTTTTTGTAACAGGCGAAAAAAACACGAGTTTTCACGTGAGGGAGTGAAACAGTTCTGCAGGCTCGTAAGTTTGGCTCAGGACATACTGAACAGTAAATGTTAGCTCAGACTTATCAAAATACTGAATTAACTAACTAGTACAGTGCTGTTGGGTTGCTGATATGTTACTTGGGACAGTGTCACTCCTCATCCCATTCCTGTTCCTGTATTATATGAATCAGATAGTAAATATATGGCTAATGTAACTGACCTGGAGATAAGGATGCTGAAGAGGGGAGTAATTAAAAAGGAATGTGGCAATGTAACTGTAGGAGACATGCTCCCCCCAGAGTCTACTATTGTATATCTGTCCTCCTGAGGTTATAGAGAACTGCCAACTTCTTCAGCAATCAGACTCCCATACGAAGTTATTTCCATAACTCCAGCCTAAAATTTAACTTTTACTTGGATAAGACTGTTCTTGATTTAGTGCTTACCATATGAATGATTTAATTAAATACTTAGTCTCATGATTGCAAATACTAGTGGAGAAAATAGTGTTTTAAACCTTAGATTGTGCTTTTATCTGGAAGCAGACTGTTGTAATTAATTCACTCCCTTATCCAATTTTGTACAGGTATGACTCCAACTATTAAAGATAAATCTTTATAATGTGATGGTGTTTTTCACTTAGCTGTTTCAGTAAATGGGTATTTTTTTTAGTCCTTTTTTATTCTATCACTTAACATTATTTCAAGCAGCTCTAGAAGCTTAAGGCTGACTGCTTTCTGCTGGTAACAGTCTGACAGTAAAAAGGTTTTTCATTCACAGGGGTTGATAAGCATTTGCTAACAGACGACACAATTGTGTTCTAGACTTTTTGGCTAGGCAATGACAAATCAGTCCGGGTTGTCAAATACAAACACTCTTTATGGCATATCCTGTATTAGAAACTATAACCTTTGCCATCATCATATGCTTCTGGTTTTGGATGTACTTGTTACCTAAGCAGTCAAGGAATAAAACAGTAATCTCTGTCAAGTCGTTCCTGTAAACATTGTAATAGTTTGATTTGTGATATCTTGCATTGACATAACATAGTTACCTCGTGTTAGATGATGATGGTGGAAAATCAAATCATGTGATTTGTGTTTGCATAGTATAAGATACTTCCTGAACTGCTGTCACTTTACAAAGGTTTCAATAAAGTTCATGGGAGGTTTGTGTAACCAGTTGAGTGGGTCTTTCTTTGTTTTCATTTAAAACACAAAACCTTAAGCTGATGCAGCAAAAGTCTGGTTAGCTTGCAGCCAAGTGCTAGAAAATCCATTCAAGTTGGACCTCTCGTTATTGCTATTTGGTCAGATTTAGAATGGTTCCAACTGATAATAGGTATTCAGAACACTATTCTAACATCTGGCAATTCCTGTTTCTGCAAATCAGTACTGTAACAAGAAATATTCAAATAGCCATATACTTTTACCTTTAATAAGCATGTAAATGTCATTCCTAAATTTCAGGAAAGCAATGGTCCCAACTTAAGTTGACATGTTAAATGTAATGTCAAGAAGTTCTGAAATACTGAAGCATGTTTAAGAATTCTTTTCCCTTTTGATCATGGGCTCAAAGCTCTGAGGGAATGTTTGGTGTATTGGGGTTTTGCAAAATACTCTCAACAACAGAGATTTCCTAAAACCGGTGGATCTGTTGCTAATTTTGTTGTTATTTTGATAATGCTGTGCATTTTTCTTTCTAACTACACAAACATTAAAGTATTTGTATTTCCTTCTTAGTACTTTACATGCTTAAGTTTCTTAAACTGGCTCTGTAGTGGCACCAGTCAGTACCTTAAGTTCTTGAGTATTTTTGTGAACCTTTGGTTTTAAGATGCAACTCTTTAGCTTAAGAACCCCTGTGCTATTTGTCTTATGTGGGCAGTTGAATTCCTTTTGTCTCTCGCAGGGCTGAAGGAGGAAGACGGCATGGCTACATGGGTCACCTGACAAGGATAGCAAACTGCATTGTGCATAGTACAGATAAGGGGCCAAACAGTACACTAGTCCAACAGCTCATTAAAGGTATTGATTAATGGTCTTAAGTTTATGTTCATAGCTTTCATTAGCAAATGCTGAGGAAATTAATCAAATTAAAAGGTAACTATTGGATAAAATAAGAAAATATTGATTACTTTTGAAGCATTCAATTTAAAACCAGCTGTCCTTAAACTTATGCTTAAGTTTGTGGTGGTTTTTTAGATGTTTTTGTTTTTTTTTCTTTAAAACAGTATTAAAGTTTCCTGAAATAGATGCAAAGAGATGCTGACCTGCTTAATTTGGACTTGTTTGCTAGATGAAGTAATCTTTATGGATTTAGGAGGATGTATCTAGTCTTACCAGTATTTTCAGTAGAGCAAAATAAAACATTTGAAAATTAAGTGGTGTTTTGTGGTTGATAGTATCAAATTGGTTTGGGTTTCTTTGTTTCCTGTGCTAGAGCTTCCAGAAGAGGTCAGAGAGCGATGGGAGACATTCTGCACAAGCTCTTTAGGAGAAACTAATAAGAGGAATACGGTGGACCTGGTGAGTAGTGATGGATAAAGTATGAGAATTGCTGCTGCTTTACTTGGGCTCCAGTTTCTTTTTGTCAGCAGCACTGCCTATCTTCCAAAATACTATGTAGTTATGAGAGGTCCAACTAGTTGCTGAGCTATAGAACTGAAAGTTCTTTAGTTTACTTCTAAAATAAAGCCATATCATTAATAATTTGTACAGGAATAATACGGAAGTTCAATTTGTAGTAGCTAATCCCAGACAATCTCCAAGAATGAGGATTTCCTTACAGCTTGCAGTTAGTGTCCTTGAAAACTCCTATCTGCTTGAAGAGCACAAACTAAAAGTGCAAGAGCTGGTGTTAATTGCTTTATCCAGACCATGTAAATGACCCTATATAAGTTTAATGGAAAAATGCTGCCTGCATTCCACTACGTGTTACTGACCTTGGTTAAGTCACATGACTTTGTATACTGCTGTGCACCTGTTGCATTCCTTCTGCACACAACTGTAGTGATTACACTTCTAGAAAAATGCTAAACTTAAGTAGAAGTATGAAGAGGTTTTGTGTAATTGTGATGAACATGCAGTTTAAGAGTAATCATTGGGAAACTTTGTTAAGCAGAGGCTGTTTCCAATGTCAACAGACCAAGTAATGAATTTTAATATGCCTGACTTCTCCAGAAATGCAGTGCTTTGCATGTGGCTTCGTTAATTAACTTGTGCTGCTCCTATATTAATTGGACTATAAAACTAATAGATTGTTACATTTGCTATTTCAACATAATAGGGTAACTGGAGCATAATACTAACAAGTGTCAATAGAAGCAATAGAAAATTCATCTGAAACTGTGCAAGTTGCGGACAGGACCAAATGATGTACATTAGGCACTTTTTCTTTAGCCTGTGACTGGAAAGAAGTGCATAGTGCTTGTAGGTTAATGTTATTTTAACTCTGGTTAGAAACTACTTCTCGGTCAAGACCAAGAGAAGGATTATGTAAAGAGGAAGAATTTTAGACTGACTTAAAAGAAATAATACTAATGAGCTCTTGAGATACATAATCATCTGCTTGGATGTACTTGATGTAACAACAGTAAAACTTAATTGAAAACTTATCTGCAAACTCCACTCCATCTGCAAACTCTATTTTAGTAAAATAGAAATACTAAGCATTAAAAAAATTTCTTTTGTCTGAAATGCCATCTGGAAAACTCAGTCTTGGAATTTCTAAACTCAGGCTTTGTTTTTGCTTGTGTGATTGATTCTCATGAGCCTTGGATTATCATGTTGTTCAAAGATAATCTCTAACGGACAGTACAGTGTGGTGTAGGAGATAGAGGAAGAACTCATAAAAAGCTCAGCTTACTGTTTTACTCAGTCAGGTTTAAGATGTGGTTATTGATTTGGTGTATCCTGAAAGCACAGTTCCACAGTATTTCTTCCCAGTCATACTGTCCCCCATACTTTTGATCTGGGCTTTGGCTTCTGTGTATTTGTCCTCTCATCTATAAACCTGAACAATTTGGTATGGCTGGGTGCAAGTTGATGAAGACAACAGCTTAGCAGGACTAATGTTTATACTTGAAAAATCATACACTTCACGTAAAGTGGAGATTTTCCATGACCCCTGAGAAGGATCTTAAGCACACATCTTAATTTTCTGTGAATTAGCCTTATATTTATTGTTGAGTAGATGAGTAGATCTGTTTACTTGGTCCAGGGTTTTTCTTTGCTAAGCAAGATACTGAGCAAAATATATCAGACATGACTGGAATAGTTTAGCACACAGTTCCTGACCTGAATGATAGAACCGTGGTTTCCTGTTATACTTTGTCTTCAGTCAATTTACTGGATTTACTGTCCTCTCATATACTCATATAATGTGAGGTTCATTAAAAAATGTGTAACTGAGTTCGCTGTGTGAAGGTTGTGGAAATAAATAATTGGTCTTGTGAGTACTCAATGCTTCAGTTATTTGGTGATTAGAAAAGAGAGCTATTTTACTATAATGGAACAAGGTATGTCTTCTGGGGTTCCCTGTATAATGAACTGCTTCTGCAAGCCGTGTAACTATTCTTTTTCAGTTGTTCGGCAGAGGGGATGTTGATTGTAAATCTGTCAACACTTTATCCCTTTTACTCTCTTTCTCCCTCTTTAGGCTTTCCCGTCTTTCAAAAAAGTTCTCGTTGCGTTTTCTGTAGCAACAATAACTGCAGACTTAGAAGTGAACGTGCAGAACTGTCTCACAGTTTCTCCAAAACACTTTACAGAACTTAGAGGAAGTTTACTTTTGTTATTTCAGTGCTAATTGTCCTTCTGGTAGAAGGCAGGCAGTGCTTCACTAGGCTTACCTGCTTACACTTACCTAGGTAAAGATTAAATAAATGTTGAGTAAATATTGCTTTTTTCTTTAGACAAGGTGCATTAATGATGCTGGTACAGTAAAGAATGATATACAGCTGGTAATGCTAGGTTTGTAAAGGAGACTCAGTATAAATTCAGGTGTGTTATGGCATCTTTCCAGTATTACTCGTGATATTGGAAGTTTGTGAGGTATACCTAAAACCTAGGTGAGGAGACTATAACTCCTGAAGTTTAAAAATAACAGACTACAGGACAAATTGTTCATGTTTGCCTTAAGAATTGCTGTGTAGTTCCTTTCACTTAAGGAAATCCTTCTCATTGTTACCAGGAAATAAGGCAAAAAAAATTGCAAATAAGAATGAATTATTTGTGGGAAGTACTACTGCTGTGTTAGTGTTAGAAAGGGACTGGCCTCAACAGTGAGGAGCAATAAGAATGAGTTGCTGCAATTTTCAGGTGGGCATTCCCACTCCTTTCTCTGGCATCATTTATTAGGGTGAAGTAATGCTAGTTTCTTTTCAGATTTATTCTTCAATAAATAAGCTGTCAGGGGGATTGTGATCAAATGATCTTTAAGGTCTATTCCAACCCCTTAACATTCTATGGTTCTATGGTATTGAGTCTTGCGTCCTGTTGGTTGCCAGAGGGAGATTTTTGGGGAGAAGACACTGTCTAGCCAAGAGTCCTGAGCTTGTTTCTTTTACAGCAGTAGGGGCAGGATTTTTACCAGAGATGAACCTGTTCATTTTTATTTATAACTAAATAAAAAGCTTATTTGGGTGCCTTTTTTTTCCCAACGAGTTTGATTATAGAAGGATTAGGTATATTTTGTCCTCTCAAAATGTTCCACATGGCAGTAGCAGTATCTAGGGCAGCTCACATCATGGTATGGAATGTATAAGTGTCTTGAAGTATGCAGACATTGCCAGGATATTTCCATAAATATACACTGAGTGCTGACTTCAATGGGCTTTGTCTGCCATTTGATGTAAATGTTTTTTTCCAGACATAAAAGTTTGATGCATTACTATTTTCTCCACTTATTGATACTTTCAGCGTTGATAGATCAGGTTTTCTTCATAATTTCACTATCGTGAAGTCACAGTACTTGTAGCTTGCAAATTGCAGTGCAGGGCTGGATGATAGATATGCAAGATGTGCAGTCCCAATTATTTTTTAAGTAAGTGTTATGCTCACAGAGCAAAAAGCGTAAAAGGAAAATATACTTAATTTGACAACTGTCTTCATTTCTCTTGTGTATTCATCCTGATGGTAGCATTGTCCTTTAGTATTTGTGGGAGTATAGAAAGAAGTTTGCCTTGTACGAAGCCTTGTATGTGTTTCAGTACTCCTTGTGAATAGACTTGTGTTTTCTCTCTTGAATAGCCTTGCATTTTAAAAAAGTGAGAATCCATGAACCAGCTGACATGGCTTGAGAATCTGTAGTATGAAATTCTAGGAGTGTGAAAAATAATGCCGTATATTATAGTGCAGTATAAACTTTGTCATCTGTGCATTTGTTTTGTACTTGTTATCCCTCATAGATTATGTCTTAAGGGTCAGCTGCGGCTGGTGTTACTTTAGTTAATTGCTGTCCCTGCTAAAATTACTTTTGGAGTGCTGTTGTAATTGAAAATGAGTACTTCTAATAATATGTTGCTTGGGTGGCAGCGTCACTGAACAAACTATTCCTTCTAGTTAAATGTCATATCATAAAAAATGCCTCTTCTTTCATTATTAATGTTTAAAACGATGGCTTTTGTGGCAACAACTCCAAAGACAAGATGCAGGCTTTGTCTCATTGAGCTGTAAGACCAGCTTTTTTATGTTAAATAGTAATTTTGGAGTAGTCAAAATCTTTGGCTTCATGTATGTGATAATGTCATGGAGCTATTTCAGGGACTTTTATGTGGTATTACAGCTGGTAAAACTCAGTAGTTCAATTTCTTGTTTTGATACAAAACTGAAGATTCAGCCAGATGGTGTGAGTGTACATGAGTGTCTGTCATATGCTATGCAAATGACCAAATTTCTTTGTATAGGTTACTACCTGCCACATTCATTCTTCCAGTGATGATGAAATTGACTTTAAAGAAACTGGCTTCTCACAGGATTCTTCTTTGCAGCAGGTGAGTTGAATTTTTTTAACAGCTGAAGTTGCTCTTTCTGTAAAAGCAAATGAAGAGATTTTTTTTAAAAAGCAAAAGAACTTGTATTTGTCTTGCAAGCAAATATAAATCTAGTAAGTTTAAAATAAAACTTAGACATGTGTGCATGCACACAACTGTCTTATCAAACTCTGGATTCTTTCACTGGTGGTGAAAGAGCGGGAGCCATGTGGCAAAAGATTGCCAGTAGATCCTTTAGATGGATTGCTTTACTTGACTGGGTTACTAACCAAAATCTCTCAGCTCACACTGACAGCTGTGTAGTAACTACCTAGTCTAGGACTGGCTTTGGTATTTTATGCATCTTCTGTAGTTTTTATAATAAGTATTTGCTTGTTGAAGTTTGAATTGTGGGTGGTGGCTCAAGCTTTAAGAATCTAATACATTTTTATCTGATTAAGTGGTTTTGTACATGTAAGGTGCACCTGAATAAAAACTTGATAAGTTTGGTGCTATCTGTAGCAGCTTTAGTGAGAAAGTAAGATCTTCTAATATCTCTGTGCTTTTCATGCATCCCCTTAGTGACCTGCTGTGCCTAGGCAATCCCAGCAGTTCCAGGTAGTTAATCTGGAGAAATGCAGATGGTCCAGTGCTGCTTCTTTCAAGTTTGTCTTGCTGTATACCTCCTCCTTTTATATATATTTCCTTCTTCCTTCAGTTTTCATAATGCCTTTACTCTAAGCTTGGGGGTTTTTTGGCCATTCTTTTGTTTTCTTTCTATATTCACTGTGTTCAACTTTACCACCTTACTGTGTCCCTTCGGCTACTGGGGCAAGAAACCAAGAGAGTTGACATGACAATTTTATTTCCTAGAATATCCTAGCATTGGTTGACTTTTGCACATGGAAATAACATTATTAAAAAGTCCCTAGAGAATGTATGATAATTTATAGTCCTGGGAAATAAAAGACAAAAACTGTTGTTATGGATAGGAGAAGATGCCCACATGTACCTTAATGTGTATGTGCCCATCTGCTGGCAGTTGACACTGGCATCTTTATTTAAAAAAAAAAACAAAACACAGTTGTGAATGACACTGCATTGAGATATAAAACGTTCAGTGATTTGTTCTTCTGGGTATTTTAGAGATGCTGCTGGTGTGTGTACCTGAGACTGATACTGCTAGTGATGACTACATGATAAATATGCAACTGTGCTTTAGTATCTATATGTAGTCTGCTTTTCTGGTTCTTAGTGTTTATAACTTCATGTTATTTTGAACAAAGACAGCTTTTTCTTTTATATAGTATACTCTGTTGTTTTACTGTTTCTTTGGGGTGTGTTTGGAAAGATGCTGATTAATATGATTAAACTACAGATTTAACTTTTTTATTGAAAGCTGCTGCTAGTCTGGCTTTCAAATCAGTAAATATAAGAAAGGTTGTAGTTGACGTTAGCATTCAAAATTCAAAGGTTAAGACAAGTCTTTCTCCTGTCCTTTTGCATTTAGTTTAGATAGACTTTTATTCTTTGGAGCAAAATGGGCAAACAGATTTTAGAGTATTATTAGAATCATTATATCACTGTCGTTGGTCCTGGGGTTGCCAGGCCTTTTCTGATTATCAGATGCAACAAATGACGTCCAATTTTATTGACCAGTTTGGCTTCAACGATGAGAAGTTTGCTGATCAAGATGACATCGGCAAGTGAGTATAACATCATACTGGCTTTGGCTATGGTCTTGTGAGCTTTCTTTCTTACTCTGTTTTTGACTGTGGTTTTGCTGATGATAAACACAAGCATTTACTGATGTGAGGCAGTTGCCAATCAGTCTTGTCTTTTTGTACCATCTGTGTGCATTGATAGAAGCATCTCTGCACAGTTTACAGAGGAAAGAACAGCTTATATTCCTTTCTAATGTCCTAGTTGTGCCAACATTGAGAACGCAGTGCTTGGGAGTAAAAAACTAAATTGTAACTCTGCTTTTGAAAGCTATGGCTCTCCATTGACCTGGCATTGTTTTGGGGCACTTTCACTTTCTCTGTGTCTCAAAGTAGTTTTTTTTACACCTCCTGAATCTGTGTCCTGGACTAGATGAATACCTTTACTTCTAAGTTTTCTGGAAAAAATGACAGGAACAACATGTCTCTGAATGTGCTTTTCTTTAGGGGACAGTAAGGAAGGGCTGTGTAAATCTACCCTTGTTTATAAGATCAGGGCTTATTTCTACAAATATGGTAAAAGATAAGGAAATGAGAACAGCCTTGGTTGGGTTAAAAAATCCCCAAGTAATCAAAGCAAAAACCAGCACAATAAAAAACACCCCACACTAAAACTGGTGTGTTTCTTTAGTTCTAAGTAAACTGATGCCATAAAGGGAACAACGAGGATTCTTGCTGATAGTATTTGATCATTATTTTTGTAAGATTTCATGTTTTGGGATGCAAGAACATGCATATAGGAGTAAAAAGCCTTGGTTAAGATGCCTTTTAGAAGGGTATTTTTATAATTTCATTTCTGTTCTATAAGATATGTTTAGTAAGTGGTGGCTGACTGAAGCTTGTACTGAAGCATCTAGGAAGCTTTACTGCCTTTCTATACCACATAGCATGCTGAGATTAAGATGTGATGATAGAGGAAGTAACTCAGGGTACTCCCTAACTTCATTAGAAGCAAGTGGATTTTGGCAAGGATAGGAGTTGGAATTCCTTTAAGTTCATGCCTTTGGAAGTCTGTCTTGGTAGACAGAAAATGACTGCTTATGTAAGGAGGTCTCTTGGGATCTGTGGTAGGCGCACTGATGAGGTACTCATGACTTGAATTAAGCTGTACATAAAGTTATTTTAAAGTTATGCCTTTTGTGCAAGAACCAATTACGGTTTAAGTTACCTGCATACTGTTGTACAATAATTCAGATGGTATCTTGCACAGTAATTCAGTTGCACCTGAAACTTAAATTCTTTTAGACCACTTACCTTTTTCCGTACGTCATGATTTATTGGAGATTAGAGGAAGAGTAGCTTATGCTCTGGTGAATGCACTGCTGTATGTGGCTAGGCAAAGAATGTATTGACTCTTCTGCAAGTCTGGTAATATTTTGTATCTTTTCCTCTTCTCTTTCTTTCTAAAAGAGATCCTAGAGGCTTAGTTTGCCTAATGCCATTTTTAGTCTGACGTGTTCATAATTTAGTGAAACTGATTGATAGCTTAATATGTGAAGATGTATCAAGCCTAATGTTTGGAAAAATATTTTGGGATTGAATAAAAAAACTGTTTTTTACATTTTTTTGTTAGGAAACAGAGCTTGATATTACATTTTTCACTTTGTCATTTCCTGCTGAGAAGGCCCTTTGATAGAATGGTGAAATCCTGCAGGATTTTATGCTGTATCATGGTAGACCATAGTCAGGCTAAGCATTCTTTAGGCCTAGACTTTTTCCAGTGCGTAACAGTACAGTATTTGAGATTAAGGTATATAATTTCAGTTATGCCTGTTTAGGCTTGTTGCATCTTTATGGTTAACTGTAGGGTAGAGATGGCACTGTTCTGTGCTTTTGTTTAAAATACTTTACAGTTAGAAAAATCTTAAATGCCAGGCCTCCTCTGTGTGTAATTCGGCTCTTTTGTGTTGGAAACTACTGTCTTTAATATTCTAGATTTAGATTATTGTAAAATAAGAAACCACAGAGAGTTAAATGTCTTTGTGTCATAGTAGAAAATCTTGTTTTATTGAAAACATCTGCTTTTTTCTTGTAGTGTTTCTTTTGATCGGGTCTCGGACATCAACTTTACCCTCAATACAAATGAAAGTGTAAGTGTGTGTTCCAGTAGTGTCAGAAAAATTACTGTCTTAAATTTTGCTGTGACCTCAAAGTTTTTGCAGTAGTTATATTTGCTCCTTTTATGTGTAATGATTGGAGAGTAATTGCCCTACCTTATTTCTCTATCCTGAGAGTTTCTAATTGAAAGACACAGCTGTTGTTCTCTGTGATCAGTATTAAGCAGAATTGCTTCAAATTTGTATGGCTAGGTTTGAGATCAGGCTTAGATCCAATTTGTGCATATTGCACACTTGTGTTTTAAGACTTGAAGCTGTTTTAATCTTCCAGTGAGATTATAGTGACAAGAAAGTAAGAACAGAGACTCTAAAACTAGATACTACTTGGTTGAGCTGAAATGATACCTGCTACAGAAAATAAAGCTGGAATACCTGGTGGCCTGGCTATCTGGAAAGCATTCCTGTATCCCATTCTTAAACTTGATGCAAACTCCTAACTGTTCTTTGGTCCACTCACTTTGTTCATAGTCAAGTAAAACAAACACCACGGAATGTTTTCTTGACAAGCTTTAAATTAACACATTCTGGTTTTCTGCTGCTTTTAGAGAAATATTCAAGATTCTCTTCAGAATAGTCATATTTTCCTGGTGTTTGCTAATGTAAGTAGAATGATCAATCATAAATATGAATTTTATACTTTTGCTATGTTTAGGGCAATATAGCCTTGTTTGAGGCATGCTGTAAGGAGCGGATACAGCAGTTCGATGATGGTGGCTCTGATGAAGAAGACATTTGGGAAGAAAAACATATTGCATTTACACCGGAGTCCCAGAGGCGTTCCAGGTAAGAAATGTGCCTTTCATCCAAAGAGCAGTGTAGTGAGCCTGTAATAATGCACTTATCATCTGATTCAGTCTGACTGTTAGTACAGATTGTCCAGTATAACTAGGTATTTCCAGTCTGTGGAGAAAGGGCTCGTGTTTTGTTTTCCAGCCATAAGTTGCAGAAGACGCGCTTCAGCTTTTGTAGCTTGGTTTTGGTGTTTTTGCGGGTTTTGTGTGTGTGTGTGTGGTGGTGCTTGTGGTGGTTTGTGTTTGGTTTTCTTTTTCCCCCTTTCCTGCTGCTTATTCTTTCCCTTTCCTTTTAAACGTGCTTAGCCATTGTTGCCTCGGACAAGGCAGCCTAGCTCCGCACCTCTGTACACCGTGCTGTTCTCTACAGTACCAGTGTGGTTGTGGACATAGGAAGATGCATTGAGGGGAAGGAGTATCTAGTCCTCAAAGCTTAGGGCTGTGCAGCCTCCCTCAATATCTACTGAAAGCCTCTTTATGTGATCAAGTGAAAAACCTTAAACTTTGTTTTTTTGAGAGAGAAATGAGGGAAATACTAATAGGTAAAAATTTTACCTCAGTTAATGTGTCAGAAATAATTGTTGTGGTAATTTGCTTCAGCCTCAAACACTCCAGTATTTCCTAGTGCCCAGGGTCTGATACTAAAAGCACAATATAAACTGTCTCTTTGTCTTTGAAGTTCGGGCAGTACAGACAGTGAAGAAAGCACAGATTCTGAAGAAGAGGATGGAACTAAACAAGACTTGTTCGAATCGCACACCAATACAGAGGACAAAATGGAAGTAGACTTAAGTGAACGTACGTAGCTTTTTTCTGTACTGCTCTGGGTTATAATTGTTAGATCTAGAAGTCTGATTTTGTAGGAGTTTTCTCGTTTACTCTTTTTATTCCAACTGTCTTAAGTAGTCTTTCCCACTTGCAACAGAGCATGCAAATGTTGGGAAGTTTGAATTCCTTACATGTCTTGAAAGAATTACTGTTTCTAAAATTCATGTTACCACTCGTCAAGAGGGGGGAAAAAAAAGGAGGAGTAATAAGAAAGGGAAGGATTAAATGTACTGATTTAGAAATACTGAGTGCAAAACTAACCGATTGTTAATCTCCAAACCTGAAAGATGATATTTTTATTAGAAGCCTTTCAGACCAACTTTTCATCTAACAATGCTCTTCTAAAAGACTTCCTGAAGAAGCTAAGTGGATTTGCATTGTTCTGGTTTCACATGGGAATGAAAGGTGCACATCAGGAGACTCTTACATGGAATCTTAACTGATGTCCTTGGTTGAAAAGTTTTCATGTTCAAGTCAGGACTAAACTGGCTTTAGTTAAATTGGCAATGTCTGTAAGTAAAAGCCCTGTGTTTATCTAGACTGTAAGGACTTAAATTAAAATAGAAGGAAAAGTTAAGGGTTTTCTTTTCTTTTGTCAGATTGGTGTCGTTGGCATCTGTGTGTCAAACAAGTTTTGATCCATGTGGGTCTCCTCCCATATCTGCCTGGGTTGGAATTTCTAATTGCTAGTCAGAGCTTCCTTTTCAGCCTGTTTTTTTGTATGTAAGTGTTAATGAAAAACGTTTCCCTTGGGTAGGTGAAGTATCTCGAATTGACCTATCCTAAATTAGATGCTATGAAGTCACAGTTGCTCCAAAATTTAGAATACGAATGAATATTTTAAGTTGTAAAAAGCCTTAAACTTTTCTGAAAACTTAGCAGTGGTGTTAGTGCATGAGAAATTACTTAAAGAAATTGAAAAAGAGATGAGAACTCTTAAGACTTTCATTATTATAGAAATTAATTTTGAAAAATGATAACAAATGATGGTAATTTAAAGAATAAAGTGGGATTATACTTGTGATCTAGTCTGATTTATTAGTTTTGTTCTTCAGATAAACTTTATCTTTTTTTAGCAGAGTACTCTGAGTTACTGATCTTAAAATTCTGCCTTAATAGCAGAAGTTTTGTTTCAGGGAATACATCCATTTTTTAACAGGATATAGAGGATTTTTCTGCATGTGCTTTGAAGTCTTGTTAGGATTTTTGCTGTCTCTTTCTGGAATGTGCAGAGAGATACGTGTTAGGCATATGTGCATTCATGTTCTTTGTTTAAATTTGTTCCTAATGAGCTTCCTGATGGTTTTTCAGCACCGAACTGGTCAGCGAACTTTGATGTACCTATGGAGACTGCACATGGTGCTACTCTGGATTCTGTTGGGTCTGGTGTGTGGAGTACTGAAGCACCTATGCCAGCAAAAGAAACTGGCTGGGCTACGTTTTCTGACTTCACATCCTCTTTGAGGTAAGAAAATTAGTTATTCAGGGTAAGTTTGGTTTCCTTGGGGTGTTCATCTCTGCGCAGGCCTGCGCTGATGATGTTCTAGTGGAATGGGCGGTGTATGGAAAGTGTCCAAAGGGTCCCATGTGTTCTAACAGTATGTCTTTGTATGATCTACTTCATAGCAGGCTTGTGTAGGATGGGTGAATACTAGTGTCATTGTTTTAAAGAGTTTTTATGAACATTTGGGTCTTTTAATATTGGATTCATACCAAAATTCGGACTGTATTTTTTTATTATTTATTTTTTAATGTAGACTGAATGTAGTGAAGGATTGAACGTAAATTGTTGAATGTAAAGGTCGCAAAATATCTATGATGATTCTATTCTATGGATGTTATAAAGCAAATAGGTTTGGGTTTTTGTTTGGTTTGTTGTGGGGAGGGGGAAGTTTGTTCATATGGTTTTGGGTTTTTTTTTAAATTTATGTAGCTGAGCAGCTGTGATAACTTATGCAGTTCTGCACTATTTTGCGAACACCTGAAATAATGCTGTTCTTTCTTGGATTGAACTCTGCACAAAAGTACCTGAAATCTTGTGTATGTACCTAATCATGTAGATGTAAGTTTTGAGTTGCCAAATATTAACAGTCAAGAACTGATTCCTTCTCAAATCAGAAGACTCTGTTTTTCTACATCTCCTGCATTGACAGTCTCAACAGAGAACCATCTTTCAAGTTGCAAAGAGTGCATTTAGAAAATCAGTTAAAAATATTTCACTATTACTTGTAATCTAACCAAATCAAACAAGTAAGAATAAAAGGACCATCAGACATCCTCAGGTCGGTTCTGGTGGATTTTGGAATACTCAACTTCGATTTAGTGTATCTTTCCAAGACTCAAACTTACTGTCTTTCAGTTTCACTGGAGTTCTAGGCCTCACAGCTTTTATAGAGCTAATACTGTTTTAAGAACACTTCATTCTGCTATTCACAAATGTTTCTAAAGCTTTTTTACTGTATTTGAAGCTCAAAAGATTCCTTAAGAAGTAATTCTCCTGTGGAAATGGAAACAAACACAGATCCAGGCGATCCCTTGAGTGCAAATGTAACTACTCTTGCAACACAGCTAGAGAGTAAGTATACTGTGTTCACAAAAGCAAATGGCTTGAGTGTAGGAGTTGTACTTGAGAATGATCCTCTTCTCTGGTTCTGATGCTGTTCTGCCAGGTAATGACAGTGACTTTTCAAGGAGTTTCTGAACTATTTAAAGTGACCTTCCAATTTCAAACATGAGCCAGTGTAACTGTTACCTCTAAAAAGCCTGCATATCATGAACAGAAAAGCATTACAAAGAGGGGAAGTGTGCTCTGTTAGGGAATCCTCTCGCCTGTGTCAGCACTTAGTTGAGCTGATGCCCAAGAAGAGTGGTAGCCTCCAGTCTTGCCCTGTGTGGCAATAGGCCAGTAGCCTAAGTGTTCATATTTCTTCTTCCTGCTCATTCCTTTCCAATTTGCCTTCAGTATGCATGCATTAATTTTTTGTTCTACGTATATAGACCAGTTAAAGGAGAAAAATATTTTAATGAGCTTTTTTAATATGTATCATTAGAAGGAAGAGCAAGAAGTGCAGATGAGAAGTTCAGGAAGACTGGACTGCCCAAAGGCTTGTCTGTACTTGGAAACTTAGTGTCAGATTTGTTATGTGTGGACTTGTTTCATGAATTTGACTGTACAGAAGAATAATTCTTCACTCTAAGCCTACCGAAGTCTTGTTTAGGCAAACCTGTTGCAGTAACGATTATCAGTCTGAATCACTAAGTGATTCAAAATGAAAGTGATGCAAAATTAAAAAAAAAAAGGAAGTTACAGACTGACTTTTTCTTAAGTCATCTGTAAGCAGCACTTATGCTCTCTGTATCTATGTGTGGCCACTTGCAGAAAGGTGACTCTCTCTGTAAAGAAGTCAAGAAGTGTACAAAACCGCAAAGACATTGTTCTGGTTATATTGGCTTATATGCTTGCTCATGAAATAGAAACATAACTAGCCATGTACTAAATGACTTCTGTTTATACTTCTAGCCCCAGGAAGTGTTGCTATGGAGGCCAGCTCTGATGGAGAGGATGATGTAGAAAGTGCAGACAAGGTAACTGAAACAGTCATGAATGGCAGCATGAAGGAGACACTGAGCCTAACTGTAGATGCTAAAACTGAAACGGCTGTTTTCAAAAGGTAAGAATACCTGTTTATTGTGTTTCCACCTTGTGAAGTAAACACTGTTGATGGAACAGTGTCATCAAAAAGAGTTGTTTGTAAATGACAATTCCTGAGCCTTTAACTAGAAACCAACCATTCAAAGTAATTGTTTTGAAATTTTACTTCTACTTAACTAGTTAGTTACTATAACATACAACTTTGCTTATCAAGCCTTAGTTTCAGTGGAAGGTTATTAGTGGAAGACTGACTCAACTTTGGACCCTGATGCACATTATTGTGCATTTTTCATGTACAGTTCTCCTAACATGCAGTTAATTACACATCAAAACTAAGCTTTTTAAATTTTGCACTGAATTCTTAGATTTGGATTGGACTTTCATACTTCTCATCCAGAAGGATGGAGGACAGAAGTTGAAGGCCAGCCAGGCACTGCTCTTGAGAGCAGCTCATCAGACACTTAAAGGGATCACTTTTGGTGGTATGCATGATGGTGTTAAATCTGTTCTGGACTACAGGTGGCACATAGAATTCTAGAATGACCAGAAAAACAACTCCTTAAGTATGGTATCTTCTGATACCAGGTGCATGATTCAGGAATAAGTATTTTACAATATGGTTAAATTCTATATTATATATGCCAACATTGTGATCCTTTTATGAGAATAAAGCACATTTCAGTTTTGTCTACTTTGTCCCATCTACTAAGATCTTGTGGTCTTAGATTTAATAATCAAGTGTTTTTTATTTAGTAGCAAATATTTATATAGGAAAGCAGAGACTACAGTCTGCAAAAATTTTGCCTTTATTAATTGAAGCTGGTGTGTCCTGCCTCCACCTTGATCTTAAAACATTGGAACATACTGGCATTTTGACCTGCAGTCCTCTTCTCATTTAGAATAACTTCCTAGTACCTATATTCTAGCTTTAAATATTGAAAAGGAATTGTCTACATGTCTTTGAAGTTGCTTAAAAAACCCCAACAGTTGACTTCAGTAGAAAAAGCTTTTCCAGTGTTAGTCCTTACATTGCATGTCATTTAAACAAATTGTACTTTGTCCTTTTAGTGGTAGTAGGTAATTCCTGAACCATTCAAAATTAATAGAACTTAAAATGTAGCAGCTTTCAGTCAGTCTTGCTTCCATCCCTTTGATTATCTGATTGATTTAACTTTGGATGTTTTTCAGTACAGAGGAGGGAGCATTTGTGACTTCACAGTGATTATAAATCAAATGGCACTGATGGAGGAATTGGACCAAAGCAGTTTAGAGAAGTATTGGGACTCTGTGCAGACTGATGTGACATTAAGCCATAGGTCTTGCTGATTGAATGACAAATGATGCATCTGCTTTTGATTTTATCCTGTCTTTTGGAGAATGCATTTATGTGGTCTTCGCTCTTAGATGTTAGATATTTACAGTTTGATTTAGTTATTCATGATATCTTTCAGCTTCTCTTCAAAGTACTTTAGCTCACATGCACTTTAAAGTTCTGTGGCTTCTTATCCTGGTGCAAAAACTAACATGAGAAGGCAGCACCTGGTGGCAGTTTCTGCCTGCCTTCATGGAATTACCTGCTTGACCTGTAGGTAAAAGGGAGTAGAGGTGCAAAGGGAGGCAATATCGTAGAATTGCCCAGGTCAGAAGGGACCATGAAAGCTTATCTGGTCCAATCTTCTGTGGGAAATGGAGCCCAGACGAGATTATCTGGCACTCTGTCTAATTGCTGCTTGAAAACTTCTAACAGTGGGGACTCTGGGATTTTGATTTGGAAAGGAAATGCTAAGGAAACATAGAAGGAGGCTCAAAGATGAGGTCTTAAATACAAAGACTGTTCTACTCTGATGGCAAAGTGTGGCCTCATGCTGAGCAATGCTCAGCTGTTTTTTTTTAAATCAGCATACTGGGAAAAAGTCTAGATTAAGGGACAATTAGAGAAGCAAGAGGAGGTCCTACTCTGGCCTGTTTGCCTTACAGAGTAGATGCTTCCAGACTTCAGTTTTATCTAGATTTCTGTCAGTAGAAAATTGGTGCTGTTGAAGTCAATGTTGAGGGGAGGAGGAGCATTATAAGCAAAGTGGTTAAATTTGTGGAAAGCTGCAAAGGACAAAAATATGATTTCTGAACTTAGTTCAGAATGGAAAATGAGAAGGAAGAATGCTAGCAGAGACTACCTCTTTAAAATATAAAAAAACTGAGGGCACCACTTGTGATGGTGATGGTGACAAGTATTTTATTTGTAATTAATACAAAGAGTATCAAGACAAATGAGATGGGAAGATTAGCTGGGGAAAACTTGATGCGAGATTGCAATGCAAAAGACAGTATTTTTGCAGGCTCTGCACATAGAAGGAAGAAAAAAAAAGGATTCATTCAAATTTAAAGGATCCGTGGAAAGGAGAACTGTGAGAATAGGAAGAAAACCAACAGAGGGGATTGTCACTTCTTGCATAAATAGATTTATTGCCACAGAGGTATACGATTGATGTTTGTGTCTTCTTCAGATCTACCTCATAACTATCTCTTGCAGGTATATATGGTCAAATTTGTATTGTAGTGCACTCATAATGATGTGACTGAGGTGGAAGAGGGTGGAATAGAGCGACAGAAAAGCTTTGGTTTAGATGCAAAACAAAAGATTTGTTTGCGAATGACTTTTGAGGCTTCCTGGTTACATAATAATGTCTTACATAGTGAAAAAGCAGTACACTCACACTGAACTTGGATTTTGTCTCCCAGAGGAAATTTGTGAAATAGATTGGGCTGCAGTCTTAGGATCATGTAACCCATATATCATATTCACTGTGGAGTTATTAGGGAATTTTATATATAAGATGGTGATGAGCTAATGATTCTGCTGATATGTTTCATGGGCAGATTTTGTTAATGCCTGTTTCTGAGGGAATCTTGAATTTCTTTTATACTTTCTTCCATTTTTGCGTACTTCTGGCTTCAGAGTGTTGAAATCCTATCGGTATGTATAGTAAAGGATCATGACTGTGATTGTTACCACTTCAGGCATCACGCACATTGCTTATTTTCTTTCTGATCTTATTTGCAATCACTGTGTTTCCTGCCATTTTATCCAGTCAAATTGTAATGGATGTTAACACCAGTGCATCATTAGGTGTTTGTGAAGTGTAGAGCCATGTGCTTGATATTCATGTTGCAATCATAACTTAAAATTCATTTGCATGTGAAATATGGACCCGTCTGTTTTTTTCCTGTTGCCTGACACTCCCTATAAGTAAACTTACGTAAATAAATTTAATTATTTCCTTTTTTTTTTTTTTAAAGTGAGGAAGGAAAATTGTCTACCTCGCAGGATCCTTCTTGTAAATATGTAGTAGAAGAGAATGCAGAGGTTGCGGAAGAGGTCCCTTCAGTTCTTCAGCCTACTAACAGCAGTCCAGAACAGAGGTAACTGCATTCAAGGATGCTTTCAATCCTCTCAATAGCAGTTGGTTTGGTTTTCTAATAGGATTGATCTAGAGAGAGAGTTTACCTCAGCCTAAACATGTACTTACCTCTATTTTATTAAATTCTCACAAGTTACATTTTCTGTTGATTATAAGACTCCTGAGTCATCAAACTGAACTTGTCTTGCAGGGAGTTGTAAATATCCTCATTCCGTTTTGTGGCATTTTTATCAAGTTAGAATAACGGATTGATACACAGAACTCTACTGCATGTTCTGATTATACTGTATGCAGTCTAAAAAAGATGTAAGCATGTTTGAAAAATTTGGATTCTGTTTTTTTAGATTTGTTCATGAGCCAGTATGTAACTAGCTCCTTTGTACTAACTTTCTGCTCTGCATAAATCTCGAACTTGATCAAGAAGTGGATTCTAATCAGAAAAAAACCCAACTCTGTATACTTAAAGTGGGAAACCCAAAAACTCTCACAGCCTCTTCTGGAGGTACTGTCTTTATCAGGACAATACTTTTTTAATGCTGATAAGCGTTAAATTGTAGGGAAGAAATGTTTGGGTACTAGATGATTGCTCTTTGAGTGAAGATGCTTGTCTAAACCAACAGAGGGCTCTCAGAGCTAGCAGTTTGTTGGATTGATTTTGGGTTGCAGGAAATCTCAAGGAACTCCTTTCTTTGAATCCAGCTGGCTTCAGCAAAGCTCAGTACTTTCTCTAAAGGTGGCTGTTGCAGTAGATCCTCATAAGCACAGTATAAATATCAAACATAGTTGTGCTTTTGGGGCTCCATGTATGTATGACTAGTGGAAGGTGTCCACTAGCTAGGTCTCTGGCTGGCTACCAGAAGTAATCTCTGCTAGGAGCCCAATTCTGTCCTGGACCAGTGACTGTCATGCAGACTGTCACACTTCCTGTCCTTGCAGCACTTGTTTCTTACCTTCCAGGTTTCTCTAAAATGTTTGCTTTTGTCTAGTGCTGTCTCTTCTCTAATATGTACATATGTTTTTAAAAAAGTGTTTTTATAGCTTAGCAGCCAAAGACTTAGCTAGGGGGCTCCTGCTGGTCATGTGCATGTAGAGCACGGACCCCAGAGTGGTTTCTCTGTGATGTCCACCATCAGAGAACAGGAGTTACAGGTAACTTTTCTCCTCTGTGGTTTCAAGCAGTATTTGCATTCTTTTAGGGAATCTTCAAATGTATTCCAGAGACTTGTATGGAATGGAAGTTGACATTTTTTTTGCCTTTGTTGCTTGCATATTTCTAATGTTCTAATGCACTGATTTGATCTCTTTGTGCTAGTCCAGAGCAATTGCACCTGTTTTGCAGTAAACTTCTTTGTCTAGACCTGTATATATAAATTTCACTTTGCAGATTTGCTTCCTGTTTTCCTCCATACTTCCTGAACTTTTTATGCTAATAGACTGGCATTCAAAGTGTTTGTAAAATGGCTGTTTGTAGATTAGATTAGTAACTAAAGTAGTTTTTTAAGATGCTGTTGTTTTTCCTAATGTGTTTTAGCTGCTTACTTTCCAGTGCAGTGTTAAATACTCTCAGTATCACATTTTGCCTCACGGAATAAAATTTGGATAAGTATCAGCAATGTGCTTTTTATTAGCGATTCTCTCAGAGATATCTCATCTCTAGAGATTACTTAGTATCCCTGTTAATGAAGATCAGACACTCAAACACTTCAGTGGTGTGCTCGATTAATTGAGTGCTGTGCTTAATTAGGCAATAAAGACTGTAGAAATGCTGGACTGTGGAAGGTAAATGGGATGAGGATGTTATTAGCATGTTTCCTCTTTTCAGTTCATGGATTATGCTACACATGATCTGGGGTTGTTTTGGTTTTGTTTTTGTTGTACCTGAATTTGTTTTGAACCTTTCTTGTATACTTACATCTTTTTTTGGCTTCTTAGGACTGATCAACATACCCATTTAGGAGAGGCATCTGTTAATGGCCCTGTATGATATGTGATGCCTGCTACCTTGGCTGAAGAGGAAGAACTGATGTCCAGGTGTTTAAGTGTTTCTTGAGGATTTCATCTAGACCCTGTTGAAGCCAGTCACTGCTGCACTAATTTCGCAAGGAATCAGGACCAGCAACATTTATATTCTAGATTTTAAGACATTGTACAGAAATTCATAAGTGTAAAAATATTGCACATTGAGAAATACCAATAATTTTTGCGTATGTTTATATTGTATTGTTCTAAATAACGGGGGGCCTGTGAAATAAGATCCTGCTACCCATGTAATGATGACAGTAGTGTTACTATAGTTAAAATGGCTGTAAGAATAGTTTTATAAAAAAAGTGAATACAAAAATCTAATGTATTTGAGACATAACTATTTGACGATTAGTGTGACCAAAGTATTTAGCAGTTTTCTTACATTTTTCACCTTGTAAAAAAGAAAAAGAAAATTCATGTTTTTTCTGAAACTGAAATGCCCTATAAATGTTATTTTGGTTGTTTTAGCTTACAAAAGTGATTTAAATAAGAATTTTTTGGTGTTCAACATTTTACAACAAGTTTTTTAATTGGTAATTGTTTTCTGTATTGTTCAAAACAGATCAAAAATGTAAGTCTATTGGTAGAGATTTTAAGTATTTATTGCAACAGCTTAGTTGACAAATTGATGTTACTGTAAAGCCATATGTTCTGTTAAGTCTAGTTTGCTTGAAACAAAACCTTACAGGTGAAACACTAGAATATTTGGAGTGCACATGGCTTGTTGTGTTTAAGTGGTTCACCTGCCTTTTAAACAGTTCACCAAGATTTAGTTTAATACCAAGCATTATACAATGGAACATTTCAGAACAATCTGCGTATTTAAAACGCTATAATCCTTTTAGACAAGTCAAGTAAATGAAATGCCCGTGCTGCTAATGTAATTACAGTACATGCATTTTAAAAGTAAATAGTGTTTTTAATACAAATTTTGGCAGCAGAGCATGTTAATTGTTAATTTCACTGTACTGATCTGTGTGAGGCTTTCATTTGTATGTTCTAAACCAGTTTTTTCACAGCTGGTTTGTGTATATATACTGATTATGGAAACTAATTCTGTGTAATTTATAATTTTCTATGTCAGTGTAAAAATCCAACAGCCTTCTCAAACAAACAGAAGCAATATACTGTATATTGCCACATTGTCTGGTGAAAGGGTTAAAATACTCCTGCACTTTTAGATGCAAATCCATTTTTGTTTCTGTAATATCCATTTATTTTTTACATCATTTGTTTTCCTGACCAGTATTTAAAGCCAAAAGGATACTCTAAACAATGGCCAATGATTTATTTTAGAAGGCGTCCCAAGCAACGTGCCTAAACATTACATTGCATACAGAAATAAAAAAACCCCACGTGTATGTCATTGCCCTTATTGCTTTCTCTCTTGGATTTTCTGCAAAGTTGGAAATTTTTACAAACTGATCATTTGTGTAAAAGTTGAGGGGAAAACCCACAATATCATAAGTGGAATTGGTAACTATGGTGGCCCTTTCATTGGTACTTTATAAATGATGGAATCCAGTCAGTTTCCAAGCCGTTTCTTCTTCAGTTAGGAATTACTTCCAGATCAGCTTGACCAAAAACATTTTGTATGTTAGCTTTAAAGTTGGCAGCTGTCCTCTTGTCACCTTCTGATCTGTTCCTGAACAAGCGATTTTGAAAACAAAACTACTCATTTCAACACATGAATTGCAGTCAAATAGAAATTCCAAATACACGTTTGCAACATGTTGGTTTACATAAGTTTGATGCTTCTAAGGAGTAAAACTTGTGTACTTTCCAGTGGAACTATTTGTCCCTTGTTAACAAGTTAATTTATGTAGCGCTTCATAGCCATGAAAACTGGAGAATGTGGTACTTGAAAATGAGTTTCAGCCCTGTTGCCTGCAGTTCAGGAATCTTCTAGTGTTTGTCCTCCTGTTAACCAACTGTCTCATGTCCACTATCCAGTTCATATTGAGCTCAAAAATTGAAAAATATTTTGTGTCCCCCCTCCATTTCTGATAAGTAATATCAGTTGAGTGGAGATGTGGGAAGTGCTGAGTGGAATTCACCCTTCATTGTACTTTATTGTCTAACTAAATAGTGCATTAGAGAGAAACTAGGTTGGCTTACCTAAAGCTGATTTGAGGATTCTTCCTTATTGTTGCATTTATTGTTCATTTTAACAGCTTCTATGGGAGGTGAGATTTGATGTATTGTGAGCTTGTTTTGAGGAAGTATAGTGTGCATTTTATGCACTATCATTTGTACAAGGAATCCTGAACTTGAAGAGAAAGCTTTGGAGGTGTTTTGGGGCAGGGGAGGGTGTGTATGGGTGTGTGTACACACGCATACACGTGCACCCCTTCTGCCATCTTTTGTCAACAGTGCTGTTGATGTGCTGCTCATGTAGCCTTGCAGAGGTTTGAACATACTGGGCCAATCCTGAAAGGCTGTTACCCAACCCGTTCAATCAAATTTGACTTGCATGCAATGGAATTTGAGTCTTTATGAAAAGGTATTTTAATGCATTTGCAACATGTACTGAAGATTAATACCCTCATACGGGTTTGAGTTCCTACAGTGTATTTAGCAGCAATTAGCAAGAAATAATCTTACTTTCAAGGGCTTGTAGACTGACACATTTCACTGTGCACTTCAAAATTGCTGAAGGCTCAGTCACTGAAACTAAGGAATAGTGGTGTCAGTTGATATGAAAGGGCAATGGATTTAACCCTCAGGACTTCTCTGGTAAAGGATCTTGACTCAAGCAGGGGAGTGTTTTGAAAGTGGCTAGACCGGTAATATATGCAGTAGCTCACTGCCTCTTCACACCTGACAGAGTAGATGAATCATGCCTTCTTGGCTAAACCATTATTTTTAGCTGAAGCCGTGTACTAGATTTATAGCAAGATGACTCCATTTAAGTAAAAGCATAAGCCATCATATTGACTAACTTTGCTATTAGTTAAACAAGCATTCCCCCTGTTCAGTGAGTTGACAGGCAGTCCTTGAGAAGACAACAGGGTAGCTGAAACAATCTCATTATGTCATTGCTCATACAATCCAGTGTGACCATGCTCTTGAGTGAAGTCTACATTTTTGCACCTATTAAGCCTTGTATCTACCTCTTGAAGACAGTGAGTTCTGTATTGTCATCTGCATACTTCTGTGGAAACTTACGGTGACATTCATTCTTTGTGTGAAATTCACTGAAGAGTTATGAAAGACTTGTGAGGAAGATGAATCAGGTTGTTACTGTCATTCATTATAAACTTACCTTCCTGTTTAAATTAGAGTTACTTTCCTTGGAGATTATTTTATTTTCTGGCAAATGTCTTAACAGTTATATCAGGAAATATTTACTGTATATAACTGCCTCTATTAATAGACGTAATCACTTCTGTCTCAGAATAAATAGTGCTTTCTCGAGTGTAGTATAAGTGTTTTGAGTTTCATTATAAAAGTGTCTGTATTGTTTCCCAAACCATGGTGAAAACGGCAGTTATTGCAGCAGCAACAAGCCTTTTTTTAATGTAGTTTTTAACATTTATCTTTTAGTTTCTGCATCTTACTTGCAAACAGGATTTGGCATCCTTCTGTTTCATTATTGTTTGAATATGTAAGGTTACAGCATGGAGGGAGACTAAGGCAATAAATTTAAAAAAAAATAATTATTCTTAGCAGAAAAACAGAGGCAGCTTCCTCTCTGCTTTAGCTAGGACAGTTCACAAAATGTTTTGAACTTGCTCAGACCTTGCTTAGCTGTTTGTTTCAAATTGTTCTAAGCTTTAGTCTTGGTTCATGATTTGTATGTAGTCACACCTCTCATGATTTTGCAGGGAAATCTGTGCTGCTTATTCTGCTACAAGCTGAAGCAGTAACAAGACCAGAACTTTACCTTGAGTTTTGCTAGTAGTATCTTTCAGAATTTCTCTCTTAGATGAGTCTGGGCTTAATGTTTGCCTATTTTTTGATTGGAGAGGGGAATTTTTTCTGTATTTTTATCTTCTCTAAATCAATAAGTACCTTACAAAATGAGTTAAGATTCCCTTTAACTTATTTTTCTGGTCATACTTGAATGTAATTCTGATTCTAGGGCTTTTTTCAGATGGAGTGTTTTCCCTTCTCATTCTGGATCTCAAGTTGTGTGTAGTGTGTGTGCTTTCCTGTGATCTGTGTGTCAAAACATTTATTCTGAAGACTATTTTAGATCACGATTGTCTGTTAGCATGCAGTGAGAAAACTAAATCCTGCCTAGCTGTGGTTGAGTAGATTTTGTCTCATGAGATTCAGTTTGCCCATTTGTACAGGGAAAGTTTATCTGGTTATCTCACTACTTTGATCTGTGGATCATAAATTAAATTGGTGATTTATTCTCAAGGGACTAACAGGCATATTTCATTTTTCCAGTTGAAACCTGGACCTGTTATGTATCTGTTGGGTCTGCTTTTGAACTCCACTGTGTGCTCCTCTTCCTGTGTTTCTTAACTGGAAGCATTCTTCCATTCCTCTCTTACCTATACCAATTATCTGTCAAAGGTTGTCACAATTTCACTTTGGGTCATGCACTAACCTGGTTCTTTTGCCAGGACACTGAAGACTGCATACATTGCATGTAAAATCTGCTTTTCCTTACACCAAACAGAATTAAGTGTTGAGAAAATCCTCCTCTGCTGTTTTTTCAAGTGAAAGATACAAAGAGTTGACTATCTTCTGCTGATTCTTTTATCAGACAGAGGCACAAGTTTGCAAAGATAAGCCTATGGATTCTGCTGAAACTCAAGTGACCTTGTTTCTTTTGTTGGGAGTTCTCCACAGCACCTTTCCTCTTGTATATTTATAGAAACAGTTGTTGTTAATGCTGTGTTTGTTAAAAAGGGTGGTTCTTCTGTAGTGACTGCTAAACTATCCTGAAGTGTGCTTTCAGGTGAGAAGTGCGCTCTCTGCTTTGGAGTGAGCCACAGTGAACTGGGCATATTGGTAGAAAAGGGAGTAACCAGCAGCTGTGTGATGTTCATGGAACTGTGGGGTCCTTCAGAATAGTCCCTTCTGTAGTCCCTTCAGAATAAAGTAGTTTGAAAAGATGGTAGAGCTGAGGAAGCCACTTTTCTTTTTAATGCTGGTACTGTGCATGTTTGGTTTGAAGTACTCCAAAGACAAGTCTCTGAGCTTGGGCAGTTGTTGATAACTGAATTGTTTCAAGCATTAGTTACATGAACCACATGTAATTCATACTGATTCCTATGCCCAAGCACTGAAGACAGTTTTTAACTGAACTATAAATGAACATATATGGATTTACACCTGTGTGCATACACATCAATGTGTGGGGTATAGTCTCTTAACATGGCTAGCTGCAGCGCGCATGGGGCATTTCCGAAATGCACTCGAGTGCTAGAAGAAGAAAGAGATACTTGTTCATATGGTGCAGCCTGTTCTGGAGCATTTCAGGCTCTTGTCTTTGCATGTGTAGACACTGTCAGTGGCCTCTGGCCAGGCGGGATGTATCTTAATGGGAGGAGAACTGATGCCTGTGGTTTCTGAGGCAAACTTCAGCTTTCGTCAGGTGATTTCTCTGATTTTCTCATAGTCCAGCTACTTGATATATTTGAGCCTTTTTGCTAACATGTTTTTAGCTCCCAAGGAAGAATTTGTTTGTGATCATTGAATCACCACTGTCTGGCTCAGTCAAAAGTGTAAGCCAAAGTGTGAGCTTGTGCTGGTGCTGTTAATCTTTTCTGCATACTGCATTAAATTCTTCCCAAAACAGTGATGAGGTCCGTCTGCTTCAGCAGCTGTCATGATGCTATCATCAAGAACATGCACAGGTGACTGCAGCTTTGCATCTGGTGTTGCCCAGGTGTGGGCTATCATAAGCCCTGGTTGAGAAAGGTAGGGTCCCTGGGCCGTGGTGGTGCAAGCCTTCAGCTGCTCTAAGGGCTGGCCTAGTGCATCCTGAAAACAGTCCAAAGGGAATAAATTCACATGGCTGGTTACCTGCTGCTTGCTAGGAGCTTCCTGGTCCCTGCTGGAGGAGCAATTTGCCAGAGAACAGTGACTGTAGAGAGTATGTGCAGGACCTGTCTCCAGCCATCCCAGTGTCACATGAATAGGCTGCACAGAAAGGGCTTTGCAGATGACCCAGCTCTGAAGGGACCGTTCTTTGTATGTTAAGGCATATCCAAGAGGGAGTCTCCAGTTACTATCTAGAATGGAGTAACTCAGTAAAGGTCTTTGATTGTAAAACCAGATGCAGGTCAGTGGTTGTGTTAAGCTGGAATTTGCACCATGCGGGTGCTTGGTGCTCTTCCATTTGAGCTATTCTCCAACATCCTTTCCTGTCACATGGGAAAGTATGGACTATGTGCTAAATGACTGACCTGTTCCTTCAATGAGAGGAGTAGCTGCTGCTTCTAAATGCATTTTTGTGCCAAGTCTCTGGGAAGGAACAAAGAAAGCAATGTTGGGGTAGTGTGACACACAAACTAGATGGCCTAGTTGCACTGAAACATTTAGTAGGAGTAAGAAATTCTTCCTTTCACAAATGTGCAAAAAGGTTATAGGTAGGCAACAGTCAAATGGAAAAATAATCACTTGCAAATATCAAGATACTGGCTTGAAAGAAAGGTAAATTATGAAGTTAAGCTTTGAAGGCAGGGAAGGCAATTCAAAGTTGTTAATCTCAAGCAAGCTCTTAGTTTCTCTTTTCAGTCATTGCAACATTTCAGTGAGCTAGAAAAAAGTTAATTCTTTCTAATGGACTGCTGTAAACAAGAATCTCTGAATGGCCTTATGTTCCTGGGAGAATTCTTTTCAAAGTTCATGGCCATGATGCCTGTGTCAAGTTATTCCTGAAGGGAGAGGATTTAAGTTGAGTTGCAATAGAAGAAGCAAATACACACTAATGGAATCCTCTGAATAAGTTGTTAATACGGAGTCAGAATTTCTACTGATCATGTGGGCTATTACATACTGAAATCTGACCCTTTGAAATGTGAAGATTCAGAAACTCGAAAGATTGCTGCTAGACAAAAATTATAAGGTTATTAGTTTTCTATTGACATCAGTTGTCTTAAGAAACATTTCTCTGTCTAGATTGGATTTAGTCTTTATTTACACATAGAAAATATGACAATGTGGCATGTTTGAAAGAGTAATTAGTTAAAGATATTTTTGAGACTACCGTGACACCCAGCCATGTGCCTTTGTACTCCAAGGCCTTTATCTGACTGTAAGACTTAATGTGGCCTCTGGACTTTTGATTTGCTCCGGCTTTGATCCAAACTAGTGTTTTTCTCCCAGCACACTGCTAGTTTTGAGAATCTTCACTGTGTGATTTCATAACAAAACTTTTTTTTACCTCAGACCAGAAGGGGTAATGGGGCAAGAATAACTTGTTACAAACAATGTATGGCCTTGATGCATGCTGCAAGCATCTAAGAATGTCTTAGAAACTCAAGTGTAAGCGTTTCTATTAGCTACAACTTTTCTGTTGAGGAGAACTGAAGTTAACGAGGCTTTCTGCTGAGCTGACATGCATTTATTAGGTCTCCAGCTTACTGAATGTATGTGTAAGGCTCTGCTTTGCTGCTGCCCTAGCAGCTTCTGTAGTGGCTGAGTGTGGAATTGATGAAATACTGCAGTAGGTACTGCATGTATTGTACTTGAACTTTGAAACAAAGCACTCTAAGAAGCAAGGGAGAGAGCAGAATCTATGTCAATACTGCCTAATACTCTTCATTTTAGGTGGCTTCTGTCCTTTTTGTCCAAGTGCTTTATCAGGATAATTTGCAGAAATGAAAGGAACAGTGCTAGAAATGAGATTTTTTTTTTTCCCCCTACAGTCAAAAGATGATATTAGAAATGGGGTGACAGATAAATGCTTGAAGCTTTTCAATTATTTTTACAGTAAGAGAAGCTCTTACTTACTAAGCATCCTGGCAGCATTGCATCTGGCATTCTCTTTTGCTTCATGTCTCATGGAAGATTTCATAGAACTGAGATTTGGGATTGTGCAAAGATAGAATGAACTGCAAAAATCATGTAAGACATAGGTTTTTATGAAGTAAAAGTTCCTTTTTCATAGTTGTTAGAAGTCAAATAGAGATGAAAGCTGATAGTAGAAGCACATATGTCTAAAGCTGAAAGGTAATTAAAAACATCCCTGCAAATCTGTGTAACACTAGAATTTCACTTTGTTCCTACTGCTGTTGCTTTGAGTACAGTAATTTGCCTCTGGTGAATGTTAGTTATATTAGTTGACAGCTTTTAATAAATATGGATAAAGTAGCTTAATAGAGGCAATCAAAAATCACAGTGGTTTAGTAGTCTAGTTTGTAATTGATAATAGGTGTAAAATTCATAAGTGCCACATATTATAAATCAAGGCAGTAGATATAAGTGAAATAAAAAAGCTGTTCATTCCCCATATCTGAAGAGTTGAATGATGCAGAAAAAAAAATTTTAAATCTTCTGTCTTAGCTTACTAGATACCCATACTGCATATCAGATTTTTGAGAAAGCAAAAATTAAGCACATCACCACCTTTACAGTATGATTCACCACACACACTTACCTTTCCTTTGGATATTGCTTAGTATACTGCAGTTTTAATTGTTTTGTTTGCCACAACAAAGAACTAGGTCAGAACTGCTTAGTTTAGTAGTGATATGAAATATAAATAACTTCAAAGCACTAGTTTTGGAGTCCCTTAGCAATCCAAAGCTCATCTAATGCTGAGCCGTTAGATTCAAACTTCTTGTAGGCTGGTTTACCTAGGTGTGTTTGGTTGTGTTTTGTTTTTTTCCCTGTTCACCCCGTTTAACCCGCTTGAGCCCGCTACATCAGCTTGAGCCCTGAGTCTGTGACATGCTATGTAATTAACTGTTTAACTTGACTTATTTACAGCCTAGTTCCAGATCATCAATGCCTAAATTTTTGTTCTATTTCTTCCTCTTGCCCCCTTGTTCACTTCTTGAGAACTTACAAAACAGTAGAAATCTAAATAGGATGTATTTTTCCTCTCTGAGACAGTGAAGCCTAAGACTGGAAAAGGGCCTGTCTTGCTGCAAGAGGACAGTGCTGTCCTGGGCAGTGAGAAGAGGCTTGCCCAAGATAATGCACGACACTGAAGGGGCAGCCAAGTCCCCAAATTCTCAGCCCTCATGACTGTCAAGGCTCAGCATGAGACTTAATTTGCAGGGTCCTCATGCCCTACAGAAGCTGAGGCTTAGCAAAGTTCAATTGGCTTTGACAGTAGTAGCCAACACCTCTAAACCTTTTGAGCTGCACAGCCAAGTTGCATCATAATCAGAAGGGAAAACATGACCACTCATTCCATCCATGTAAATTTTTTTCCCACTATTCGTTTCTACCCACTTTATAAGAATTTCAAAGATTCTAAAGCATTTCCTGTAATATATTTTACTACTGTCACTATCTTTAAAGAAGACATTTGTTTAGTTAAAAGATACAAATTTATTTGTAACAGATCACAGCTGTTAAATAAAAATATGAATGCTTAAATGATTTTGAGATTAAAGCTTTTGTTATTTTAATCAAGTTTTAAAACTGTTTACAGCTTCAGAGAATCAGTAGTAGTAACATGTTCTCAAACAGCTGTTAATGTGATTTTAGAAGACATAGCTGCCCTTTCAAAGCTAGTAGAGGGCAAAAAATGCCCTCTTTTTCCAATTTAAGCACACCCAATAAACAGTGTAGTAAGACTCCCCAATTGCATGTATCATCCAGCACACTGCAATCACCAATATAAATCTGACTGTTGTGGCTGTGAAAGAATAAGGAAGGAAAACCTGGACAATTTTATCTTGCAAGAAAAGTTTTTAAATTCTTAAGTACACCAGAATGATCTTACTATTGCGAACTAAATCCATAATTAAAAAAAAAATAAAATTGGCAGTCTTGGCTGTATTACTGAAATACTGTCAGGAAATTTATAATGCTCCCCACGCATAAAAATGTCTAACACATCATTAAACTGAGATTTTGTCAGGATTGGGCACTTCTGTATTGGTGAAACATTTGCTGCAGAAAACACATTTTAATGATGACCAGATAACACTTTTTGTAAATGACTGGGTTTGTGTGTTGTAGGGCATTAAGACTAACATTATTAGCTGATGTAAGACTAACTTGCATTTGTAGCATCCAAAACCTAAATTGCCTGTACCCATCTATCAGTACCTTCTCATATTTATTTAGTCTGAAAGAGGTGACTTAATTGGTTTTTATATTTGTGAAGGCAGCATTCCTGACCAATGCTAGGTAGATCCTGAGTGATACTCTAGAGGAGCCCGCCTCTTCAGTGATTATCAGGAAAGCCTAGCGGAATAGCTGGCACATGTAACTATATAATTACATTAACTAAAACTGAATTATACAGGTAGTCCTTTAACAAAAATAGTTTGGGTTTTCTTTCACTAAAGTACTCCTTACTTCCATTCCTCCTGGCTTGTGACAGTAGATTGACTTAGTGTCTGTGTTGGGGAAGGCAGGAGAAAGACCAGCTTCATAGGTACGCCTTCAAATTTCTTGCTTACTAGTCAGAAGAACGCAGAATACAATAAAAATTACGTTCTAAAAATTATGTTCTTTGACACTGAACAGCAATTACATGGGTAGCAGTGTGTTGCATTTCTTTCTCAGACAGGTCAATTTGTCCCTTACTGCTATTCTTACCTATTAGATGGGTAAGTAACTTTGTAGGATATAAAATCTAAAGTGAGGGCAAAAACCATAAAGCTTTGAAACTGAGAAGGATAACATGAAGATGCCGTGACTGGAAAAGTTATAAGGAATTAAGTGACTATCCTATGACAGCTTAAAGTAGCACCAGACAAATCAAGTGCCTCAGATGCATATCAATTCTGACCAGTAATTTAAAAACCTGAATTTAAAGGCGTGTTCCATTTCCATTGTTAAGATTATGGGGCACAACCCCATTTGTAATACTGAATCGTAGAGTTGTGAGGCACAGCTTTTGTCAAAAAGATCACATTTATCTACTTATTTTCTGATTTTATTCCTTATTACAATCTATACTTGCTTGTTACTAGCTTGGTCTCCTTAAAATACCATAAAAATAGGCCTATTTTTATGATTTTCCACTCCTGTAGTACAAAGTAGCATTCATCATCTTGTACCAAAACCAGTTGCTCTCTGTTCTGCCCTTGATAGGCAGCACTGATGTCAGAGGATTCTCCCTTGTGTGACCTTTTTGAAGGCAGAGTACAACAAATACCTTACTATACTGACCGATGCAGAGTATCCACCCAAAAGCCCTGAGGCCAAACATGAGAAACACATACTTTTTCCTGTCATTGCTGTCTCTCCTCTGGTTACAAACTAAATGTTTTCTCTTCATGATCGTTCTAAAATATTTTTTTTGTGGTTGCATGATATTTGGTCATACACACAGTCTCTTTTCAATCATAGTGTATTTCTGTAACTGAGATGGAAGAGCATCTAAACTTGGGTCCTGAAGTTTTCAGTTCTAAAACATTCTCACTAATCTTATATGCCCAATACCATCCACGAGCCTAGGAGCCCTACCTGCGCACCCTGTACAGGATTTGTGAGTATCTGAGTTCACCACATTGGATAGAAAGAGTCAACTGTTTTTTAGTGCTGGTGATGAGCTCTAAAACCAAATACAGAATATTCTTGAGTATTCACAGGTAAAAGCTTTGGGCATTTTTTAAGAGATTTCACAGGGGTAGATTACTGATTATATGTGCCCAAGAAACAGGACGACTATTTCCTAAAATACAAGTACTGCTGGTGTTACAAAGGTATTGGGATCTTGTCAAGATATCCAAGCTGTCAAAAATGAAAAATCTCCTGAGTCTGTTTGGACTCGTGGTTTAACCCCAGCCAGCAATTAAGTACCATGCAGCTCCTTGTTCACTTTCCCCTTGATCCCAGGGGGGATGGGGAGCAGAATCAGAAAAAGAAAGGTAAAGCCCATGAGTTGAGAGAAGAACAGTTTAATAATTGAAATAAAGTTAATGATAATAGTAACAATAACTGTAATGAAAAGGAAAAAGAGAAGGAGAGGAGAGAACTCCAAGAAACAAAAGTGATGCACAACACAGGTTCTCATCCCGCCACTGACAAATGCCCAGCCCCTCCCCCAGCAGTGATCAGACCCCCCCCAGCCAACTCTCCCCAGTTTCTTTATTGAGCCTGACGTTCGGTGGTACGAAACATCCCCTTGGCCAGTTTGGATCAGCTCTCCCGGCCATGCTCTCTCACAGTGACTTGTGCACCTCCTCACTGGCAGAGTGTGGGAAACTGAAAAGCCCTTGATTGAGACGTAGCAGAACTTACTTAGCAACAACTGAAATATCAATATTATCAACAACTGTTCCCATACTAAATCCAAAACACAGCAGAGTACCAGCTAATAGGAGGAAAATTAACTCTATCCCAACCAAAACCAAGACAGGTCCACTTTGACTTCTTAGTAACGGGAAGACTACAAATTAAGCCATTTAAAAGTTAAATTATATTTTCTGTAATTTAGAAGTATAGGTAAAAGTGAGCCATAAGATAACTGTCCTCTGAGCCCACAAACAAGTCACTCAGATCTTTTGAATGAGTTATCATGAACTTGATGTTGTCATCTGATATAATGAAAGTTAATACCTGCAGTTC
Organism: Sclerurus mexicanus; assembly: GCA_013396755.1. Lineage (NCBI taxonomy): Eukaryota > Metazoa > Chordata > Aves > Passeriformes > Furnariidae > Sclerurus > Sclerurus mexicanus. The sequence goes on along the minus strand of VWZF01001537.1, from coordinate 136,406 downwards.
TAAATGTGATTTCAGATTTTGAATCTTTGATTTATACTGCATCTCTTGAAAAAACCCAACAAAATGAAGCCATTTGTGGTCTATATAAGCAAAAACAATCAAAAAAATTGAAGCTGAGTAAGAATTTGATGTTTTGATATGGGTAAGGATCAGGCTCTTTATACCTTTACAACTAAGTTATTTTGTGAAACTCAAGAATATTGCGTGAAAGAGCGAGAGTACTGATATTGCCATCATATTAGCCACTGAGCCAGAACATAGTCGTGCATATAATGCATGAGAGTACTATCATGTCAAATTCCAAAGTGAGGATATTCATGAGCAGATCTGGGACTTAGTCTTAGAAAATGAAGAATGATGAAAAAAAGTCATTACCTGATTGTGCTCTGAAATGGGATTAAAAAAAAAAAAAAGAAATTGCAATCAGCAAGGTAACATTTTGAGTAGTGCCATAAACCTGAAATCTGAAGTGGAAAAAGTAATATATATTGCTGTTAAAAAAAGACATCACGTGAGTTGTTAAAAGACCGGATGTTCCCTTTGTTTTCATTGAGACATCTTTGTGTGTGTGTTGGGACTGGTTTGTTTGGCTTTACTGCTCCTGAGGTGATTTTTACATAGTCAATGAAGCTGTGAGCCATAAAGCCAAACATCAGCTGAACATGGATCAGTAAATCCAAGCAGCTGGATAAAAAAAAAATGGAAAAATTGTAGCAACCTTATTAACACATGAAATAGTTACTCCATTCAGCATAGCAAAAAACGTCGGCTGAAGAACTTGAGAAAAGTTTGTTTTTAGAAAAATGTACACATTTGGACAGAGAACTTAGGAAGCTATGTGAATTGGACAGGTCTAGTAAATGTTACTTAGGAAAAACACTTGTATGAATTATTGGTTAATGTAGGCTTCTAATGCTGCATTTTCAGCCTCCTGCTTCTTGAGAATTTAACATTTACATTTTTTGGTTGACACAACAAAGAATTGTTGTTCTACTTACAGATAAGAGTTTGTTTATGGTGCAAAAGCTTGTCTTCCTGATAATGATTTCTTGCAAATTTCCAAAACAAATACAAAATGGATCTTTTGACTCATCCACTTTATTGGGAAATGCAGTGTGCAGTCTAAATTGAGTAAATGAATGTCCTGTTGCAAATAATCTACGTTCTGTAGAAGGGAATATCAGACTATATGCAAAAGATGGAAAATGCAGAATTGTTAATTTAATTGAAATCAGGCACTTCAGCATAAGTGAATTGGAAATGCTTCATGTCTTCTTTATTATGCAGTTCTTAGTTTGAAAAAATAAAATCAACTTTTTTATCATCTATTGTAGTAAAACAATCTTTGATTCAATAATATTGGAAAGAACACCAATGCAGACAGCAGACAAGTGATTTAAAGCAGATGTGAAATTCCCTCTGTGTAGAAAATTATAGGCACTGGTGATGACATTAGATGCATATGACTAATCACAGATAATGCTTGCTGTTGCCAATTAGCTTTATTAGCACAAGCAATTTGAGCACAGCATGACATTACTTTAATTACTGTAAGCAGCTTGTTCATTTATTGAGTAGCATGCATTTAGGAAAGGGTTTTTCTATCTGCAAATTAATCACAACCTTCTTTATCATTAGAAATTCAAGAACACAGAGGAAAAAAAGACTTTACCGTGTAAATAGAAAAAATGGGTGATGAAAGTCTGCCAGTAATTTTAGTATTTTACTACTATCTTATTTTTTGATAAAAAGACAAAAGCTATTGTATAATTTCCATCTCAAAGCTGGACATGAGTGACACAAAATTGCTACCATTAGAGTAAGACATTATGACCATTAGGTGGTAGCAATGCAAAAAAAAATCTTGTGAAAGTGTACAGCAAAAATCAGGCTAAAGGTATCTAGGAAACAAACAAAAAAGCCAACCCAGACTCCAAGCTGCACAAGAAACTTATTTTCTCCTTTTTATATCGTATGAAGATATGTCTCTTAATCTGTGACATAGATAAAAATTTGCATATCAGAATACTATCTTCAAAAGGTAGAGTATGCATAATTTCATCAGCAAAATGTAAAAAGAGTCATCATGCAATTATGTTACTCAAAATTGCTATAGCAAATGAAACAGAACTGCATTATGAGCTGATTGCGTTTGCACCACCACACTGGTTCACAAAACTATTGCAGAAATGAAAATCATGTTGATGTTTTGGAAACAAGATTACATATAAGATTTCTTTTCCCTTTGCAGGTATATCCTCAAGACTTTATGATATCTCTGAAATTTATAGTTCTTAATTAAAAAGATAATAGATTCAAGAGACAAAACTTACCTCTCGTATATTTTATGTCTGTAGATATTTTGAGCTTGAATCGGGAATCATATTCTCCACGTCTGAGTAACTATTTGCAATTTTTCTTTTAAGCCTTCTGTTGCAAATCTTGTTTTGGACAACAAATTCACTGTTCAAAGCTGAATTTTGAGAGGTCTTAAAGAGAGTCCTTAGAAGTTGTTGACTTCTGTGTTGTTGTTATTCTTCTCTTCTGTTCACCAACAGTTCTTGTAGAAGCAGTTCTGCTAAAGAAAGTAACTCGTGCTGTGTGGGCTCCTGTGGCACAGGCACGTCACATAATCAGCTGTGGACTCTGCTACAATATGCAGGTTGCTGGTGAGTTCCTGTGGTGGGATAAAACAGATGAGTTCATGCCGGCCAGCAAGGCTGATAAGCTGGCTTGCCCTTGGTGGCATAACCAGGTAAGGCTAGTGAGACACTGGAAAATGTTGCACTGAGATGTGGAAGTGTCAGTCTGGATGGAGCTTTGAGCTCCATCTGGTCTAGTGGAAGATGTCCATACCCTTGATGGCAGGATTGAAGCAAGGTCCCTTCCAACCCAGATCATTCTGTAATTATATGAGTCAAAGTTTCATCATCAAAGTGATTTGGAGGAACTTCTCTGGACCCACTGTCTTCTTTTGCATGTAACCTATTTCTAGAAGTTTGCTTTTATTCAAGGTAAAACATATGACTTGCAGGCCTCCAAATAACTTTAAAACTAAATGACTTTAGTAAGCCAATGATTTCAGGATCTACAGAGGGTTCTGGACAGGCTGGATCGATGGACAGGGCTAATGATATGAGGTTCAAAAAGGCTCAATGCCAGGTCCTGCACATGGGTCACAACAACCCTAGGAAGTGCTACAGACTTGGGGAAGCGTGGTTGGAAAGCTGCCCAGCGGAAAAGGCCCTGGGGGTGCTGGTTAACAGGTGACTGAACATAAGCCAGCAGTGTGCACAGGTGGCCAAGAAGGCCAATGGCATTTTGGCTTGTATGAGAAATGATGTGGCCAGCAGGACCAGGGCAGTGACAGTCCCCCTGTACTTGGCAGTAATGAGGCTGCACTTTGAATCCTGTGTCCAGTTTTGGGCCCCTCACTGCAAGAAAGTCATGGAGTTGCTGGAGTGTGCCTGGAGAAGGGCAATGGAGTTGGTGAAGGGTCTGAAATACATGTCTTACAAGGAACAGCTTGAGGGAGCTGGGATTGTTTAGCCTGGAGAAAAGAAGGTGCAGGGGAGACCTCCTCCCCTGCCTCAAAGGAGGTGGTAGCCAGATTGGGTTGTCATCTTGGATGTCTTGTCCAATCAAAGTGATTCTGTGATTTTAAGCACAATGTTGCATAAAGGAAGGTTGGGTTACTTACACTTTGGTTTTCCTGTTGTCTGTGCCCAGAAACCTCTTTGAATTGTCCTTAAAATGTGAACATGCCACTTGTTTTCCACTGCTTCAGCTGTGCATAGTGCTCCATGTCTGCCTTTCAGTCCCAGGACATCTACAACTCAAAATTTCCACTGACTTCTGACAAAACTAAGTTTATTTTCAGTAATGTCAATGGTTTTACTACACTTGGATGAAGGTTTAACTCTGATGATATACCTGTGTTCACAGAGGAAGAATTTTGCTGGTGGAGTGCTCAGACTGTGCTTATTGCTACCCTTTTTCATAGCCTAAAGGATCTACCCTTCAAGCCATCAATGGAAAGGAAATGATCACAGCTGATCCTTCACTGGGCAGCTATTCATCATGACATACAAGAAGTAACTCAGGATCAGAGCCACAAGCATATTCTCTAATTGCATAAACCATCCAACAGACATGTCATGAAATGGGTAACACTGAGGATGGAATAATTGCATTTCCAGATTTCTGTATGATCAGATCTGGGAATAGGTACAACAGTATTGAGGACTGGAGATAACAAAGCTAATCCTTAAAGCTGTTAATTTTTATGCACCCAAATGGCAGATATTCATCAAGGAACAGCACCAAGATTGCAGATGTTTCTTTCTGAGAGGCTTACTCATGGAAAATGGAGATCAAGATCTTGTCTTAAGCCATCACCTTGATTGGTAGTATCTGTTACAGGCCAATGTGGATGAACAATACTGCCTCTCACAAGTCACAGCCATGAGGAGTGTCAGCCCATTTTGTGTTACAAGTTGCACGAATTCACTCAGATAAAAATGAAGGAGGGTTCAGTACCAGTGCCAAGGATTGTTGACTTTTACATCCCAAGATATTGCTTAAAAAGGTATTTCTTGATGTGTACCAAAGACTTTTTAATTTCCTGGGATTTACAGCATGTAAAAGGGATCTGAATCCAAATCCCTACTTATTCAATACAAAGAGTGAAAATGAACCTCTGTGACAGGAATACCTCCACAGCAAAACAGACCAATTCTGAAGACATATATAGGTAATGGAAAAACCCCCAAGCAAAAGAATAAATGAAAAATTAAGGAACAGAGAATACATCTAGCAAAAAATGAAAGGTGTAGGGTAAAGGCAGTTTGAAGGGTAAGGCTGCCACACAGCTGAATGACGGCAGGGAACTCAGGGCCATAGAGCCTGCACAATGTCTGCGTTCAAGGTACATGGAGAGGCGCAGCTTCACACCCAACAGCCACCGCAAGGTAAGAACACTCCAGCTTGGCTGCCTGCTAGGGGCAGACAAATAGTGAGCAGACACTTAGAGAGGAGTAGCTCATGTGGCTGAATTCCCAGACGAGCTGTTCTGTGTGCCTGCACTCATCAACATCTCATAATGCTCACCACATGAATACACTACAGATTTCTGTGTTGTGTTTGAAGGCCAGTCTGAGTAATTATAGTTTATCCCAATTTTCCTGTGCGATTTCTACTCAGATATGGTTGTCAGTAGCCTAACAAAGATATACCATGAAATTATGTACTTTTATGCATGTGCTGCATCACTGTGAATGTCATAGTTGAAAAAGCAATGCCAGTGAATGCAATTTATAATGCAGAATGGTTAAGGCTGGAAAAGACCCCTGAGATGGTCAGGTTCAATTATTTACCCAGCACTACTGTGTTCACCGCTAAACCATGTCCTCAAGTGCCACATTCACACATTTTTGGAATGTTTTCATGGATGGTGTTTCCACCTCTTCCCTGGGCAGCTGTGGGTAAAATACTGAAAAACCAAGCTGAACAAGAGGGAGTGCATGTGTTGGCCGTAGTTCATCAGGGAGTTCAGAGGAGATTCCACCTTTGTGGAATCTTTTCCACCTTGGGACAGCTGATAGGCTATACCCATCTCCTGCCCTCATAGGGATACTTATTGGGTAAGACTCAAATACTCAATTACATTGAACTCTTATTTGGGAAATGTACAAAGTTCTTATGTGTTGTGATTGCACTTCTAGCACTATATAGTCATCTTGCAATTTAATGTATTTGTCATCAGCTGTATTATTTCCATTTTAAGTATTCTCGTGTCCTTCTGCGGGCAGTGTAGTTATCACTTGCGGGCAGTGTAGTTATCACTGACAGTCTGGTAAGATTCTGCATCTCGGTTGCTCAAGAAATGATGCTGCTTAGTGCCTGGGTGTGAGAGGGAATTATTGAACATGACTGAACTTTGTAGTCCAGCCATGATAGTTCTTTGGGTGCAGCCAGACTTGCGGTGTCTCATACTATTTGTGAATCTGTAATCGTGGCAGTTCCTACTGCATGCGACTGGACTTACAGTGCCACTTGGCTTTGCATTTCTGTTGCTTAGTGTTTCATTGGTCGTCTCTCAGAATCAAAGCCCAGCTGCCAGCTTGTTCCAATGTCTGACCATTCTTTCACTGAAGAAATCTTTCCTAGTATCCAAGCTAAACCTCCCCTAGCACAACTTGAGGCCATTTCCTCTCGCCCTGTCACTTGCTACCTGGGGGAACAGAGCCATAAAGTCTCCCTTGAGCCTCCTTTTCTCCAGGCTGAAAAATTCCAGCTCCTGCAGCTGCTTCTTATAAGACTTGAACTCCAGACCCTTCACCAGCTCCCTTGCTCTTATTTGGACACACTCCAGCACCCCAATATATAATTACATGGGGAAAGGAATCCTGATTAGTCTTCTTAAAAATCTCTGCAGAAGGGAAAAGTGAGGAAGAATGGGAGATTGTTATGAGGGATTCCTTTCCAGTTACTGGGAGGACCAGTAATCTTATGTTTTCACTTAGACATGACTGTAACAGTTTTAAATTACATGAATTATAAATGTTCCATGAGTGTCACAAGATAAAAGTGTTTGGAGATACTACCTAAATAAGTTTGAATATAGGTTATGGTTTGGATGTTTTTAGTGTGATCCCCACTAAATATGGGACCATGAAGAATAAACATCACAAATTTACAAAGACATAATATTACATGCAAATGGATTCCAAGAGGCTAATTAGAAGGCACAGGTAGACAAATAATACATTAAGATATCCAAATACAGAGCTAGAACCCTAAATTTGGAGATCTTTTATTTAAGTCTCTTTAAACACTGCTTAATAAGGAAGGTTGAAGGTTAACTCCTCCCATACTGCATTTGGTCTAAAGGTAATGCTTATTTAAAAAGAACTGATGTATGAATGGGACAAGAATTCTACACCTCACAACCCTAACCAGTGTTAAAATATCCTTAAGCCAAGTCCTGCTCAATTCCCTGAAGCTTTTTCAAGTTTCATTGGCAGGATGGGGTTGTGGAGTGGAGAGGGAGAGGTTCAGAACAAACGAAATGGAAAGAAAAAGGCAAAGGGTGAGAACTGTTTTAGCCAAATGCAATATGGAAAATACCCAATGAATCAGACTGAGCAATAAAGCAGTATCTAGAAAACAGAGTGATAAGGATACATGGAAGTGCACACAAACAAATGTAATTCACATTGCTTACAGTGGGATTATTTTCCAGATGAGAGGACTGTTTTGCTATTTAAGGTTTTCTGAATATTCTATGAATTAGTACTTTGTTTTAAAAATGCCGTCTTGAGAAAAGATGAGTCTGCTTCTTAATAGCCCAGAATGACTCACAAGGCTTCATGGTTGACACCAATTGCATTTTAAAGGTCTTAGTTTACAGAAGTCTAATAAAAAATATTTTAGACAACTCTAAATCTTGAAATGTCTTTCAAGGCATTAAAATTTGCCTAAATATCACATATATTTTTCAAATAGGAGTTAATGCAGGAATAAAATGCTAATAAAAATAAGCAAGCTAACCATAAATATACACAGAATGAGTAAATTTCATTTATATAAACTATGAATGTCATTTTCTAACTGTAGGCCATAGAGCGAAAACTGACAGAAAAATGTGATGCTCTTTAAAGAGCAAGATCTCTGTGGCAAGAGAAATCATGAAAAAGAAAGTTATCTGTTTCTAGTATCTGGGATTCATGTGAGAAAAAACCAGAACTGCCACTTCAAAGGGTAACGTTTTTCCTTAGTCTTCAAAAACTGCAGTAAATACTAGTATTATGCACACAATATCTATAGGACCTTTGCAATAAAAGAAAGTAGCTCTAATATGTGTTATGCTCTTCTATGCATAATCTTCCAGCATTCTTTTTTCATTTGCTGACTTTTTGCTACCTGTGTTACAAGTGAGAAAGAAAAACGTCACATTTTATCTAGCACAGTTTGAAATTTGGAATGACATTCATGAGTGGAAACAGTTCAATGAAACCTTAGAACAACATAAAGCAAATTTTTTCCTCTTCATAGTTAGATTTTTTTAATTTTTTTTTTTGTTAACAAGCCAGTTTTCTTCATGTTGAATTCTGTAACAGAAAAAGGATTTAATCAGCAGTAATATTCTTCAGAATCACTTTGCAAAGGTATTCCTTATTGTTTCATATTCAGTTCACTTACATGATAAATGAATAAAGGAAAACACACTCACACGTGGTGTCATATCAAAGACATCTGTGCCACTTAACAGATGGGACAGTGATCATTCTTCCATTCTGTTCCTCCTCTTGAAATGTTTATTTCTCCCAGTGGAAACCTGGAATGACCTAATTCAAAACTGAGGCGTCTTGATTTATCTGAGGGAAGCAAAGGACAAGAGGGTGTCTCATTTTCCCCTTGCAGTAAGGTCAAAGGAAGGTCTCATTGAGGAAGCCAGAACAGACAGTCTGCCACACCAGTCAGATGCTAATATTGAAATACATTGAATATATATTGAAGTTGGGGACTGTTATCCTGGCTGGGTCCTCTCCTGGCTGCTCATACACTCCCATGGGAAACAGAGAAGCCTTGATGCTGTGCAAACACTTCTCAGCAATAGCTGAAACACTGGTGTGTTATGAACCATACAAAGTGCTATGAAGGAAATTAAATCTATCCAAGACAGAACCAATATACCTATAAAGGTGACAAGTCAGGGCAGACATCTGAAAGGTGATGGAGCACCAAAGTCCTCCCCTTATAAACAAGCACTGTATTCTCATTTTCCATTAAGTAACCAGATTTGGCATGTTGTTTTGACCACCAGGTAAGTAACTAACTTCCCATGTCCACAGTGTAGGTAGGTATTTACATAAGAACTGGTTGTTCAAGGCGTCATTACATTTGAAAGACAAGTAGCCAGTGGAGTTCAGAAAATTATATATGTCATCCTAAAGCACACAGTTCTCTATAGTTAGATGTATTTGCTCTGAGTTCCAATGGCCATATTGAAAAGGTCTCTTAACTCTAGTGGAGCTGGGATAACTGACTAGCTCATTGCAGCTGCCTTAAAGCAGGTAGGTGAAATAAAAATTACTGCCATTTTCCCCATGTTTTGACAAAGAAAAATTTTAAATGAATTTTTCTTTAGCCTAGAGAGGTGTTTGCAAGTAAAAAGACAGCTTTTCCCCTTCTTACCCCGCCCCAATCCACCTTTCCTCAGCTACTTGTTTCTAATTCGTAACACCAGACACAAGCTTTAAAATTCTCAGTAATTTAAAACCTCCTATTGGGAAAACACTCTTCTCACCACGGAATGTCATCTTGCAGCTGAGATGTCTGTCAAAATGTGGAGTTTTTCATTATTGTATTAGGGCTTTGATTACAAAACACTTCCTTTTAAGCTTCAGTATAATCTGTGTTTACTAACTTTCAAGGACTGGGAAAAGCCACTAAGCTTAGCAAGTGACAGATGGAAAAGCAAGAGCCTCTTTTGTGCATCTGTACATATCCTTACCCAACAGTGGAGGCAAACCTTTATACCACCCACAGTATTTCATTTATTTGCTGATGTGTGTGTCATGCCAGGTTCTGCAGGTACTGATATTAATTCTTTTTGCAAAGACATGTTAATGATACTCAGGACATATAGAGGAAAACCAACTGGAAATAGCATAAGTGTAATTCTTCAAGTTTTTCTCATGCTAGAAAAGTCAACATTGACACAAGTGGTTGTTACAGAAACCTTTATGACATTTGTGTAGACGTATAATGAAGAACAGGCATAGGTATTTTCCCATTTTATAATGCTTCTTGTTTTTTTTCAGTACAAAGCTTATTTGATAAATATGATTCAATTATACAAGAAAACTAGTAAGCTACCTGTCTGACAGGCATATTTCTGTTTGTTTTGTGCAGGTTTTTTCTGGTTTATTTAATTTGCTTTATTCAGTTATTTAGGGAAAATGGAGCCTGTAAATTTTCAGTAATAATTGAACTGCTGTGCTGAAAGAAGGAAAGAAATAAAGAAGGAATAAACACACAAAGATGTTTCTAATCACTGAACTAATATGAAGAAAAACTCATTATTTTTTACCTCAGCATTTATACTTTTAGACAATTGAATTTTTTCTACCCTTTGTAAAAGAGAACTACAATCTTACAGGGAAGACTGGCTTATAAAAGTCAGGCATTCGCACCTGGAGTTCTGAAGAACAAACCTTTACTTTAGTAAAAAAATAAAATAAATCTATTTTTAAAGGATTTTAGATAATATGGGCAAATGGAACTTTTATTTTTTTTTTTTTTTAAAATAGGCTTCTACAGTATCGGCCTTTATAATCTAAAACTCTTAAATACAAGTTCTTAACTGTTCATATTTTTAGGAGAGAGCAAGAGAGAGAAATTACCAACAAAGATTCAAAATAATTTTCTTGAGATGTCACTGATTCCTAATTTAGGTACTTATACACCTGGAGTCAGATGGTCTGAAACTCACCTCCTGAGAAACGCCATGTTAGGTTCTGGATACAGCCCTCGGGAAATGTGCAATGATGTCTTCTTGAAACCATAAGTAGTTGGAAATAGCAATTCTAAAAGAGGTCTGCAGCATTCTCTTTTTAGTTTAATTGCAAATTAATATAATATCATAGACTAAGATGGTAATCATTTCACCCTGAGTAATAACATACAGAAGTGAAAGAGTAGGGGTGACTTGGAAAGTACTAAATTCAATATTTTTTCTGTTTACATGTATAAGCAGAATAAATTAAAAATTAACTGCTGGTTTAAACTCTGCAAAGGCATGAATTTCTAAACCTTCTGATGGCCTTCTTACACTGATAATAAAGAAGTGGAAGTTGATTAAAATATCACCATAGAACAATACTTCTAAACTTTACAATCCTGCAGAAGTGTTCAACCAAGTAATGATTTTCTCTACCGGACAAATATAATAAATATTTATTTCCCTCATGTAAAACCAAAAAAATCCCCAATTAACTCCTAAGAAGCACAGAATGAAGATAGGAAGCAGAAATTTGGTAACGTGTTCCTCTAGTAAATCTTGCCTATTTATTCCTTTTAGCCCAAAGAAAAGACAGAATTAAATGGGTATGGATGGGGAAAATATGAACAATAAAACGCAGGCAAGGTAGAAGATAGAGGATTATGACAAACTTATTTGCCCAGGAAGGTCCTTTTTTAAACTTTCCTGTTCTTTCCTTCTTTCAGAAGTACAAAGCTGTGAGGGGTAGCAGTTGCAGTATCAAAACATGAAACTTAGCAGAAATATAGTTAGGAGGATGTGGTGGTTGCCTTTGCTGAGCTATCTGCATTTACCTGGTGCTACGCAATAGAGGGATGTGATAACTCCAAAGATGGCAATCCAAAAGACTTAAGGAGGTCCTGCATTTATTTTTTTTTCTAGAAGAGTTTGCAGCTGTTTGCTGGCAGCTGATAGAAACTGCTAACCTTCATTCAAAGCAAATGAGTCATCTTCTTCTGGAAGTTCAAGTCTTTTGAAGTAATATCTGGCAAGATTGTATATAGTAAATATATCTTCTTCTCAGCTGAAAGTGGGAAGAAAGGATCAATTTGAAGCCTACAAATTCATGTTTGGCTACCAGCAAGAACAGATAGTTTGGAAAACGGCATTGAATCAAGATTCTCATATAACATAGCAGTGTTGATTCACTCGGATTAAGCTCTAATATTACTCCAATACCTGATTGTTTTTCCTCTTTATAAATACTGCAGAACACAGAGCATACAGTTGCTGTGCACAAAAGGCAACTCTACAAGCAGCCATCTTAAGCCTCTCCTTGACCAAATATTGCATCAGGTCCCATCCAGATCTAGGATATCCTGTGCTTTGGCTTTTGGGAGGATAGGTAGAACAAAATCTTCCCTCATTTGTCTTGCAAACCAGGCCTTTGAGTGGGGGCTTGTTACCTTTTCTTTTTCCCTAGCCTACCTTCTTTTTTCCTGTAGTTAGGAGACTCCAAACTGTTTTCTATGGGAATGTTTCGGCAGCAGTTCTCCAGCGATATTGGATTTCTTGGTTTTGCCCTACACATGTGGATATTTTAACAGCTGCCAAACAATGCACTCCCATTTTATTTGACTGATGTGTCTTAGTGTTATCGTTAAATAAGGGACTCTCAGTCTCTTTTTTTCTATATAGTTTCTGAGAGGTTACTGGTAGAGTGAAGATTCCTCAATACTTTGAATGCTGAAATACTGTATTTCAACCATATGCATGGTAGAAACAAAAATGTTTATGGATACTATTTTGAGAACGGAAAAATCACAATAAACAATCGTAAGCAAGTGGAAATTGTTAGTAATTGCATTGAAAAAGCAAACGTTCATAAAAAAATTATCTCAGTCAACTAAAAGAAACCATTAATTGTAGGAGTATGAACTGAATGACCAATAACTGTAAACTGTCTTCTCTTGCTAATAGAACTGGTGGTATCCACAATGTTGTGCTTTCCCCAGAAAACTCCACAGCTCCGTGGACATCCAAAAACCTGGTACAAGCTTAGCTTTCCAAAATTCTATTTTCACAAGCTGTGAGGAACAGGTGAACAAGTAAAGTCATCAAACTCAACAAGACAAGGGAACTAGAAGATAAAAAGAGGCCAGATGTCTCCAAAATTAGATGATTGCTGGGGATGGGCTTAAAAAGTTTGAAACTGGAAAAATCTGAAATTTGAAGCAGGGCATTCCTAACTCCTTCTACATCAACTTTCAAGTAGATGAGCAATCTCTTGAACCTGCTCTCTAAGGAAGTCTTGTGGTAGAACAGCAGGTTGAATTTTTTACTAGGAACAAAGCTTGTTTTACTGAATCTTAAACGAAACAGGTAATTTCTTTGTCTTTCAAATGATGATTAGTAACAATTCCTTTATAGTCCATTTCCCTGTTTCTGATCTGTAAAAGTAATTAGTTTGTAGTAAGGAGAGAGGAGTTGAGAAACTGGACTCAAAATGCCAATGGAAATCAAGTCCACAACACCATTCTGCCACTTTGCTTATTTCCAGTCACAGAAACGTTCAGTCCTCCTCCTCAGTCATCAAGGGTGCAGTACAGGTGCCCACACTATTCATATTTTGTAAATGATAGAATATATTTACCAATTTGACAATATTTATGCTAAATATTTGAAAACATTTGTGTTGAAATTATCTACTAATAATGCAAAATGCAGACCTTGTTTACTGTGTTTTGTACACATCATATGTGAGCTTGGAAGACACATTTTAGTAGACTCCTATTGTATTTTGGCCCATTCATCTGTATTAGAGTTAGTTCTTACAAGCTGTATTTGCAACACAGACAAATAGCACATTGTGCTCCTACAGCACTTTTTAACAGAAATACCTTTATATTTGGGAATTTAAATAATCATCAAGTCAGAAGACATAGCCTTGAATATACCCAGTAATGTATTCAACAATCTGGGCAAACAGTCTGTCTTCTGATGACTGAACTTGCATATTGATGTGACAAATTCCAGAAATACCTGCCTCTATATAGCAGTATTTTTTCTGTTCTTATTATTTAAACAATTTTAGCAAGAAGCCTCTAAAAACTGGGTCACTGAGGGTAATACATCCGGGCAGAAAACAACCTTTAAAGAGTGACAGTGAACTGTACCACCTATTCAAACATATCCACTGAGACTTAAAGGTCATGCCTTCTCATAAATACAGTCCTTCACAACTTTTTGACTCAACACCCTTTTTTCAAGGGCCTTTTTTGTTGCCTAGTAAGAGGAGAGCCAGGAGAGGAAATGTAGCAGTTTTAAATATAGAAAGTCTATGGAATTTAATCCACCTACTTACCTTCATAAACTTTTGAGGCTATTACGGTTAACAAAAACAAATAAACAAACAAATCAGCTCTTTTATCATATTCAATACTTCTTTTGTATAATTTAAAAAATGAAAAAAAACCCAAACCACAAAACTCAAACCAACTAAACAAAAAACACAATGAAAAAAACCACTGCCAGGGATCATTTTCTGAGCAATGTATCAAAACAATTCTCAGTGCAAGATGACATTTATCTCTGCTTTTTTACTCCTTCATGAAACTCAGCTTTTTACAGAAGTGTCTTGTATAACCTATCTGACAAAAACAATCAGGAGAGAAGTTAACAAAATGGAGTGAAAAACAAAAGGCCAGAGAAATAGGGACTGTATGGAAACAGGTGTACAATGTGTCAACCTACAATCTACAAATATGATCTTGGACAGAATAAGCCATTAAATTTAGAAACCTCCACTGGGAGGTTTTTCAAAATACATGCAATATCAATACTGTTCGAGCTGGTGCCTCAGGGGAGGGACCCCCAAAAAAGGAATCCCCAGGATTTTATACCCTCATGGTCTGTGCTCCCTAAAGCCTGAGGTCTGCCTGTCAAATTACGCAGCTAAAAATAGCTTCCACCAAAAGGACATAATGAGCATTTCTGTCTGTCTCTTGTGTGCCTCTGAATTATTCACACTATGAGCTGGTTTGATAACTCAGCTGGTAATGATAAAGGCTGAGTGAATATTCACTGTACACCTGACTGGATCAGTAGGACTTCATTTCACTTTGCAATTGACAGCCTAACCCTAACCCTTCCCAGGGAAGGTAATAGGGTTACCTTCATTAGAAATACCGCTTAAGATAACTTGAGTCAGCTTCTTTGGGTTGTTCTTTGTAAAATCTCCGTGTGAAGCATGGATTGATGGTAAGAAAACAGTACCTCTCAGAAGAAAAAACAACATAGGGAATATTTTTGTCTTAAACAATTAGGTGGGTTAGGGTTGTAGGTACAAGAGATTGCCAGTATTTTGTGTTGAAGAGAAGGATAGATGGATTCCAGTAAAAAAAAGTTTAGAAAAGAAATTAGGGAAAACCTAGAAATGTAATTTCTTCTTAAAGTATGCCTTCTGCAATTTTATTAGTGATGATAACTGAATGGACAAAAAAAAAAAAAAGTTGCTAATACAGATAATTGAGCTGCACATGAAGCACTGAGACTTCTGGTAAACCATGACCACTGTCTGTAAATAGATAGCTCTTAATAGTGCCTTGCTCTTGGTGACATTTTAAATTTTTAGTTTGTATTGCACTGGGAAAAAAATAATTGCTAACATTGAAATGAGCTCAAGTATTCAAGAGTTAAATTAAAGAACTTCTTATCATCCAGATTCATGTTTCAGTTAAGATAAAAAAAATCCCACTGGTTACTGTTTTTGCAACATCTTGATTATATAAAAATTGATTTCTCTTAGGAAAAGAGAAGCTTAATGAAGACTACGTGCTCTGTTTCATACAAACTCTGAGTCACAGAAAGCACTAGCAGCATTTCTATGTTCCTCTGTTCTGCAGCTGTACACAGCTTAGGATATGCACCATGATTGGATGAAAGGCAACAGACACAAGTTCCAACACAGGAAATTCCAACTAGCTAAAAGGAATGGAAAAAAAAGTCCCCTTGAAGACAGTCAGACATTGGAGCAGGGCCCCACAGAGGTGGGGGAATATACCTGGCTTTGCAGATATTCAGACCTCATCTGGTTAAGGAACCAGATCTACTTCAATGTGCTACTGGCCAGAGGATAAACTACGTGACCTCAAGAGGATTTTTCCAATTTAATTATGTATGAGTATATGAAAAGAAATTCAGTAATTCAGCCATTATTAAAGGGAATGAAACATGGTTTACCACAGATCATGCCTTATGATTGATGGAATATTTCATTTTAAGCTTTTTTCACACATTTTTTTGACACATTCACTGAACTTGTTGTCTAGAGAAGCCTCCACATAAGTCCTCTACCATTATGTTTCTTATTACGTTCTTTTCCTAAGTATACTGTTAGAAAGGTTTTCCTAATAACTAACCTCAACATTTTTTCCTGCAGGTTAATCCAGCTACCTTCTTCTACCCCCATGAGGCATTGATAAAAACTGATCACTCTTTTCTAAATTTTTTTTATTGTATGAAAGATTGTCATAATGATTGGAATTATTGGCCATTAATTTAGGTGCCTACAGGTGAGCTACATGTCAGAGCTTCAATAGTGCGCCAAGAGTCACTGGTAGTCAGCTGACAACATTTAGGTACTTAAATTAGTTTAAGTGGGGTCACTCGACCATATTGGTTCCCTCTCCACTGACTATAATGGGATTTTGCTCTCTTACTTGTAAGTTCCTTGAGCTAAGAAGCTGAATCCCATCCCATGAGGACCTCTTAATTCTTCCTTCTCAAGCTTTTTCTTGGGGTGGGAGTGATTACGTCAACCCTTCATTTGTTTCCCTTATTAAGGAAACTTTAGGGTGGAGGGGCACTGCTAAGGAACCAAAGTGAGTTTTATAGTAAATAACCCCACCTACACAGACATGCACACCAGCCACAGAAAATTTTGTTTTCTAACTGCCCCAATTTACTTCTGTTTTTCTGGGACTCTTTAGTGATTGTTGAGGATTTTTTTTTCATTTCCTTGTTTTTAAAGCTTGCACTTTTGCAGACTGTATGAGCCCTCTCTACATCTTAATAGACTTTTATTTGTTGTTTTGGCTTCAGTCTTCTCTTATTGTCCCAAAATGCACATAAACTGGAAACTCATGTTGTCTAAATCCTCTTCTAAATTAAAAGTGTGATATCCCTCTGTAGCTGATGGAAACTATAGGCACTTTACAGTGTGAAAGTCTGCATGCAAAGAGCATGTAAACTTTTCTCATTATTATAATTGCATTCATAAACTTTCCTTTTAAAGCAATACAACACCACTGCACAGGCATCTTATTTGACCTATCTTGTGCATGACATCATTGACATCTTTGATTCCAGTCAAGGAAGACTATAAGGCCCTGGTGGGGCAAGTGAAAAGTATTGGTGCCCAAGTTATCTTTTACTCCATTTTATCAGTTAGAGGAAAGGGTGTGGCCAAAAATAGACAATATGCAGAACAACTTCTGGCTGTGTGGCTTCATGAGGGATTTACCTTTTGGGATAACAGGACATTCTTTGGTGACTATAGCCTGTTTGGAAGGGATGTGATTGAGCTGTCTAGAAGAGGCAAGGGAATCTTTGGCAGAGGCTGACCAACTCAGTGAACAGGCTTTACACTGAAGGACTTGGGGGGCAAGGTCCAAAGTGGCAACACTCAATACATCGCATCCAACTAGGGCATAAGTCAGACCAACCCAAGCAGTGACAAATGTTCCTTATCTGCCTCCCAAGATGAGATCCAGAAGGAAAACCACCTCAAGGGTCCTATGGCTATGGTGGATCCTCTTGCATGCCCCCTCCTGGGAAACCTGCAGGATCAATTACCTCACTGAAATACCTGCACACCAACACACAAAGGATGGGAAATAAACAGGTGGAATTAGAGATCCACATGCAAGATCTCGTTGCAGTTACAGACATGGTGAGATAGTTCACATGACTGGAATGTCATGGGTGGCTATGTACTTTTTAGGAAAAACAGGCCAGCAAGGAAAGGTGGTGGAGCTGCTCGTTATGTGAGAGAGCAAGGGGGACATATCAAGCTCTGTCTAGGGGTGGATGAAGAATGAGACAAGAGTTAAGGATAAGAATTCAGGGTCAGACTAACACAGGTGACAGTGCTGTGAGTGTTTGCTACAGGCTACCAGGTCAGGAGAAGTCAGCGAGGGCTTCTACAATCAGCTGGAAGGATCCGCACAGTCATGGGCCTTGGTTCTCATGGGGGACTTACGATCACGCTGATCTCTGTTGTTTCTCTGCTTGAAAAACAACACAGATGGGCACACAGGAGCCCAGGAGGTTCCTGAAGAGCACTAACGATAATGTTTTGACACAGGTGGTGGAGGAATCAGTGAGGAGAGGTGTGCTGCTGGACCTTGCACTGACAAGCAAGGGAGGACTGGTTGAGGAAACAGAGAATCATAAAATCATAGAATTGCTAAGGTTTGAAAAGACCTCCAAGATCATCAAGTCCATTAACCATGCGAAGGTTGGGGACAGCCTTGGCTGCAGTCACAATGAGATGTGAGATGGTGGAGTACAGGATCCTGTGTGGAGGAAGCAGGGCTGTAAGTAGGATTGCAACACTTGACTTCAAGAGAGCTGACTTTGCCCCCCCTCAAGGACCTACTCAGAGAAATCCCATGGGTTAGGAGGGATCCAGAAGGCAGAGGGGTCCAAGAGAGCTGGTTAATACTCAAGCATCATTTCCTCCAAGCTGAAGATTGGTGCATCCCTATGAATAAGAAATCAAGCAAAGGGGAGCAGGAGACCTGCACAGATGAGCAAGAAGTTTCTGGCAAAACTCAAAAGGAAGAAGGGTGTCTATGGAAAGTGGAAGCAGAGACAGGCTATGTGGGAGAAATATAGGAACATTTTCAGAGTGTTCAGGGATGTGATGAGGAAGGCTAAAGTCCACCTGGAATTAAATCTGGTGAGGGATGTCAAGGACAACAAGAAGGGCTTTTTCACCAAGTTTTCCCTAACCTCTTTTCAAATTACACAGTAAGCCTGTAAGATGGAATGGGTTATTTCTTATCAAAGCAGAAAAAGACTAATTGGGTGCATTTATAGTAGGATAATGAAGGCTGTGTAATATCATCCTGCTAATTCTATTTTGTCCTTTAACAAAATAAAACCCAGTAACAACCAAGATACAAAATTGTGTTTTGTAGCTGAATATCTATCTTTAACATTCTACCTAACTGTTTTTTACGTTTAAATGACCTTAATATAAAAATATTTTTGGAAAATATTTGCTGTAAATATTATTCTGTAGCTCCTTTTTGCATTACTGTAAAGATATTTTATGACTGAAATGCCTCCTTGTGAGGTTTTTTGTATCATAATGTTGCAGCATACTTGTTAACGAAGCAGATGGCATTGTGTCCTGTTACAAAACATAAGCCATGAAAGCACCGACCTGTTTTCCTATGGGTCCTCATTTTAGTTGACATAATTTGATAACTCTCTTATTGTTATTTAGTCCAGGTTGGATGGGACCTCAAAAAATCATCTATTACCTAGCACCTTGACCACTTGACTTTAAAACCTCAGTGATGGGGACTCCACTAAAGGTCTGGGAGATTTTCACCATATAAAATTTCTTTCTTATATCAGAATGAAACTTTTCCCACTACAGCTTGTACGTTTTGCTCTTTGTCCTCTCCATGTGGCTCCTTGTGAAGAGAGAGCTCAATAGCTACTGGAATACTAATGATCTCTTTGCTGAAGTCCTGGTGTCCCCGTGTCAACAGAAGATACTATTTTTTTTTTTTTTTTGTAGAAGGTGATCAGATTAGTCAGAATGGTAAATCTTTTGCTAAATCTGTGTTGACTTCTCCCAGTCACCTTCCTCATTGGTCTTGTAATAGAGGACTCATACCATTATTTTCCCAAGAACTGAAGTAAGATTAATGGGCCTGTAGTTTCCTGGTTCCTCTTATGGCACTTCTTGTAGATAAGTGTCACATTTGTTCTTTTCCAGTCCTGAGATACATCCCCAGTCTCCATTACTTTACAAAGATCATAGAGTGTGGCGTTACAGTAAAGTTGGTCACTTCTCTTAACACCCTGGGATGGATTTTGTCTGGGCCTATAGATTTTGTGTGGGTTGAGCCCTTGCAAGAGGTCTCAGATCAGCCCTTATTACACCATTGATGGGTCAACATCTATGTTGTCTTATTTATTTTCTCCTATGATCTGGGGTCCCGTTATGCCAGTAAAGATAGAGACAAAGAAGTTGTTGAGAATCTCTGCCTTGTCAGCATTATTAGTGACTAGTTTCCCTACCACATTCAGTAATAGGCCTATGTCTTCCCTGTGCTTCTGCTTAATGCTCACATATTTGAAGAACTGTTTTTTGTTCTTGACATCTTTGGCCACTTTCAGTTCCAACTGAGCCTTAGCCTTCCTGATTTCATCTCTACCCTAGCAAGGTTCTTTTTATCCTCAATGGGTATTTGGCCACATATCCATAGCTGATACGCTTATCATTTTTGCTTTTAAGTACGTCCAAAAAAAAAGCTTGTTGTTAAGCTAGGGTCACCTCTTGTTCTGTTTTATTCCTTTCCCTTTGTGCCTCTTGTGCTTCCAGGAGGTTGCTCTTAAGGAACTCCCAGCTTCTTTCTCTTCCATGGATGCTTCAGATGAAATCTCTCACATTTTGGCTCAGAGTGTATTGAAGTTGTCTCTCCTAAAATCCAGGGTCTTTGTCCTAAATACTGGTCTTTGATGTGCTCAGTAGGATCTTACACAGTGTTAGGATTGCTGTATCCAAGGCTACCATCAGTAGATAGGCTGTCAAGTAAGACTTCCTGGTTTGTGAGCAGTAAACATAGCAATGCACTGTTCTGAGCTGACATGTCCACCAGGAAGGAGTTCTCAATGTGTTCCAGGACCCCGATGGATGACTTGTGCACCACCACTTGTTTTACCAACAAATGTTCAGGTAATTGAAGCCACCCATGAGGACCACGATTTGTTGGCTCATGACTTTATTAGGCAGACAAAGTAAGGTTTCATTTGACTCATCATACTGATTGGGAGGCTACCTAGCTAATACTCCTTGATGACAATCCCTCTAATTTTGATCCAAAGGCTTTCTGTAGAATTTTTATGGTCTCCATTAGCTCAGTGCCATACAGTCACATTTCTGTTTTACCAAAAGTGTAATTCCACCTCCTCTTCTCCCTTTCCTATTTTTCTGAAAGAGTTTGCAGCCACTGATTGTGGTCTTCATCATGTGAGTTTTCCCAAAAAATTTGTGACTCCAATGACATCATAATTCTGACTGAGCACGGAGCTCCAGTTTCTGCTGTTTATCACCCAGTCTATGGGCAGTGGTATACATGCACTTGAGAAGGCTGGTCTGGGCGTTTTTACACTTGGAGATGGTTGGGGGACCATTTCATACCATGTTGGTAGGTGGACACATCCAACATGTTGCTTATGAATGTGCAACCATCACAGTTTTGGACACAATCCCAAACGTTCAATAGTTTAAAGCATGAGTCACTTAATCAGCCAATCTGCTAGCAAAGACTCATCTGCCTTTTCTAGAGAAATGGATCCTGTGTCTCTCCAATAGGCTGTATTCATCAAAGAATGACTTGTGATCACAGAAACCAAAGCCCACCTTGGTATTGAAGCCGGTTATCAATCTGCATGATATTCTGTGTTGTGGCTCCTGGCAAGCAGCGAACATCTTGTCACTGTTTAGTGGGCTGGCAGATGGGTGCCCCTGTGCCTCCCAGCAGTCACCCATTACAGGCACTCGCTGCTTCCTCTTGCAGCTTTTAGTGTGTGCCGTTTCTCCCTGTGTCTCTTGTTATTGGTATTGTCCACCACCAAGGCTTCATGTCTGTTGGTGAATTTACTGCTCATAGAAGGAGGAAGTCTTTGGTGAGTGAGGAATTAAATGGAAACATTAGCCAAAACCCAGCTTATTTCAGGTAAGCATTGGAATTCAGAACTTGGTAAAGGAGCCCTTACAACTATAAATCCTGAATCCGCCCTTTGAGTCAGAGGTTCCCAGCTCTCGCAGGACTCAGAGTTACTGCCTCCAAAAAAAGCTGAGCTCTAATATTAGCATGAGTTGAGAGCCAAACTCAGTCTCTTACAGAGATGAGATAATTGTGTTTAATTCTGAGAGAGGCAGTGGCTCTGAACCATCCTTCTATTTGGCCTACAATGAAAATAGCTGAAACAATATCAGTGAGGCTTCTGCACAGAGCCACTTTGCCCAAATAGAAGGGGATGCACAGACCAGGAAGAGCAGCAGGGTGTGCAGTCTGTACTGATCCGTTGCTGTTTAGTAGGAAACCCTTGAAAATGGTATTTCTTAGAATATTTCAAATTCTCTGTGCTTTTCACAGACAAAATGTCATCACAAGACATTCTGTCTGACTTCTTTAGGAAATTAAGCTTATGTCTTTGTGCTGGCCAGCAATCTGTCCTTGATAGGTTTGAACCTACTGGCTGATTTATCCAAATGTGTACATTATTCTCCTGTAAGTTTTATGAAGCACGAATCAAGATTAAGGGTTTTTTTTTTCTCATTTCTCATAATATTATTGATGGGTATAGTAATTAACTTGCAGAATTTTTCTCTGAATTTGCTATTCTGTGATTTCTTTTTTCATATATACACTATTAGTTTAAAATCACCATGCTTCTTGAACCAAAAATCATCTTTCTAAAACATGAAATTATATAATATATGGAAGTCACACTTTTGATGCAATGATTTATTTGTGAATAATAGCTCTGGTAGCACACTGATTGAAGTAATAATAGGAAATTATTGGTTGATATCAGTGTAATTCAGAATAGAAAATAGCCTTTCATTGAGAGGCTATCTATAATATTTAGTTCTATTTGACACTGAGGTGGTAAAATATGAAACAGACTCACTCAGTGAAGATTGCCTACATTTCACAGAAATTACAAAATGGGAAAATGGGAAAAAAAACAATAGCAAAGGATTTGGAAGGATGAAGGAAATTACCCTTTTCTTATTACTACATTTTTTTTTAAAAACCCTCAAAACACAAGTTCTCCGCTCTACATCAATTAAAGAAAAAAGTAGTTCTTACATGTAAGGGAAAAATAATCAAGAGGTTTCTTGAAGACTTAAAGAGCAAACTACTTTCAAAATGATAGTTGCATATTGAAGATCTCTCTTATCCTCAGATAAATGCAAACAGCATCATCTTCAACTTATCTCTGCTTAGGCTGACTATGAGCAGCTGAGATGCAAATATTGAGGGGTGGTGTAATGTTGTTGAACAGAAAAAAACCCTCTAAATAACTTTTCACCCTGTAACAATACCTTAATTTACCATCAAAATAGCATTGAATCTTTAGATCGGTGAAGCAATTCACAGCCTTGATGGCAACTGGAATATTTCATTGCTTCTGGATACTCAAATCTGTCAGTGTCTGTACTATGTTAGAAAGAAATTTGTACCTTTCCCTGTCATATTTAGCCACAGAAAGTCCAGCATTTATGTTCTCCATGCTCAGTTTTGATAAATTTCTGTATTCAGGATTAAAACACTGATCTCAAAATTCTAAAATTGTTTCCAGTGCAGAAAAGACAGTAACAGAAGTTACTGGTGTCACTTCATGTTAGTGATACCCTATTAAATCTTGAATATAGATACCTTCAAACTTCTGCAAAGAATCATTTCTAGTTAGCTGGATGATGACACTCCTCCAATAAAGCTCTTGCTTTCTGTAATGTTGGTGTTGGAATTACTCCAGTGTAGGGGAGACAAATTTTTCTGCTAACTTATCTCCCAAGCCTAGAGTTCCTTGTCATTGCTCATATTATATTAGAGGTTTTGTGTATGTACTTGAGGAAAGTCTTAACACGCTCACACTTGATGCTGCCTGGGAAGCAGGCATTTTTCACGCAGATGGACATCACTGTGGCTGCAGTGGTTTCTAATATTTGATTTTATTACTCATTGGTGAGTTGCTGAAAACAAACCTAGTTGTACAACTTCAACACAGAAACAGCAGACACACTTTTCCTGCTTCATTCGTTATCTCTCAATAAGCTTAACAGAGAAGAGAGCCACTGCAATTCCAGACCCTTTGAATTTATAATGCAAAATTCACTTTTGTTCACTGTTTTTCCGGAATACTCTACAAGGTAGCCATTCTGGTTGGTTTATGTTTTCTGTTAACTAAAATTTAAATGGGTCATCCTACCTGATCAATTGTATAAAAGAGAAATTTTAAATGCATGGTAGAATCCTTAGGATTGACTGTTCTCAAAATGAAATATCCAGTGACAAAATTGCAACTATTTTATTTCCCAAGTTCAGTGTTACAATACTCTCATTTATTTAATCCATATTATATTTTCCTTAAAAATTCAAAGCTTTTTTCTCTGGCTGAAACCAGTATTTCCCTCTGTTGTTTGTTTGTTTTTCTTTTTTAAATTTTTTAGTTATTTTGAAATGCAGTTACAATCATATATATAAAATGACAGAATTACACATACCAGAGTACATGGTGTTGTGTGAGACAGCCAATGTTAATCCTGTCTTTCGCGTATCAATTTAGAGACATTAGAGGGAGTTTTGTTATCAGTGTTTATTTTTCTATTGACTTGAGTAAATTTTACATGAGCTTCATTGAGAGTTTATCTGACTGTGAAACTCTGGTAAGGACTAGGCATAGCCTAACAGCTACTGCAAATTGCATTAATCCTTTACAATTAACCAAACAACAAATAAATCAATGGAAGAATCAGTACATTGAAGGGTTGCCTCAATAAAAATAAATTGTGCAGTCACAGAGATGGCCATTTGTCAAGCTAAGCTAGAAAAGCCAGGCTTCAGACTACTGCTTTTGTCTGAGCAGTGAGATTTAAAATTCCTATGGAATAAAAAAATAGACTAATAGCATTCTTGACAAGGAAAATTGAGGGAATGAGAACATCAATCGTAGGAATGAGTGATAAAATTATTTAATTGACACTAACATAAAGATAGATTGAGACAAAAAGTATGATGGGCAAGTGATGCATTAAGCCTTTCAGTATACAAAGAGGTTTTCTTTCGCATCTGACTATTAGAGATGAAGAAATCATTTTACTCTGTAATTTGACAGGAAGGTGCAAGTACTGTGGTGAAAAATCAGAATAAAAACCATGAGTTCAAATATATTAGTTCAAATACTTTTTATTGGTACATGAAGAACAAAACTATACTCAAAGGTAAGAGAATTAACACATTTTTGTAACACTGCTTGAATATAAAATTTGATATCTCTTAATACAAGTTCTGTGGTTTTATTCAAATAACAAAGAAGCTTCAAGTTTCAAAAATTACTTTGTGGAATTTAACTGCTGAAAGCTAGGAAATTTCAGCCAAAAGGCACTTTTGATAAAGAAAAACAACACTTTGCTAAAAGCATATTGTTATCTTCCAGATCTATTTGATCTGAATTGTGAGTATCATGCAATGGCTGAAAGAACATCCTCACCAAATGATAAAAAGTATCAAGTAAAATCTGCAAAGTGGAGCCTCCCATTTACAAACATCAGCATTTAAGAATTGCATAAAATAAGCTTTATCCAATTAGTTTTTGATCAGAGACCCAAAGACAAGGCTAGACTTGTTACAACTCTACTGCACCTGACAAAAGAGGGTAGGAAAAAGAAATACAAGGCACAGCATGTACTTTTTGCTTGGATTATGAATATTATGCTACATTAAAGTAAAATAAGTTTGCTTTTAAACTGGTGATTGGTAAGTGTATTGCACTATTCCACAGCTGTCTTGGCTCCACATTCAAGTTCATATATACATGGTGTAAAAGTTTGCAGAGAATATTTAGCAGCTTCAGAAAAAGGACCTGTAACTTATTCTATGCAATATCTGTGATGCTTTTCTTACTGAAGGATGAATTTGAAGGACTTGTAGTGAATAAACTAATTTGTTGTAGAGAAAATACAATTTGACAGGGGGGGGGGAAGGAACTAATATTGAAATCTCTGCCTTGTAATTCAATTTTGCACATCTCGATGCCAGCTGTAACCACAACTAAGATGAGCAAACTGGTGAAACTCCACTTGTTGGAAATTAACAGGCCAGGGCTAGTCTAATCACTGGAGAGAACTAAACCCCTAACCTTTCACATATAACCTTTAAAAAGTGCTATCTCAGATACAAGGAAATACAGTAAAAGAGTTTTGACAGCTCCTTTTACTCTGAGGCTAGAGCATAGGTCACGAGTCAAAGGGATTTTCAGAGTGGCCTGTTCCACAGGGAGCTCCAGGGACCGCAAGCAGAGCAAAGCTGTGTGAAGTCCTCAGTGTTCCCAAACTCAAAGACCCAACATCGTGAATCTTGTCCGCCAGCACTACACACAGACGTTTGTATTTAGCGCTGCTGCCGTATCTGAGATCACTTTAAAGTGATCCGTAAAGTGATCTGTGTTCGCTTTCCGCCTTCTTATTCCCCCCATCACCTCCGAGCCCTTGTGCAGAGAGCGACAGGCGCAGATCAGGCTGCCCAGCTCAGAGATGCTCTCGCTGCCCACCAGCCTGCCCGAAGCCGCGGTAATAAGAGGTAATTGTCGGCGCTGTCAGCTGCCGGCAGCCTGCGTCGTGCTTCGAAGTACCTCTAATTGGCTTGCCGTAATTTCTGCCNGGGGTGGGGGTGCAGCTTTGCACCCCGCTGTGGCCATGCAGTGAGTGCCCGCCGTGGGACACGCCAGGGCAAGCAGCGAGGGACACACCGCGCCCGGCTCAAGGTACTGCCATAGGGGCCCTTCTCCTGGTGGGAATTTGGGTGCCTGGCCGAGGTGACCGCAGCCCCACCCGGGGAGGCTTCACCCCCGCTTCCCACCCGTGCCCGGGAAAGGAAGGCAGGGCATTTACCTTCGTGCGGTTTCTTTGCAGATGCAGAGGTGCACTAGTTTGCTGTTTCTGTCCTTAATCCTTGGGGCCACCCTCTCGGAAACATTCGGGCTGGTTTTCTCAGTAAGTATCCATGTCTCAGCCGGCAAAGTAACTATAAACCTCGGAGGGATGTGCACTGTGTTTAGACATAGTGGTCGCAAAAGATGTGGCACATAAAACCATTTTCGGCTATAACCAGGTTGGTTTTTTTATTTTTAGCTAAGAATTTGGAGCTTTTAAATACTTGCTCCCTTTTAACAAATACTATAGTTAAAAGGGTGTCTACAGACTGAAACTGAATGGATGTTCCATCTGATTCAGAAAAGACGGTTGTACATATGGACTTATTTTACAAAGAGGCTCTCGTGTAAATAACAGCAATTGAAAGAAAGAATTGCTGTTTGTTAAGGTGCCTATCAGATAGTAATATAAACTTGAAGTATTAAGGCAAAATTCTGCCTCCAGAGTATGTTTTGCAGTTTCACTTACATAGTGTGAAATCGTCATACTGACTTCATATCTTCCTATTGACATGGATGCCAATAGCAAAGCTATAGACTTAAATGGAGAAGGGGCAAGAGTTCACCATAAATATTTGCTTGAACATGATAGGCTTTTATGGTTTGGTTGGTTTTTTGCAGCTTTTCCTGATTTTGAGCCTTCAGAAGACTCTGCTAAGAGAAATGTCCTTTTGAGTACAAGCACTATGTGGGTTGTACAATAACATACTTCCATTTTTTCTTTAAGGCAAAAGAAAAAAGAGGTTGGACTTTGAATAGTGCTGGTTACTTACTTGGGCCACGTAAGTGAGGCACTTCTTTCTCTACATCAAAATGCAAAAGTTGTGGGTTTTAATTTTTCCTGTAAATCAGTTTAGTGTAGTGTGCTATTCATTTCTCTGAGTACATCAATTTTGTCTAAACCTTCAGGGTTGAAGAAACTCAGTTGGGAAAATATTTGTGTAGGTATTTGTTGTATGCCTATTATAGAAGTGAGTTGTCTTAAGCAGCAGCTGTCCTTTTCTAAAGCAGAGTTTTGATGTGAGCCTTTATGTCCAGAAACACCTCTGCTCACTCTGTGCTTCTGAACTGTAATTTTCATAAGACAAATTCTTCACCGTGTTACAAAATCTTGTATCATCTTGGATACCAAGGGAAGAATGACAAAATATGACATTTGACACTTCTCTACGTATTTCAGATTTCACCTTTAAATCTTTCTGAAAATTAATTCACTACTTGGCTTTAGTATACTTTTTTTTTAAATTAAAGCACAATAAATTAAATCAATAACATGCAAACCCATGACTTGAAAAATTAACATATAAAGTGTTCAAAATTCAGGAAAACTAGTTTACAAAGGTGGAGAATAACAAATGTTAAGATTATATGAAAAGTAATGCAGGGCTAAGCTGTCTCAAATATTTCCCTTTAACCATTAATTCTTGTTAATAGCACTCATTGCCAATGTTTCTATATTTTCAGTCTCAGTAATACATTGATAAATGCTACAGATACTTACTATGACTTTCTTCATTCTCTTTAGCTAACCCTAAGGATACCTAAAAAAAAAAAAGCTTAATGCATCTTAAATATATTAACTGTCTGGAAGTATATTTACCCTGAAGCAGATCTAAGCAAATTGAAAAAAAACTACTGTGGGGAAATGTACTTGTCAAAGTGCCATTTATCTAAGACTGGATAATAGGAATCATCCTTTGTTGCAGGTCGTATTGATCAGCTTTTACTGATAAAGGAAATGCCCATTGCAAGGGGGAGAGAAGAGGCACCAGGGGCATGTAAGATAGCTTCTGAAGGTTGTTCATGTAAACTCTCTGCAGTTTTCTTTTAAGCAAACTCATCGGCAACATTTTCTTAGAGATAGAGGAGAGAGTATTAAAAACAACATCCCAGTTTACATGCAGATATATAGTATTATATTTTCTCCACAACTTCTTCTAAATTCAGTAATAGCTTCAACAAGTATGTAGCACAGGTCTGGGTTTGTAATGAGATAAATCATAAGCAGAAATTTAGAAGAAAGGTTATTTTATTTAATGACACATTAACTACTTCTTTGTAATTTTTGTACATGAAAACCGCCCATCATGATCTTTTCATTAAAATCCATGAAAAGCAAGCAATACAACAAAGTTTGTTGTTAAGTCGATTAACTTCTCTGATTTTTCATTTATTTATCAGATGCAGTAGACAACCACAGATCTTTTAATGACAAGCATGGTTTCAATGGTAAACGTGAAATACAGCCTGATGAGGATATTAAAGCAGGTAAGGAAAATCTGAAAGCCAGTATTGTTATGTTTTTAATGTTTAACAATTTAATTACTATTGAGTTAACTGACTTAGGTACAAGATTATTCCTGTACTTTAACAGAAATCCTAATAAATGTGAGAGGAAGAAACGTGACATTTGGCCATTTGGTGTGTTCTTTGTATGCTTGTAGCTTAAAACATCTAAGTGCCTAGGAAAACATACCATAATTTTATTGCTTTAAAAGTATGATAGATCATATTGCACTGAAAAATATTTTTTTTCTGTTTTTCTTCCATATGTTCAAATAAGTATTTCAAATGTCACCCTAGACACTTAAGAGTTTCGGGTGTTTTTTTGGGGTTCTTCAGTAGCAAAAGCTATAAAAGAATATCAAGTCTCAATATTTGAAGCAAGGTGGATTATCATCATAAAAGATTCAGGACCTGGTCACAATGGAAATCAAGTCAGCATAATGTTTTGATGTTGCATGTGTCAGAATTTAGTAAATGGCAATGAAAAGGATGCAGCCTGGTTTGGATTCGTCACCTAAAGTCAGGCCTCTAAAATATGCCTAGATTCCCTTTATGAATAGAAGCTGAGTATTTTTAGGCTTTATTTTGAATACCTATCTCAGGATAAGATACAGAAAATTCTAGAGAACCCTTTTTCTTTCTCCTGAGGAAAAACTAAACCTGCTGTAGACATCTGAAGTGAGCTTTAGACTGTTAAAGGGTGACCACAGTACTTGAGTACTATTGCATTCATCACTTCACTGGCAGGGGAAGACAAAGCTTTGGCAGCCAATTTTAAATACACCCCGCACAATGCAAATGTAGTTAACATTAAGTTTGTAAGTATAGGAAGTGTGCTTAATTACAATCTCACTGGCATACTTACTTTGTAAAGAGTGATATTAATGACTTTCTTAGTTGTTAACACACTCTGTTTAGTTCTGGTTCATAGTTACACAGTGGGGGTTTGTGTGTGGTGTTTTCTTGGTGCTGTTTGGTTTTGGGGTTGTTGTTGTTGTCGCTTTGGTCTTGTTTGTTTGTTTTTAATGGAGGGAGAAAAAAAAGAACTAACTTCCTCAAACTCTGGTATAAAAATAGTATTTTACAAGTCAGAAACAATGTGAAAGGAAGGCATTTGTAATTTAACAATGGAGTTTGCATTGCAACATGTTGCCAATTTTGGGTATACCAGGTCCTTTACAGGAATACAAACTCTTAGATTGGTGGAATTTTTTTGCCAAGTACTGTTATGCCTCTCTAATTACAGGTAAACCCAACCAAACTTGTCTGGATGAGACTTGAGAATTTTATTGCTGCCTCTTAGGAACCTCATGCCCTTCTCTTATCAAAAGTTTTCATTGAACCTGAAGTTTATTACAGAGTTCCTACCCAAAGGAGGCTTAAATATAAAAAATAATGCATAAGGTAGTCAGAATCTTATTCTAACTGAAAATGATGGAATTTTTTTTTAGTTAATTTATTTGGATTATTTACATAGGAACCTTAAAATGGCAATATACAGACATTATTACTGAAAAGAATTCATGCAAAAGACTGTGCTCTGTCTTTGAAGGAATGCTGCAAAATTCATAAGCTCTCCAGAGAACTTAGAAGAATTTGCAAACTGTATTAGGGACTTAACACTAGGTATAGAAAAAGAATAAATGACTACAAAACAACCATTTATAAGCACAATTATTCAAATCTTCAAATTACAAGATCATAATTTTTTTACTAGAGTCTTCAAGTTAATTCTACACAGAATTAAGGTCAATAGCAGAGTATATAGAAATACACATGTACAATATGCCAAAGTCACTGAAGAAAAATATCCAATAAATATCACATTGGTAATAAAATCTGTGTCAAAAAATGATTAATATAATAATCGTAACAAAAATCTGTAACAGGTTCGGTGGGAATAAAATTTAAGATTATTTCAAACAATACAAATATTATTAATGTAAATAACAGCAACATCTCTGTGTCAGTTCAAAGACTGGAAGACAAGACTTTTAGTGTATTAAATACATTCTTAAATGCTTATTCTCAGTCTACCAGAAACCTTTGTGTCCTTTACGACTTTCATCAATGTTTTTTAGATTGAGCTACAGCGCTCAGTCTGCGTTGTATCCTGTATGACACTGCTGTCAGTGATGTGATAATGGGCTGTGGGTACCGGCACCCATCTCTATGCAGAGAACACAAAATCTTGGGGCAATTACTTGCCATCTGTTCTCTTAATACAGAACAGTTCTCCACCCTGTTGAAAAAAAAAAGCAAGATGTCCCCCCTGCCCTTCTTCCCCCCCCCCTTTTTTTTTTTCCATCCTCCCCCTCCATTAGCAGATAAAGAAAGGATCCTTCTCAGCCTCCCAAAGTGCAGTAACAAGCTCACAGGGCTCCATCAGGCCATTAAAGTAGCAGCAAAAGGCCTATTTTCACTAGATCAAAGATGAGTTTGTTGGATTAGATGCTTACTAAAAAATTTAACTTTCTGGGCTTCTAGAAAAACACCCAGGCCTAGCTTTTGGGCTACAAATCAGTTCTGTATCACTCAAGAGGCTTATTTGGAACAAAGTCAGGCTACATGTAGAACTTTTAGCTGTTTTGTAAAGGTGATGAGTTTGTCAGTTAAATTTAACCTTATCCCTCCAGTCTCAGGTTCGTGGACATAAGGGAGAGAGTTGGGAACAGAGGAAAACTCTTCTGTGGCAGGACTCTGAAGACTGTGGCCATTAAGATGTCAAAGCAGCTGCTACACAGCAATGACATACAAAGCTGGGCAATTTTGATTCTGAGAATTGCCGTTACCACCCTTACATGGGCTTCACTCTTTCCTGAAATTAGGTTTTTCATTAAGGTTTTTAAGGAAAAAGGAATTTTAGACAGCTTTTTTTCAAAGTACTCATAAACTTGGCCATGATGTCACATCAAATGTGTCTTTATACTGTGTTGACATTAAGTAACAACTAATTTGTTTTATAGGGAATCTTGGAAGACCACTGTCCGATGAAAACATCATGCGCACAGTAATTGAATTTCTGACTTACTTGCATCTTAAAGGTTAGTGAGTGCTTTTTAATCTTTCTCAGCTTCTGGTACTGAGAAGACAAGACTATCCCTGAGCGTACATACACATCTGCTCCAGATCTGAGTGTGCAAGATTTTGAACATCACCTTGGGAACACACACACACACACAGTGCAGATTGTCTTGCAGAACCACAGGTCAGTGAGTACCTGGAGTACCTGATGCAGCAGAGTTCTAATACCATTTGACCACTTGTTAGTGGCACAAGAAATACATCTCTCTTTCTGCCTGTGTTCCTCAATAAAGCTGCATCATAAAATTGCAACAACATGAAGCTGAATGTTGGCAAACAGCTCAAAATGCTGCCAAATCTCTGCAGAGTCATAAATTGTGACAACAATAGTAATAATGAACTTACAGCTGATTCTGTAGGAATGGTGACTTTATTATAGAATTCAATGAAGAAGAAATGTCTGGTTTTGAGTTTTCATTGGTTTTGCTTAAAAAAAACTCAAGGAAACACATTTTTTAGCTTTTAAAAACCCCTTCCATGCTTCTAAAATTCTCTAAAAAATGTATTAAAATATGATAGAGAGTTGCAAAGAAAACACGTAGAAAATAGTTACTCTACTGGAATGTTTGGAGATTTTTCTGTCTCAGAAAGTAGACAATTCAACAAATCAGAAACTTCTTACCTTTAGCCTACAACAAATTATAAGCAATTTTGTGGCAAGTGTATGCTGTGAAACTGTTACATATGTGTTTTAATTTCATTATTAAAAGAGACTTTCAAGAGATCTGTTCATTTTCTGCATATCTAGGATGAGTTTTTGGCATAGTTTTCTGAATTATTTGTATCCACCCAGGCAAATTAATTCTCATTACTGAAAATATTAACCCAGCATTTTTTGGCAACAAATTTGCATTGGAAACAAAACATCTTTATAGTTAGTAATAAGGACCTGAAATAATTAAATATTTAAAGTAGATTATTAACGTATATATTTACCGTGAACTATGTAGTAGCTTGTTTGTTGTGCCACTGTGAAGAAAGATCCCTAAACGGTCCTCTACTCTGCTATGGTGAGCTTGGGAAGTAAAATCAATATCTGGACAGAGCAAAAAGGGTGTGAGAAACAAGGTGAGCTGAAGTATGTACTCTCTGCATAGGAAAAAAGCTCCTGAGTTGGACCAGAAAATAAAATGCACCTCACAGAAATACAAATTACTTCTAGCCTGGAATGAATGAGCAAACATGGTTCTCTGTTTAGAACAGTGATGACAAACACTTGTCCTTATTTAGAACCCATGGTGATATTATCTGTCCTTACTGGAAAAAAAGGGAATCCTCAGATCATATAAAATGGCTTTTCCCTGAGATAGTTCTTATATTCCCAGGTTTCAGAAGATACAGAATGTTATTACATTATATTGATAATATTAACAATATTTACTGGCGAGGCTTAGTACAAACTCGTACAAAATCAGACCTGTAGATTTGGCAGGTGAAACACATTTTTTAATGGTAGAGATGCTTAAACATTTTTGCTCAAATGAAACTTTACTATCTTAAGTATATTTGTTTAGATACGTTCCTTGGTGGTGGGGAGAAAAACTCATGGAATTCAGATTCAGGGAATAGTTAGTCAAATTAGACATAAATTTTTATCTGCAAGATAAAGACAGTATTTTAACTGCTAAGAAAATTGTTCCCTCCAGCTTTAAATGCTTCCATATAGCGCAGTCTGTAGGACGGCAGCCCTAACTGGATAATGTTAAATATTTTGAGATGCTGGGACCCAGCAATACCAATTGACATCATAAAATGGATGTAATTTAATTGTCGTTCTGCCGCTGCTGTTTCTAGAGCAGGCGAAATTATAGCAGGAAGATATTATCAACATTCAAAAGAAAAAAAGCAAGGGTTTATACATTAAAATATGAAAAGTTCAAGTATTTTCCCCTTACAGTTAAGAGCACAAAAATAAAAAACGCGTAATAAAACGCGTGCTACTGAAACTGGTTTTCTTTATAGGAAAGAAATACATATTTATTAGATAAATAAATGTGTTAATTAACTTTTTCTTTTTTCCTTTTTTGCAGAGTTGGGAGCACTTGACAAGCTACCTACACCAGAGGAAACAAACCAGTCTTGAAGAATGCATTTTTATTTTGGTGTAGTGTAGGTTTAGACTGAATTCTAAACAAAAGATCCAAATGAGCTGAAGTTGAGAAGTATTGTTTCCATTGATCTGATAAATGGTAAATGGCATTCTTCCCTCTCGTTTGTTTGTTGAATTTTTTTTGTGGGTTTTTTTTTGCCCCTCTTCTGCAATGTTATGGTGTATAATTTTGCCTTGGTAAAAATTTTCTGTAGGTAAATGGTAAAATAAAAATAAGAGCAACTAAATTGTTTCATTTTAAAATTATGTGCTAGCACACTGTGTACCATATACAAAGCCCAGGTTAAATTGTAAGATTACACTGCACCTATACTCTAAGCAAAATAAAACATAAATACTATGTATTGGGTACTTTAGATAACAGAAGAAGAACAGTCACTTCAAAGTGTTGCCATGCAGATCCTTTTTAGGTCACAGGTCTGTCTATACTTCTGTGCTTCAAGGAAAAGTTATTTCCTGCTCCTATTTTTATAGGCATGAAATAAGCTCATGTTCATAATAAATTTCACATTAATCACCTATAATACACCAGCCCATTGCCTGAAGCATACCTTGATGCAATACAAATTTAACTGTTCTGTACAGATTTATACGAATGATATGTGTAGGAATCCTGTGTCATTGAGGATACAGGGTCTGTAGTCCTTAAAGAAGAAATGCTCCTGTCTGCTCCAAGATTAAAAGATTATTTTATGAGATGCTTTAGTCTGAGTCTAGCAAAGTGCTTTAATGCAGGCTTCATCCATAGAAAAGAGCTTGGAAGAATGCTGGGTCTGTACACAATAAATGTCATATCAAGACTGAGGAAAGGTTTGAGAGGATACAGAACTGTAGGAAGGTTTTTCATACTCAGTTGACTTTCACTCTGCACGATGCAATGAAATATCATCCCTTCAAAATGCTGATGTGCACTGGAGTGCACAGACTGATGGAAATTTTGCAGACCTTTATTACCTAATCTGTTTTTTACTTTTAGCATGGCAGAATATATTCTAAATGCCAAGCCCCTGGAGTCTAGTTTGAACCTGCACAGCCATCCCACCTTGTCAGTCAGGCTTTGCCCTTCCTCTGATAGTCATTTAGCCTCCCATCTCATAGCTGATGTTCACTTCCTAAAGTGTGCAAAGTGCACTTCTCATCAGATCCAGTGAGCTTCTGAGCAAGCCCTTTCCACAATGTTTTTGTTTTTTTTTTGTTTTGTTTTTTAGAGAATAATTAAAAAAAGAGTATGCAATGCTGCAAGTTCAACATTATTTGGTAAACTTACGGGCTTTCAGAAATGTCAGATAAAGGATAGAGTGAAATTTAACCTCTGTATGTTAGTATGGTTCAGTAAGTCCAAACTCTCTTTTTCACTAATAGTGTTCACAGTTCCCACCACAGCCTGGAAGCAGAGTTCACTAAAATCAAGAGGCATTATTTTCAGTGACTTTCATGGACTTTGGTTTATCGACTATAAAACTCAGTATTCATTTGAAGAACTCAATAACAAGCCATCTTTTTACAGCAGAGCACCTCGATCTATGATCAAATAAAAGGAACATCATATTAACATTGAATTTATTTTCTCTTGAAATAGGATAAGAAATTAGAAATAATAGCATAAAATTAGAAAGCAGTTATTACTTCAGTTAATTTAGCATACTGTCAGCTTGTTAGAGTTGGAATGGTCCTATTAGAAGGTTTATTTGAAATTCTGAAATTTGAGATTAAATAATGAAAAACTCATGGGATCAGGAAGGTTTACAGCACTGTCTAAGCAGGGAGGCACACAAGTTTTTGCATTGTTCTGCATTGTTAGATGAAAATATTATAGAAACCAGATTATTATAATCTAATTACCAAGAACAGTCCATGTACTCATAATTTCTGCATTCAAACATGTATTGGTAATATTCCAAAATAAAGAGAGAGGTAAAATTTTCAGCTTGTTCCTTCACACTCTTAACACCTCTTATCTTTGCAAAAACAAAGGGAAAAAAACCAATAAAGGGGCTTTCTTCTGGATCAATTTCACAATTTCAGTAGCATTATTATTTTATTAACACTATTTAAAGTGTGTCTTGCATGACTTCATCTCAGGCATAAATTCTGCAAATATTTGGAATGACATCTCCATAATCAACCTCTTGGACAAACACCCGACAAAAAATGACCCTTAAACCACAATTTGGGAGCAGTCAGCTTCAACAGGGCAAATGGACCATAAAAGGATGTGACAAGTTTCAGTAAAAAATAATAATAAAAAGACCTCCTAACCATTTGCATCTCATTGTATCATTTATTTGCTCATTTGCATACATTACATCCCACTTTTCTATGGTATTGGCTCAAACACAAACTTGAACTAAAGACAAAAGCCCAATTATAAAAACAAAAGAGCAAAACTTTGTTGTAAGGGTTGCCAGTGATATGAAATTACCCATCATGCAAATTTAACTCTGACAATGAACAGAAGGCTTGCATGATGCTGAGTGACTGGACAATAAAATGGAAGATGAGATTAAATGCTGATGCAAGAAAATTATATACGCAGACAGAAAACAATTCTGATTTTATATACGCATACTGGTGCTCTAAATTATGTCTGGAAAGAGACTCATTGTACACAGCCCCCTAAAAATACAATTTTAAACCTCAACAGTGGTTAGAAAGGCAAAGGGAATGTTAGGAATCATAATGAAATTATACCATTCTCAACTTTGATACCAGCAGCCATTCTGGACAGCTCACTACAAATTAAAAAACACTGCAGAACCTCAAAAACTGTAGAGAAAGGTGGCAAATATTTTTACAACAATTTTCATACACAGAGAGACTAAATAGATGAGCTGAAAGTCTTTAATGTTGTGCTAAAAGTGCTTAGTAAATTCACTTATTCTTGTAACCTAAGATTTAATGAATAAATGATAAAATGATCAAGTAACTTTTAAATTCCACACCCAGAAAAAAAAGCAAAGGCCTTTTCTATACATCTCACGATGAAATTGTGGCACTGACAGGCACAGGACTTGGTGGAGGCCATACGTTCTGAAAGGAACAGTTGTATTCACGGAAGAAAAGTCCTCCAAGATCCAAATGAAACCACTACTCAAGAAGTCTAATTAAATTGGTTCATAGAAACAGACACATGCACAGAGCTATACAACAAGCCTTAGAACCCGATCCAAGGGTTAATTAAACAGGGCTTCTTCAGCTGCACAGCATTTGATGCCAGTTTACAACAGAAACTTGGAAATCAGATATTTTTGGCTAAAAATTCTGCAGAAATACTGAATTCTGAATACTACCTACAATAAGGAAAAATCAAATATATTTTTACACAGTGTTTCACCTGTCAGGGAGTCTCATTGAAATTAGCTTAAATGCAAATTAGTTCAGCATAAAAGAGGGAATTTCTGGTGGCACAGCTGGCACCGAACAGTCTATTCGGATGAGGAAGCCATTAGGCAGCTGACAGGATACATGTATTTTCCCACCTGTCTACTCATGTAAAGGTCAGACTGCAACACTAGCATAGAAAAATTAGCTAGGACTCAGATTACTGAGGACGTTTGATGGTGTTCAGTACTGGGGCAAATGACATAATCCTGCTTTCAGGTTTAATGGTACCATGATTCAAACTACAGCCCTTTTTGCCCGACTAGTGCACTAACTTCCTAATGCCTTAGAGAAGTTTGGTTGGAGTAAGTTTACAAAAGATTCTGTCATACTCTTAGCTGTTCTTTTGTATTTCAAAGAAGATGAGGAGATACGATATGAGACAGTATGTGTAAAGACACATTAATAACTCCCAGAAAAAATGGCAAAAGTATTCTTACATTTTTTCAGAATACATGACACAAATTGGCAACAACTTAGAAATGGACACCAGAAAGTGCTTTGCAATTTGTTCAGAACACAAATTACCTCAGGAGATTTCTAAGGCAGATACGAGAATTAAAAGAAAGTTTAGAGATGAGTGGTTTTAGCAGAACAATTGATTTTACACCAATTCACAAAGTAATTTAACTGTGTCATATTTCTGTCACTATT
This sequence comes from Sclerurus mexicanus, assembly GCA_013396755.1. Taxonomy (NCBI): domain Eukaryota; kingdom Metazoa; phylum Chordata; class Aves; order Passeriformes; family Furnariidae; genus Sclerurus; species Sclerurus mexicanus. The sequence goes on along the minus strand of VWZF01001537.1, from coordinate 98,436 downwards.
TTGTGTTCTGTCACTTATTTTTAAATAAATGCAAATAGTAATTCTGATGCTTAATTTTGTGAGGACGGAGCATCACTCAGCCATAGAAAACTGCAACTCATGGACCACTCCACTACTCAGATTCAGTACCTCGGTATACAAATGTCATTTTGTTAAGGCTTTTAATCCCTCAGAGCACTGGACATTCGTGCCTGTGCCACACTCAGAATCTTCCAGATATGAGCTTTAAAAAGTAGTCAGAGTTGAACAGCAGATGAGAATTATTTTATCTCCTTGCTTGTAAAGTGCTACATCATTCTCAAAAACTTTATCAAAGTCCCTTGAGATTCAGCTCATGTATTTCTAATTTAATTGATCTCCCCTGATTTCTTGCTAATTAAGTATATATAAATCATACAGCCTGAGTGCTGGGCGACATGAGTCTCATACAGAATGCCTGTCTGAGGGGAAATTCTAAAACAACCATTACCATTCAGATTGCACTTCTTTTTTTTCAGTTTCTAATGTAAATGTTGACTATGTATCACTCACAAACATGTAATTAATTCACAATTGATTGCTTTGAGAATTTCCCCTTTGAAATGTTCATGAGATAATATACTTTCTTGAAATTATTCTATTCCTTTAAAAATCATTGTCAGAAAACAATTGATCAGATTTATGACATTATGACAACTATTTGCATTTATCAATATTACAGGTAACATTTCTTGATGAGACTTAAAACTGAGGCACCAATTACTTACATCAAAATGAGTTCCTATGTCATATTTATGGAATGAGTATTCTTTGCTTACTATTTATTCAGATGACAGTGCAGGGGAGTCCTACTGTGCTTCCCTAAGCTCTTTCTGCAGTTTGATAAGGCTATCCTATTCTTCTTGAACTTCTATTCTAAAAGACAGCAGATTTAGGAATCATTAGTTATCTGATGGTTTTCACATCTAATGTTCTCTGCAACTAATAAAACCCCACTCAATGTAGTCTCCAAAGACTTGTGTGAGAATTTTATGCACCTCTTCTGTAAATCAGTGTAAATTAGGGACACTTACGTGGAGTAACTTCTAGGACTCAGAGCACACTGGAACTGAAGAGGGCAGTTCTGCCAAGCACAGATCTCTATCTACTCTCTAGAGTGTGAGTCCTGGCTTTGCATCCAGAGCAACCTTTAAAATCAGGCATTTGGAATTCCTTCTTCAAATCAAGCAGAATGAACCCAAGCCCTAAGACTTAGAGAGCCAGCAGAAGCAGATGGAAAAAAATAATGATGTTTTTACAGATAAATGTTACATTTTTGAATCACTTTTCAAAATACGGTTTTGCAAATTGTGCCTGCTTGGTTTTCATGCTGGTTACCTATTTAGTCACAGTTTTAAATATGACATATGATGGCCAAATCCTGATCTGTGAAACTACGTGTTGGGGTACTGTTGACCTTGAAAGTACATTTTTAAATATCAATTAAGATCTGACCTTACCCAGTGGAATGATGCTATTAAAATAAATTAATTTTAACAAATAACAGATCTTACGCAAAAAGTAATTTCAAAAATAAAAGCTATAGTTACCCATAATTCATAAAAAATATTCCTCCTTCCCCCTGCTTCAAAGCACGCTGTTCAACAATTTCTTCTGTCACTTTGTGCCTTCAGAACCATCTAATCCTAGCCATTAAAGAAATGATACTCTGTATTATTTAGAAGCCTCTCCACATGTGTGAAATTTTAATTAATTTTATGTAGTTCAAACTATGTAGCACCTTTTTTCCCCTGAATATTTAAATTTTCTTTGCATTTTAGTCCATTTTTGTCTGAATTCCCTTTACAGTGTGCATTACAGACAGTATTTTATTGTTCACCACAGCCCTCAAACCTCTGTTCAATTAGACATAATAGTTTTGTTGTGTTTGTTATTATCTTGATATTCTTCTCCCCACCCCAGCTATCTAGTATCATAAAACACAGTAATTACCAATAATTAATACTTGGGACAGTGCTGATAAATCAGATACAGTTAACCAGATAAAGGGAAGATGTAACCTGTTTTTCCCTTCTATCATCTGTAGTAGTTATTAAGCTTACGCATCATTCTTAGTCTCAGCCAGACAGAAAAGATGCTTTCCTTTGTGGGGAAAAAAATCCTAACATTTGTTACCACATTACCTTTTTTGAGTTCGTAATGGAATCACCTATGTTGACAGACTTGAGATACATTTTTCAGAAGAATCAAAGCAATAAAGGATTTTAATCCCTTATTTTAAGAAGTGATAGGAGGAAATTTTTTGGAGGTATTAACTTATTTTGAGAAGCAGAAACACACTTGACTGGATTTATGGGACCCTGCAAAGAAGTCAGGTGCTGAATTACCAACAAGATTTGAAAATCTAATTATTTATATACAATATGAACCATTATTAAAGCAAAACCTGAATAGCATTGAGGTGGACAGAACTTTACAAGGTGACTCCATGGTTCTTGTTGACTTTTCAAATTTGGCAATGTGAATTGTAAAGGAGCTTGCTAGAATAGAATCACAAGCTTGGTAGCTTCTGGCTGCCAAATTAGAATGCCAAAGGTGGAATAGTACAATGAAACAGTTGATTTCTGGGAAACAACACGGATTTTCACCAGATTGAAGTCATCCTTAAGAGATAATGTAAGAGCAGATGTTTACTAAGCAGGATTACTTCATGTTACCTGGATTATGTGTTTCCTTGGGGCTTTATTCTCAACAGAGGCAAGCACCACTAGCTGACATTGGAAGCTACACTGGGCTGCCAAGATTTTGGAAAGCCACAGAAGTTGATGACCATGCCTGTGGTTTCTGGTTATTTTTTTTTCAATGTCAAAGCTAGATATAGTCTTCAAATGGCAGTATTTGGAAGTAAGTGTAAATCAGTAGGGACTTAAGCTCATGTTGGAGAGAAATACGTAGCGCAGTTACTGAAGTGGTGTTAGGAGATGATTTCTATGGTGGTTTCTAATACAAGGAAGAAGTTGACTTCTGTAACTCTTACAGCTTTGGTAGCTGTAGCTTTATTAATTTATGCATGAGAAGAGACAGAAGAAATCTATGGAAACAATCTAAACAAAACTTGCTTTTATTCAGAAGCCAGTTCATACCTGACAAGAAATTACCCTATCATCATATACTTTCCTATCATAAATAAACAATCAAGCCAACCAATTTACCAAGGAAATTCCTGGAGTTCCTCGCAGAGGGACTTCTCCCACTTGTAAGCCCAATAATTCTTCAGCTCACAAATTTGTTGTACAGGAAAAAAATGCAAGAGATCATGTAAATAATGCTGTAGTTCATGGCAGGATCTGGTGCTCATAAACCATGTCCAAAGAGTGTTGTTTTCAATACCTGCAGTGTTAAAGTCTCCACAATCCCTCCAAGAAACCAGTCAGAGAGTGGTTCACTGTTCTTTACTATTAGAAAGCATTTTCTGATACAGAACTGAATTTTCCTTCCTGACTTTTCTACCAAGGGCCTATTTAATTGATCATGGACATGGGAATAATTTTTCCCTTTGTCTTTACTAAACCAGTAAGTTTCAAGAGAGTTACTATCTCCTTTCTCACAAACCTTTTGGATTTTTTTTTCTAAAGGTAAACAACCACAACTTGCTAAACTTTGGAGAAAAGATGGTAAGAGTTTCCAGAAGAAAAGGTTTGGAGGATCAGGATTTAGAGCTTTTTTTTTTTCTTTTAAATAAATAGTTTAGACTTTAAACTAATATACAGAATATGGTAGGGCTGTTTATTCTTAATGTTTTAATTCTCTAATTTTAGTGCATCCAGGTGAAAGCAAAGGATAAAGCAGAGAAGGCTGACAATTTAGAGGGCTGCAGTATGCTCAAGCACTATTCTTCTCAGTGCAATAGATGGCCCAAATAACCACAAGGTGGTAATAGTGTTCTTCATGGAAAAGCTCAGGCACACTTAGCAGAACAAGTTTAACTCTATACAGATGTCTGATTTACTAAGAATTGTAATTACAAAGAGCAGTAATGCCTTTAGAAACAAGGAAGTGTAAACCTCTAATAGAGCAGTGTGTTCTGGCTAATGGAGAAAAATGCAGTGACTTAGTGATACAAACCTCCTGTGAACTGCAATTTAAAAAATGTCCTTGTGTTAGCATGACAAAAATTAAGAACATCATCGAAGTAAAGTCAGGTAATAAAACCCCCAAGAGTCATGCCATGGTTGTCTGGGTACTTCACCAATGTTTTAGTGAGACATAACAGGGGGACAACACTCCTAATTTTTGTATTGGAAATAGGGAAGATTATAGCTGTGCTGATTTGGGCTGAGGTAGCCTTAGTTTTCTTCATAGTGTCTGGTATGGGGCTGTGTTTGGATTTGTGCTGAACACAGTGCTGATAATACAGACACGTTTTTGTTATTGCTGGGCAGGGCTTACACAGAGCCAAGGCCTTTTCTGCTTCTCCTACTGCCACACTGGCGAGGAAGTGGGGGGTGCACGGAAGGTTGGGAGGAGACACAGCCGGGACAGGTGACCCAAACTGACCAAAGGGATATTCCAGACCATGTGACATCATGCTCAGTATCTAAAGTGGGAGGAAGAAGGAGGAAAGGGAGGATGTTTGGAGGGATGGTGTTTGTTTTGTTTGTTTTCCCAAATAACCATTATGCGTGAACACCTGCCTGTCTGTGGGAAGCAGTGGATTAATTTCTTATTTTGCTTTGCTTGTGTGTGTGGGTTTTGCTTTCCTTATTAAACTGTCTTTATCTCAACCCATGAGTTTTCTCACTTTTACCCTTCTGATTCTCTCCGCAAACCCGCTGGTAGGGGAGTGATATAGCAGCTGGGTGAAGCTTGGTGGCTGGCTCGGGTTAAACCACAGCAATAGTGCCTCCTTTGGAAAACAATCTTTTTGGGAAGTAATAGGGCAGCTCCTGAAATGTATCATTCTGTTAGTGATAGTCTCACACTGAAAAGTAGAATTTTTGTGTGTCTGTCATCAAGCAACTGAATGAGAGCATTTCCTTTATTTTTCGTTATTTGAGGGAGTTATAATATCTTGCCAGTTAGAGCACAAGCTCAAATACAGAAAGACAAGATACATATGGGAAGTAAAAATTGCTCCTTTTCTCAGTCTGTTAAGTGTTATCCCAAGTCACTGTGATCACTATTAACATTGAGATGGTTGCAACAGCTTTCACCCCTAGGTGACAATATCACTTTGGTTGTAATTGCCAATTTAAAGGTGGGTTCCTCTGAAAGGTCTGTTTAAAATCTTATTGTTCCTGACTGTAAGATTTCATTCTAGTTGCTAGTGCAACTCATCCAAAGAGAAGAGAAACTCGTTAATTGTCATTGAGTGGGATCATTAGTGCAGAGTCATTTTCATAGAATATCCTGATTTGGAAGGGACTCACAAGGACCACCAAAGTCCACTCCTGGCCCTGCACAGGACCACCACAAGAGTCACACCATGTGCCTGAGAGTATTGTCCAAACTCTTGAACTCTATCAGGCTTGGTGCTGTGACCACTTCCCTGGGGAGCTTGTTCCAGTGCCCAGCCACTCTGTGGGTGAAAAACCTTTTCCTAATATCCAAGCTAAACCTCCCCTGACACAGTTTCAGGCCATTCCCTTGCGTTCTGTCACTGGTCCCCAGAAAGCAGAGCTCAGCACCTGTCACTGTGCTTCCTCTCATGACAATGTTGAAGAGTGCAATGAGGTCTCCCCTCAGTCTCCTCTTCTCCAGGCAGAACAGACCAGGTGACCTCAGTCACTCCTCATATGGCTTCCCCTCAAGGCCCTACACCACTTTCTTTCATTAGAGGGAGAACCAATAGTGTTAAATAGCAGACTTTGCTTACTGGTTTTTCCAGATCTTTGGAATGCTATCGTTAGTTTTTTTTGTCTCTAGAGATCTGTTTAAAGTTTGGTATCCTGAAGTCATATGACAATGTGAGAATTTCATCCTTAAATAATACTAAATACTGAACTTGTGTACTCTTAGTGGTCCCAAGAGGAAAAAAGTAGAGTAATAAATTTGGATTCTTGGCCTTGGAGACAGTGTATCGGTCCCAGGAATAAGTCAGTTGTCTGATCCATCATATAAATCAGCAGAAACTTGTTTTGAAAACATTGCATGTATCTTGGACTCCAAGGAACACACTGGTGTTAAATTCGCATGGAAGAAGGTGTGTTATATTCATGCAGGATAAAGGCTATGCCACACGCAAAGTGACCCTTCACTTCTAATCACGCAGCTCCGCAATTATTCTGTGGGCAATTTTTTGGCTAGGTTTTACTTACTGTTAGCTGACACTTGAAGAACAGTATTGCAATGCAATTTTAAATTTATTTCACACCTATGAAATCAGCCATGTGGGAATTTGGATCTGTAATTCTTCTCATGTTCCACTTAAGCACTGCTTGCCATGGCAGACTTCACAGCACACACTGTTCTACACGGGCTGTGTGGAACAAAAGAAAAATTATGAGTTTAAGTTTCACCATCACGTCTGAGTCCAGACTTAAATCATCCCATGTAAAGTCAAGGCACTATTTCCGTAACTAGAGATTACCTTCGCTAAAAGTATCAGAATTAGGCCTTTTATCCTTGATCAAATAAAAAAAAATGATTGCATCAATTGTCTGTGATACTTCGATGATTGAATCATGTGAGTAATAGTTCACTCATCTTGTAGCTGTCTAATTCATAGTTAATGAATGCTCTTCATGCACTCTTCACCAAAAGGACTCAACTCATGAATTGCTGTTCATTCATGTGGGAGTTCATTTAGTTTGAAGAAACAGAAATGCAATGATGTGACTTTTATGCTTGTCATCTCTTCAGAAGGTAGCAAGTCAATGGAAAAAATAAATAAATGACACTACCTTGGCCCACAGTAATTTTCTTCTGTCTTGGTACAAAGAGATTCTTACTTAAGCATATAACAGGACAGCATTTAGTCTACTTTGTCATAAGGCTTCCTTTTTTCCCTTTTCTCCTTAAAAAGAGATCATATTTGCTGTTTATCTTCAATTATACTTTTCTGTCTTAAGCTTTAATTATAATTTTGTAACTGTCTTACCCCTTCCTATCTCATTGACCCATTTAAAGATCTTGGTTTTAACCACTCTAAGGTCTGCAGTACCTCTTCCTGTTAAAGAGGTAACAATGTGGTGGCCTTTAAGCTTGTGAAAAGAGAGAAACTAGACTGCCTCTGGGGCGTCCAGCTCTTGAATTTGAACTCCATGACTGATTCTCAGTACAGTGCCCTCTAGTCCTCACCACAGCCAGCTGCAGCAAGAACAAACAGCTTGTAGGTGGGCCAAGGCAGAGTCAGACATTAGGACTGGACAATGAGCAAGCAGAATTGCACAGCACAGATTTACTTTCAGGGATGGTATAAAACATCCAAGTTAATCCCTTTCCTGTTATTGACAACCAGCTTATATAATCCCTTTGCTTGTGAAAAAGATTTTCTTTTTCCTAGAATATGGAGACACTGTCAGGGTAGGTAAAATCTTCAGTTTTGTTGTGTTGAAACAGCACTTTGCAACAGCTGTGTGACAGGGAGAAACAAGGACAGGGGAAACCAGTTGGGAGCTGAGGATGACAAGACAGACAGAGAGACTGTCCACACTGAAAAGGAGGCCAGAGCAGGGTCAGTGATGGTGACCAGGTTAAGCCAGCTGTCCACATTGCCAGACAATGCAATGAAGCAGGTCTGAGCTCAAGCCGGGAAGTCAAGGTCTTGTATCAAAGCAGGGTCTGTATCAAACAGGCACAGAAACAGCTCACAGACAGGCAAGGACCATGTGTGAGAGCCTTAGCTGAAAAGCTGCTCCTGAGCCAAAGAGTACCTGTACCATATTTCAGCTGCCTTCAGCTCAAACAGCCAAATCCACTGCAGGGGAAGGGGAGTGTGCTCTGAACACTGACACTCTGAAAGGGTCTTGGCCTCCTGTGTTACCACAGGTGTGTCAGCACTGTGCACTGAAGTGCTGTACAGAGACATCCGTTCCTTGCAGGTGAATTGGTCCTGCTTCTCAGCCAAGGATTTTAACATGCTAGAGAGCAACAACTAGAATTAGCTATGTCCCAGGAATCAGTGCTGTACACAGATGAATGTGGAACCTAAACAGACAGAGCTGCCCACGTATTGAGAGGTAATAAATGTTTAGCACAAGTAAGTTTTAAGTAGAACAAGTGACACAGATTTGTAGTCCTGTGTAATTTAGTATGTTGTTTCCTTAACTTTACTTTGTCAGCATGAGTAGCTGAATTTGGTCAAACCTTAGGCTGCAAACTCTGAGCTCACACCTATCTATTTTTCAGGTGGAACAGAGTTAATATTCTTAGTAACTTTACCACTGGTACAGTGTTGTGTTTTGTCTTTAGTATGAGGAGGATATTGACAACACACTTATGTTTTGGTTGTTGCTACATAATGTTTATCCTGATTCTAGGGCTCTTTTAGTTTCCCATGCTCTGCCAGCAAGTAGATACACCAGAAGCACAAACAAGAAGATAAGGAGGCTATAATCGTGATCAGAAGCTGCAGCTTGAAAATATAAGAACAGTGAATGACCTGACTGCATGAACACAGAGGAAAGAATCCAATAAGGTTTTAGAAGACCCCTGACCCAAAATTACCACTTGATCGAGGAGCGCATGTAAGTGCTTGAAGGGCGCATGAGTAGCAGGTACAGAAGTTGTAGGGGTGTAATTGCCCGGGGATTTCTTTGCTCTGGGTCCCTCTGCAGAGGCACCCAGCTTGAGCTGACCTACTGTTGCACCACACTAATAAATTATTTGTTTTTATAAATCCAGTGCCTTATATTCTGATACTGGGAACCTAGAGTCAAAGTGCACCTGAGAGTGGATGCACGAGCAAGGAATCAAAAGAGGCACCCGTCAGCTCACTGGAGCTGTTCGTTGCAAAGGGTCTCTGGTCCCAGCAGTTAAAGTCTGTGGCGGTGTTTGTGCAACTCCTTGAATGGTGGGAGAATGCTCAGGCAGTGGCTTCTCCTTTAACATAAATGTTATTCCTTACTGTGTCTATACATACTCAGGCTACCCGGAAAAGGTTAAAGCAAACAACAGCTCTGCAGAGTTCATTCAGGATACGAGATTTCTGACAGATTAAAGGGCATGTGAGTGCTCTCAGCTCTTTCCTTTTAAAATCATATTCTGCATAAGAAAATGCCACATCTTTCTTCTGTGCAGTGAATACATTCAGTATTGTGTTACATTATGCTATTAGAGTTCTTATTGTCCTGAAATGGTCATCCCAATAGAGATGCTCTGAAATAGCTAGTTCACAGAAACCAATTAAAAAAGTTCTGTCTTCCTTTGTCACAACTCTTCTGATGTTCCTTTTGTATTCATCAGAGTAACATAATCAAAGTCCTTTCAATCCAGCATTAAGAGTATCAAAAGAGGACTAACCTAAACAAGGCAGAAAAGAATTTATGAGCAGGCACTGAGGAAAATCCTGACAATTCCCCTTAATAATTGTGTTATCATTAGTGTGTGGGGTGGAAGTAAATGAGATGGTCCCAGCAATTAATTATCAAAGCTGTGACTGAAATGGCATTATGGGAGCTTGCTTGGGCAAGTTGTTACAGATCACTGTAGTTTGCTTAAGAAAAGATAGGAAAGGGGAAAAGGACACTTTGGGCTGCTTGTAACAACACTCTGTCCCAAAACTCAGGAGGAGATGAGTGGAAAACTAGTTTAAATCATGCACAGAAAGATAAAACAAGCAGTGTTATAATATTCAAAACCTCTCACTCTTTGAGAGGGGGCTTTTTGCAATGCCACAGTTTGGTGGGTTGTCCTTGTCAGGCTGCCAGATGCCCACCAAGTCTCTCTATCCTCTCCCTTCTCATCGAAAAGAGGGAGAAAAACAGGGTGAAAATCTTGTGGGTTGAGATAAGGGCAAGAATATCACTTACCAATTACCATCATAGGCAAAACAGAAGGTATGTAAGGAAATTAATTTAATTTATTTTCATTTCATCAGAGTAGGATGATGGGAAATAAGAATAAATCTAAAAACACCTTCCCCCTGCCCTTTCCGCCTTCCCAGATTCTTCTTCACTCTCAAGTCTTTTACCTCCTCTCCCCACCAGCAGTGCAGAGGCATGAGGGGTTGCAGACAGTTCATAATGCTTTGTCTCTGCAGGTCCTTCTTCCTCATACTCTTCAACACAGGGATTTTCCACGGGGTACACTCCTTCAGGAATGGACTGCACCATCCAGCAAGGATACCACGTAGGAACCCAGTTCCTGCCAGGAGAGTGATCCAGCATGAGCTCTCCACAGGCTGCAGCTTTCTTTGGGACACAGCAATGGGCTCTGGCATGGGGTCCTCTGTGGGCTGCAGGGGCCAGTCTGCACCACCACAGCCTTCACCTTCCCTGCAAGGGAATGACTGCCCCAGGACACGGAGGCTACACGTACAGGCTGGGGGATAGAGTCTGCTCAGAGAGAAATAGAAATGTAAGCTCTGCTGAATTTTACATGCAGCTAAGACATAGAAAGTGATCCCATTTGCTATCAGTGCACACAGTGACACTTCGTATATCCACATACATCATCCCTGAACCACATGGGAAAATTGGTAATTACACTGCATTGTCAATATGATTCACATTACTGTGGCACAGGCTCCTGTAAATAAAGGGGTATCTTAAAGTAACTGCTTCAGGGAGAGATACTGGTGGATAACTGGAGCAAAGTGCCAAATAACAAGATAAAGAACAAAGAGGTTAAGCAATGGAAACAATAACCACAGGCATGTAGAAGACAAAATTGATAGCTTAGGTTCTTGAAGGGGAAAACCAAATATAACTAAAGCCCTTCTTATCTGGGATGTTTAATGATGAGGTAACAAACCCACAGTTTTGACAGCTTTTGTGGTGAGAACTTGCCCTAGCAATGACCTTTTGCCCATTATAATAGTAAAAAACACACTCCTCGCTCAGACAGCCCTTGGCCACAAAAGGACCACTGAGCATGTGCCAAGACTTCTTGGGACATAATGCCTTTAAATCAGAGTGGGGAAAGGATGAACCAAGAGCAACTTTTCCCAGCTACTTAAGTGAGATATGCAAATAGCCTAAGGCTGTAACCCTATAAGTATGTCTGCTTTTGTGTGCCTTGTGTATAGCTCTGTGGATGTGCCACCTAGGTCTCCTTTCCACACAGAACTGTAAATAAATCAAACACCTCGACTGTGTGTGGATCCACTGCTTGCACGGTGGTGAAAGAACTCAGTTCAGGATAACAGTACCCCTCTATACTCCTTAACAAGTGCAATATTTAGTAGTCTGCTGACCTGGGCGACCTCTCTGTTGTGTTGAGTTCTCTTAGCTATGTCCTAAACCAGAACTGTTAACTTATCTCCTCAAATAAAACATTTGATCAAAATAATAAACATAACGTGCATGATCTGATCCTCAGGAAAAAATACAAATTTTTCAAAGAACTAATGTGTTCTCAGTCAGAGCTTAGGTTTGTATCCAGTGTGCAGGAACCAATAAAGACACAGAGTTGAGATCCACTTTTTAAACTTTAATTCCATTGTGGGCAGAAAGGGAAGCTAGGCGACAGTCCACAGAGCTCGCACACCTCTTTGGAGAGTCTGCAGGATTTTCTGCAAGCTCCAACAAAGAAGAAGTTGTGCAAAACTTGTTCATTGGTTAATTTAACTAATGCATTTCTCCTGTAAGCAATCCAGGAGATTCTTGGAGTGTGTCAAGGAGCACTTTTGCGTCCAGATATTGGACAAACCAACCGGAGGAGCAGTGGGCCTGCTGCTCACAAACACAGAAAAGCTCACTGGAGGCAGTCTGGGCTGTGGTGTCCATGTCCTTGTTGAGTTTGTGATCTTAAAGAATGTGGACCTGGCAAAGAGCCAAATCAGGATCCTGAACTTTAGAAAAGTAAAATTCCACTTATTGAAAGAATTAGCGGATGGGATCTGTTATGGGCGAAGGGCGATGAGTGATTTTCAGCAGTTAATTTTATTTGTAAAAATTAACTTTATTTAGTAAAATAAGAAAATAAAATAAAAAAGAACAGTAGGTAAACTTTATTAGGAAAATCAGTGTGTGACCGCAGCTTTAGTGACTTCAGCTCATTTGCCACATGCCCAAGTGATTTCAGCTTTGAGTGGAGGGCAGGCAAGAGGCAACAGCTCGGAAGCTGGGCGGCTTGGAGGGTCTGGGCCCTGCCAAGGCACGCATCGGCTGTGTGCCAAAGCCCCGTTTTTATTCACTTTTGGCTGGCTAAGCNAGGATCCCTGGGAAATGCTGGACAAAATATTTTGCTATGACCCCTAGCTTCGTTTTCATGTATGGGTATAAAGAAGAGCAACTTTTCTTTCATGGTTGAAGCACATTTTAATTTTTAAGAGTTATGTAAAAGGAAAATATTAAATAATTTCTAGTTTGTTTTTTTCTTATCCTTATTAAATCTAGAAATCATAACAATAACAGTATAATTATGTTTATTGATCCTATGTGAACAATGGGGTGACTTTCACAGGAATGAGCTACTTTCCTAATGAATTCTATCAGTATAGTAATCACTTAAATGCATACAGGCATTGCTTTTGCAATCAAAATTACCAAAGTCCTGAAACAGGAATCTAAAAAAAAAAAAGAAGAATGTATTCTAATATAACAAGCCAGAGAACAATATAAACCTAAATTTTGGCTGCAATGAATACATTGAAAAATACTTGAAAGTAAAATAAAATCTTGACAGAAACAATTTTACTAGTAAAAACTGAAAATAATGATGTGACAGAAAATGCACAGGTTATAAATGGAGTCACTTAAGAAAGGAGACCTTTTTTTAAAATCTTCTTACAGCTCACTCTTTACTGTAGTAGAAAACAGAACCAAAGATGAAGATTACATTTGCACCACTTTCTTAGAATGATTGACAATCATCTGTGTTGTGCTTTTTTTATTCTTTCAGGTGGAGATTGTTACTGACCTCCTGGGGGCAACTATCATTAATTACCCTGATATAATAGAGCCTGGCACAAAATTTTCTAGTTTTAATCACAAAAGAAGGAAAGCATTTTACATCTATTCTCACAAACTAATCTGCATACAAGCAATGTGAGATGGAAGACTGGAAAGGACCATGACCAACTGAACTGACATTTGTATATTTTATGATCTTCAACTACTACTTTAGCTCTTGACAGGTTAAATACTTGGACAGTATTTGAATGCCTAAAGGCAGTGACAGCAGGAAAGAGAAATCTTGTTATTTTCTTTCAGAAAAGTAGACTTGCTGTGCTTTGTGTTTGTGCCATCTTCTTGATTTTATTGAGAGTTGAAACTAGGTGTGCTCCAAGGTAAGTATTGTGCTGAAAATGTCTTTATCATGTGGGATGGTTAATTTCTGGTGGAATAATACCTGCTTTCCTTCTGTAATTTGCAAGAGTAAAGCCACCCTGGGAAGCTGGGGCCCACAATCAATGCCACACCTCAAAGGACACTTTAATTTATATTCAAAAGCTTGTCCTGTGAATAATAAAAATATATGCTTATTTAGACTAAGATGTTAAAAACATTGATAGATATTTAAACTATCACAGAAAATCAAAACAATGTTAATAAAATTGCTTCTGATATGACAAATGTGCTAAATGAAATTATTCAAATCAGCATATTTATTAGGGACCAATGATAAGAAAGTTCTTGTAATCATATTTGTACTATGTATAAACTGTTTCTAGCAGAATTTGTGTTATATTTATAATACTATATTCAGTTGCATTCTTATTTTACATGTGCTTTTCATGGAGAAATTGTCCAGCAGTATTTGCAGAATGATGAGACTCTTTAATGGCACACTGCTAAACCATACCTTTTATGTCATATTTCTACTTGTAGTCAAGCTTTCAAAAATAAAAAAGGATAATCACCCCCTCTTCTACCTGCAGACTACACTACACACTTTAATGTAGGGTTTTAAACACCAGTTCTGATGATTTTTAAGTAAATAAGTAGTTTATTCATTTTTACTGATACTTAGAGAAATCTACATGGTATGAGATCTTTTTGTATTAAATAATTGTAAAAGACAAGTGCTTGTGAGTAATGATTGAGTGGAATGTGAAGTTTGCTCCTGCTTGACAACAGAATGTCACTGAGTAGGCAGCTCCTCTACAAATATCTGTGAAAGTAAGACACTTGAATTAATAAGTTACTTAAAGAACAGAGAAAAGTACACCTACTCAATATCTTTTGATATTATTCAGGTGGCATTTGCTCTAGAGACTGTGGATTATATTTGACCTACTGTTGACTTTTAAGATTTATGTACAGTATCTCAGGAACAATTTAAAAGAGTGAGTGATGATCCAGGAGTCAGTGCTGGAATACTATATACCGTCTGGAGTTTAATTGCTGAAGTAAGTCTTGCCTAAGAAGTTTTATTCTAGGTTAGAGATTACTACAATGATCTTGGAGGAGTTCAGCTTGAAATCAAAATATTTTGAAGTTGCATACGTAGTAGTCCTGTGGTGAATTTCACAAGCCACAGGATTATTCTTCAAAGTATGATAATCTTTGGCTACAATAGAGATGTTAGTAATGCCATATTCCAGTTGCTTCTCTCTCGTGGGAACAGTGAATGTCAAGATGAGTAGCAAATGATTCTTCCACAGTTATTCCAGGTGTCAGAATAACTTTACAGACTAGCAGAAAGTTGTATCTTCTCCATACTTTTGAATCTGTGCTGGCAGAAAACTAATGCAGGTCAACAGCAGGTAGTTCATAATCAAAGGATGATGAATTAAAAACTAAGATGAAAATCCCACTAGCAGCTCCAATTGCAAGTACAGCTCCCAAGAAATTTGTTTAACATTGCAAAACAATTTCTCAGTTAAGTAGCATGAAGCTGCAAATAAATCCTTTCTTATATGAAGCAATAATGTTAAAACACATGACTAGAAAGAATAAAAAAGTCTATTCCTTTCTCTGAAGATGTATACTCACTCACACATTCATTTCCTGTGAATAAGTCTATTCTGTATTTATCTCTGTTACTTAAATTTTCTCAGTACATAGTAAGTGCATAATCTGAAAACTGCAAAAATGGACTTCTCAGGATCACTCTGTGAAGCAGCACACAATCCCATACTTTAGGCTCTAAACTGAAACTTCAGAATTTCCCAGTCTGAAAAAATAGAACTCATAAAAATTGTTTGTCATAATCTCTGTTGATGATGATGATGATGATTATTATTGTTTTGTTATTATTATACTCCCTGCAGTCAGAATCTCTCTTGAGGACTGCCTGTTACTGCTTCTGACACTACCTACTTTTTAGCAGACTTCTTAACAAGACACAAGAGAGAAGATGTACAATCAAATGAGGCTGGATTATTTATATGAATATGTGAAAAAACCTGTAAATTTAGATAGCTTCCTACTGAAGCTGATGTCCATTGTCCCTATCCCTTTTGGAATGTCACAGAAAAATACAGTATTGTATTCTGTAATTTCTCTTCCAGCAAAAAGTGTGTTTTTAAACCTGTTACTCTGATCCCATGACATTTCTCATTTTTATACTTTTTAAGAGCCACTTCATTCAATGCAAGTATTACTAACAGTTGGCAACTATTTACAATAGTTGCTAAGATACTTGCATAAAAGGAATTTAGCTTAACCTGACACTTTTTCATATTCTGCTATGTCAGTTGAACAATCCATACTCAGTTGCCAGGATTTATCTTTGTAATCAAAACAATTTGGAGCACCATATTAATGTGATGAGTTTTGTATATCATATGTTGCAAGACATATTCTGCAACTGAACATTTTTTCCATACTCCAGGGCCCTCAGCTTGCATTCAGTAATTCAAATATGGCACAATAATGCAACACAAAGCAAAATTTGCAAGGAATACTTACATCATAGGACAGACTCTCATTTGCCCACACCCAAACACAAAGAGCCACTCTCAAATAACCTAGTGGTACCCTCTGTCTATGAATTTTGGCACTATATAATACCTGTGAAGAGATTAGCTTTTCACTATCCTTTCTAGAATATTTAGGTTTGAATTACTTAGCTGCATTTACAGGAAATGGCCTGCCCTTTCTTCCTCAGCTGTTACATTAAACTTCTAATATTGTATTAAAGAAAATACGAAATGTCAAGTTCCTCTCAAAGACAAAAAGAAAGGTGAAAATTAAAATACAAATTAAATTCTATGGCACATAGACTAATTAGAATCTGACCCTAATATTCAGGATGTGTGCCATTAAATTAACAAATTAATACCTCATATTTATGCTTTGTATAAAAATCAGTTTCTCTGGACAATCCGGTTCAGAGAAAAATGCAGTTTTGCATAATAAAATCATCAAAGACAGACATCAAATACTTTCAAAGTACAGAACACAAACTCATTCATGTATTTCAAATACACTTCCTCCATACTTGTTAAGGAACCAAAATGCAAAAGATCATTTTTCCCCTTTATAGACTAGGATTCTACAGCTTCAAACTGTGTTTCCGTGCTCCTTTCAGATACAAAAACTTCTCCTGCACCATATCAATAAAGTAATTATACCTTAATGTTTCTCTTGTTACAAGGAATTGAAGCATTACATCGCCTTTTACCAGCTTCCTTGCTAGGACAGAATACAGAGGGATGTGTTTTTAGCTACAGTAATTACCTTAATTTTGTAGGAACATAAGATTGCTGTGTAATCGGCTATTACTAATGCAATTACTCTGAAGAAATGGCTCACAAAGAGATGTGTCAGGGGTGCTTCTACATCAGCACAGATTGAAGTAATTTAATAATGAGTCACATTTGGTCTCTGAAGTGGGTAATGCTGAATGGCAAATATCCACTCTGTAATGGAGATTTACGAAAGCATTATTTTGGCGTATAGTTACAGGAGAGCTACTGGCTTTTGCAAATTAGCTGTATACCTCTTCTTTTTCATGCATATAATTTATGTTATAGTTGAGGCCCCAGCTGGGCTCGGGGTGCAATTCTGTGAGGTACCTGCTCAGAAACTGGTATTCCTTACTCTTTCTAAAAGCCTGACTCGGAGTTTGCTGTAGTAAATGGAGAGACTTTGGGTGAGTTATGGACTCATGACTGATGGACTACAGGAAAACAAGGTGCAGGTAGGGGCCTGCCATCCCACTTCTAAGAGTCCTAATTCAAGAAGGCTCTTGACAACATGATTGACTTTATTATTCCATATTCACTCAAATATTTTCCTGAATCAAAGCCCTGGAAACTCAGTGAATATCTCAAGACCAGCCTGGAAGCATGTGGCACAGTGCAGAAGTGAACCTGGATCTCCAAAGTCCCTTTTCAGCTCCTTAGCCACAAACCACATACTTTCTATCTGTAATGTGCAAATAATGAGTAAATTTATTAACTATTAGCACCTCTCAAAAGCCCTGTCTGACATAGCTTAATTAGTTATGATTTTTAAAAAGCACTATGGTGAATAATGAAGACCATACATGCAAAGTTGCCCATGAGCTTTATTAATTGATCACAAGCAGATCTACAGAATGACATACACAGAACATTTACTTTTTTGTTTTGTTTTGTGGGGGGTTTTGTTTGTTTTGGGTTTTTTTTGTTTGTTTTGGTTAGGGTTTTTTTGGGCTCTTTCTGCAACTGAAAAAGCTTAAACCAATATCACCTGAACACAGGGATGAAATGATGACAGTTCTGTCATCCTATAAGAAATGACTGCTACCACGATCAATACACTATGATGGAATGCAATGAATACAGTAATTTTATATCAGTGCAAAGTTCATCCCTTTCAGCAATATTAATTCTTAAGGTGTGCATTCAGAAGGCCAGACTTGGCCAGTGTTAAAAGAACGGGGCGTGAGAAAGAATCAGATATTGTAGACAATGGAATGGCCAAACTTATTGTGAGGCTTTACTAACAGGACAGTAAAAGGAGAAATTTATAGATTAAAAATACTGAAAAGGAAGTATCCCGAATTCCCTTGGGGTGAAGACTGAAAAGACGGCGAAAAGGCACGTGTTGACTTACTGGGATCACTGGCAAAGGCTAGAACTCCCAAGCAAGGATGCACCCTCCCCACTTCCCACCCCACCACTGATTGGTGGCCTCCTGCCTTCACTCAAGAGCCGCATTTAAGCTCAGGCCTTGCTTCTCCCTGAGCCACTTCATGGATACCTTTGTGCCTGATCCTTGCTCACTGATACGAATTCCTGGTTTGACATCGTACTTACCTCATCACTATGGACTTGTCTGGCAACAAGCAGACTGTAGGCTGAGCTTCTGACAACAACCAGAGCTCTTCTGCTCTCCTCGCTCAGGTACCGTGCAGTTCGCTGGTGTGGAATTTAGGCACACAGGATTGCATCTTCAAAGCCAGTTCCTTATTGACAATAAGCAACATCTGTGATCAGTTTGAAACAAACCACAGAACATTTACTTCACGTTCTCCAAACAATTCCCAGCACTTTCTTATTTCACACATGAATCTAGAGATTAAAAACATTACCACGCCACAGAAAAAATCAGAAGCTGAGACCATCAACTAAATTGGCAGGACATTGAAAAAAATATGATCCTCACAGAAAAGCATTTTAAAAAAAAATCCCTGTCTCATCTGGTTGAAAATTCTTTTACAATATGAGAGTGTGTTTGACCAATTCAAGCTTAAGCTTTTAAACAGAATTATTTAATATCTCTAGGACAGAGAACACATGTGGCCTGCATTTTGCCTCAGTACCTGTTAGTGTTCAGTACTTAGAGGTCCTAAGAATGACATATCAAGGAGAAATAATTTTCTGAGGGCCATAGGTGACTAGTAAAAGCCCCGAAGTATGAGATTCATGCAAGGACAAATAGCATAACCTACTGTCTTTCCTTTCAGAATCCTCTGAATACACCAATACATATAGACACCCAAAACCTTGTACCACACGTAAACAGGAAATCTGTTTTAATTACACAATTTTTGAAGTTCCATTTTAAAATAGTTCAGGTTCCTGGCTTACACTGTCCCGTCTGGAAGAACATTTCAGAACCTCACTCTTTGAATGGTTAGGAAAACTTACTTTCCATTCCCAATTTAAGTGATATGTATCAACTATCTTTAAGTTTCTATCCCTCTTCAACGTTTTCCCCTGAATTTAGTTTTAAAGAGGAATCATATATCCGCTTACAACTTAATTTGCCTAGACTAAATCAAACTCCTTTGTTCTCTCCACCTAAAGACAGATACTCCCTTCTCTCACTCGTCCCAGGAGACTTTGAGGACTGCATCTGTTCCAAATTAAGTTTCTTTTTCTTGAGCACAGATGACCGGAACTGTACACAGTATTTCAAATGGAGATTTATCAGCATTTTGCAAAATAATACAATACAAACATCTTCCCCTCTCTACTAAAAATATACTTCCTAATATTCCCTAGAACAGTAGAGAGATTTTTCATCACTGTATAATATGAACAAATACTGGTAACTGAGGGTGACCTTTCAATTCAGCATATAATTCACATTTTTCTTATGTCTCAAAATGATGCAAAACTAATCTAGAATTAGAAGCTATTTCTTACACCTTGTTACTTGACTCCAGCTCTTCCTGAGGTGTGTCTCTCATACCTCTATTTGCTTTTATGTTCCTCTGAATGCTGCTTTTTATTAAAATTTGTGTTGTTTTGACATTCACCTTTTTCTTCTTCTGTCCATACATGTCAGCTTGTCATGTCAGACCATGTAGTGTAAAAACAGAAGGGGGGTCTCCTGTCAGAATGTGTTGCAATATTTTTAATCTATATATTGAAAGGGAAACATTTAATCCCTAAGAACCTTAAGAATAGTTGACTAAATTTGATGACACCTGGTCTAATCAAACAGGGACAAACTCCAAACCTAACTAATGGGGAAGGCATCAAATAGCAGCTTTCAATTTTTATGTAAATATCTCATGGAGCGGATTGTATTGTGTTTTCCTTCTCTCATTCAATATATATTATATCTCATATACATATATATGAGAAACTCCATTCTTCACATAACACTAATTCCTTACCAACCCATACCCTTCAGTAAGTTCTCACATACCACACTACAACATCCCTCAGCTGAACTCCATGATTATGAGCCAAGAGAGACCTCTTAGAAGTGTCTGAACTTCTAAATTTCAGAGACCTCTCTGAAATAATCTTACTGTGCTGACCTCCGGTTTTTGCACCAAAGATCTTGATCACAATTGCCAATCCTTTAGAGTATTGTCTGATAATCCTGTAGGGAAAACATGAAAAATTCTCACTGGATGAGAATATTTGCTTTAAACAACTTTGCAATTGAACACATCAAAATAATCACTATCCTTACCTACTTGTTATTTTCAGATGAGACTGACACACTGCCAGTTTCAAAGTGGTCTTTGTCTTTTACCTGCAAGCTTAAAATGTAAGTAGTTCATGGTGTTATGAATGCATGGCTCTGCCCATTTTAAGTTCCTGCTAGTTTCCTCAGAAACATGAATATCATATATTTCTGATACACATATTGAGAAACTGAACAAGTTATAAAGTAATGTGAAAAGAAGAGCCAAGAACAGCACAGTGGCTGCTATAGAGAGCTATCCATGCTTCATCTCTTACTGATCCCTTTCCTTTTATTTGCTGGGCCCATGGTTTCTTTCACTGGATGAGGCAGCAGTGACTGAAGGCAATTCTGCTTAGTTCTTCTTGTTCACCTGAACTCATTTGAAGAAGCTCCATTCCTTAGTATCTCATTTCAAAAATCCTTGTATGAACCAGAAAGGCAAATCATCAATTTATTTGAAAGGCTATTTCCCCCTTTATATAGTACCAACATGTTCTGGTTCTATTCAGTTAAAGTTTTCTTTCTCCATCTTTTCTGTAGAGCTGCAAACCTCTCAACATCCTTAAGACTGAATTTCTGGGGCCCTTTCCCCCAAAACAGTTATCACTTTTGTTATGAAACCAACTTTTCTTTAGTACAAGAGTGCTACACTTAGTTACAAAAACAGATACATATTTCCTACCTGACTGTTTCAGGAAGAAATACATGACTGTGCCAGTGTTGTTCTCAAAATAATTTCACCACTGACTGCAAAAACCATTATTTGTCAGAGCTAGTTTTAGCTTTCTTTATTGCATATATATAACCCTCTTTGAAAGAGTTTTTCAGTTTGTTAACAATTACAGGCATTGCTTCTGCCAGGCTTGTCTATTACAATATATATTAACTAATACTGCCTTTTTTTTTTTCATTTCCAGAATATAATTACAATCCTAGTCACCACAGAGCCTGGGAGTGTTTTTGCACCTTGGAGTACTTTTGCAGACTGAATTTTTACCATCTGAAATATTAAAAAAAATGTTAAATCACACCAGTTGTATCTCTCTATAATGAAAAAGATAATTAATTTCAGCTTTTTACATTCAGCAGTTGGGTTTTTCTTGCTTCAATGTAAACTCTTTGCATTCTAGTGCCATGTATTTTTTATTATCAAATTGATATTAATGTCATTTATGCCCATTTCATTTATACAGTTACTTCAAAATTTACACGGGAAATGCAGAAACCTTCCCTCAAGGCTTCTTAGCTGACACCCAGGGGGAAGTCTCGGCATTATTTATAGTGTTTTTAACAGAGATGAGGGCCCAGGGATGTTGCCCAAAGCTGGAGCTCATGTCTTCTTCCTTCATGTCCCTTACTTGCTCTTTGTATCTCCCCTGTGCACTCCTACCTTTATTTTTGGCAGTAGAAATTTCTTACCATTCCCACTCTGACTGTATTTTAATCCTCTGTATTATTTTTAAAGTTTTGTGACTTTTTTTCCTCTCTATTATTTTCCCCACCACTTAACTAGTCTAAAGTTTATGATTTTTCTTATTTTTTTTCCCCCTCATCATTTGAGCTCATCTCTCTTTTTGGCTTAGTAACTTGACACTTTATATTATGGCATTGTCTCCTGCTGTGTGTATTCAAATTAGGATGTATCTGAAGATGCGATTGTATTACATGAAATTCAGTTTTTCAAGAATTCTACCAGTTCCTCTTCCAATGTATTTATCTTTTTCTACTCCTGTAATAATTTTAAATTTTAATTTCTGTTCTTAATTTCTACCTTTAATCCATGTCTATGTTACTAGTCCCAAGTCTAGCTTCTTTTTAACTAGTGTTAATCTTACTGAAACTCATCCCTACTGGGAATTTTAGTGAGTTGATTTCTAAGATTTGATTTTAAGGAATGACTTAGCAATACAGGCTTTTCTTCAAGCTTTGCTTCCTTATGGAAGCTACTGACCCTTCAGCCTCCATGGGCTCTTCTGATTTATGAGCGCATAGTAACCCTATCTGGGGACAAATTCTTTTCAAGATGATGCCTTTATGTAGGTATTAATTCCCAAACCAAGAGAAATCATCTTAGGAACTGAAGGGCCCAGGAAGGGCTGAGATGTACAGATAGTGCCATATGACTTACGGAGCACTTTGAGAATCCATTTTCCCCTGTGGCCTCCAGCAACCCCCAGCAGCAGTTGTGGAAGACAAAGATATAAAATGCAATCCATTTACATGTCAACCACCAGTAGTAAAAACCCCTCCCTTGCATTAAATGAAATTTTAAAATAGCATGGAATCTCATCTGCTGTACTGACAAGAATTTTTCATGCATCAATATGACATGGAGAATAATTTTATTATTTTAAGTATAAATGTGCAAAACACCTAAGAATATATTTTTAATTTAGCACAATTTCTAACCCCAAAAAGCATTAATTTTTATATTATCTGTCAATTCACTTAGATGATAATTTTTTTCCTTTTCCAGAAACATGTCAGGAAATAACTTACTTTGTTAGAGAAAAGAAAGTCTGCTACTATCTTAACAGTGGGAAGAGGAAGAAATGTCACAGAGAAAATGTCCACATAAGAAAAATGAATAATTAAAGGAAAGCTATTTCAGCATTTAAGGGAAACTGGATTGCAAATGTAGGATTCAGCAAATTTAAATTCTAAATGCTATGTAGCTAAAAATTTTCCAAACTCAAACTCTTGTACTTTACAACAGGGTTAAAAAGAGAGCCATCTTCTTCCTATTTTTTATGAGGCTCACGTGTCTAAGAAATAAAATATTGAGCAAAGCCTGCTATGGTTTTATTTTCCAACACTAAATACCAAGCATACTGGCAACATTGCTTTGTTTTCAAACAATTTCAAGACAACATAAATATTTTTGCCAAAACAGAGAAGACCCAAAGCTAAACTTAGTATATTATTACTTAGTAGGTTTGTCTACAATGGAATTGCATTACAATTCATAAATTAACCAAACTAAGATAGCGAATTTTTACTCATTTTTTACTAAATCTCCCCCCACATAAACATCCAATGAAGTAATTTCAAATTAAACTTGCATTAAAGTCTAGGTAAAGACTGAAGATTTATCCAGGAAAGTCCTAACTACAAAGAAAATCTGTATTAATAAAAGGTACACTAAATTATAGTATTAAGTTACTCAGAAAAATGCAGGGTGTGGTGCTGGCTTCACTTACAGCAGCATAATTCAGAAAGAATTCAGCTGATGTCAATGAAATTATTCCTATGAAAGTTCAAAGTAAGATCATTAAATAGCAAAATTGTGGAGACCATGGCAACATATCAATATGAATATTTATTGGCTTTATAATACATTAAGCATTATTCAATTTTCAGTCCTTTAGATTTTAATTATGCACAGAGGATCTGGGATAAACAGCTCCCAGATTCCTCCATGATCATCTGCTCAACAAGACAGTTGGAGTAACATTTTTTGTCTGCCTCTTCAGCTTGAAGAAGGAGACAAGCATATGTATTACTTTCACTTCTTCCAAATACATGTGCACAGGCTGGTTGCCTAACAGAGAAAAAGAAACTACTATGAAATACCTCTATTTTAAATTTACAAAATAATTCAAAAGACAAACTGCAAAACTCAACTTGAGTTGGGACACACAGAGCCGAATCAGAGTAGCTGCACTGCTATGGCAAGATCCATCCCTGTAGGAATTTCACTGTTCTACACTGAACAGCTTCTGCTTCTAACAGATTGCTTCTGAGTTTCTTCTGATTTATCACATGAAAGACTGCGTTCTCACCACATAATTAAACTCTGCCAATTCTGCTCAATGGGTGCAGACAAAGGTTAAACAAGAAGCCTCTTACTCCATCTGCATGCAATAGTCAGAGCCTCACGTCCAAGCAAATGTGCTCAAAAGGCTAAGGCAGGGTCTAGGAGGTACTAAATGTAGTATTCAGTCACAGGAAACAGCACCAAGTGCTTCAAGGATTCCCTGGATGGCACCTTAGCAGCTTTGCTTTGAATAAACTCTTGAAACCACTAGTCGTTAACACTAAGTCATTCCACTACAATAACACTGTAAAAGGATTGTGTGATTCAAGCAGAGGTATAACTTGGCACCATCTACCCCATCAATACACTGCCAGTACCAGAAATTATTAAAATATACTAAAAAGTATCACCAGAAAGTATTTTAAAAATTGAATTAGGATAAGAATTTCAAGGTAATGGTTGATGCAGAGAAGCAATGAAAACCCTGTATAGAAACTGAAAATTTTAGAGCCTGGAACAAAGTTCCCTAGAATCAATTAAGAGATGGTTTAATCAACTTTAATTGTTTATTAACATGTGCTTCTATTTATTAGGTAAATGACTATAAACCAACCAAAACCAGAGATCAGGCTGCATCTGTGTTAGAAATCATAACATGAGGATAGTTTAGTCTTAGAATATTTTACAATCCAAATTGCCAAGACAATATTGACAGGAGCTGGACCAAAGGAAGAAGAGATGGAAAAGAAGCACATATATAAACATGTTTATTAACTGAACACCATAAATATCAATCACATACTCTTCTTAATACTTCTCTGGTGAAGGTTTTGTCAGAAATCAATGCACATGGGAAAATTCAAGAAGAGAGGAACTGAAGGAAATATATAAACTGGCTAAGGAGGGAAAACAGGTTGAACAAAATATGTGATCAATACATAAGTAACTGCTGTTTTCTAAGCAGAACTAATACATATATCCCTGAACTTTGTAGTCTTAAGGGATAGTTACAGTCTCAGCTTTAGCTATTTTTTAATTTATAGAAACAATACAGCAAATGCTATGCGAAGTGATTCCTTGTATATAAGCCATCTGTCCTTTTAGTCCCTATTTATTGGATACTTATGATAATGATTATACAAACACTTAATGAATTCAGAACAATGAATTATGCAGGCTATTTCCAAATATTCACCCATGTTTCTTCAATTTTGGTAACATTTTGAATGTTGATGTCAAAATTGGGCTGTTTCCTTCATTAATTCCAAGGTCCATGTAGTTTCACACATTCAACTACTTTTATTCATCTGGACTTTCTTCAAGATTTTTTCAACCAATGCATTTACATATAGAAGGACACAAAATTTTATCCTGGCAAATGTCGAATACTTACAATAAAAAACACATAAATTTTAAATTAAACATACATTTGAACAACCATTTGAGTCATACCACCAGGGACTTATTCCAGATGTGCTTGTGTCGGACACTTGGAGCAAGACCATCGGTATCAATAAACTAAGGAATCAAGACAGGTTTTTCTTCCATGAAATCTCTGTGAAGGTTGATGTTCTGTACAAGGACAAATCATTTTAGCTGATCAACTTCAGCCACATTCAGTTCTTTAAAGAAATGACAAGAAAAAGACTTTGCCTCCTATGTTGAAAAAGCTTTATTATGAAAAACATAAAGAAAGAAGGCAAGTGATTCTTTTTTATCTTCTGCTAGTTACACAATGTGAAGGTAGTAACTGACCAGAGGAAAGTTCACCTGACTCACTCACAATAAATCTTGAGGATATTCTGAGCACTTCCAATTACATCCTGTGTTATGGGGACATTTAGTTTCTCCTAGTTTCCTTTTCCCAATCTGAAAGTTTCTGGGTTTCTATCAAGACAGACCTTAAGCAAAAACGGCTAGATTATGAGAAGTTCAAAGAAATGTTTGTAAACACCTGAAGGACTGTGATTCAGTGTTTAACAAAGAAGTTCTGACTCTCCACTCTCACTATTGGTGGCATGAAGCCATTGCATACGAGACCAGGAATTAAATTAAAAGATTCCAGAACACTAAGGCTTTGGCTACACTACAGAAAGGAACAAAAGTTTAAGGAATAACCCAAAGGGCCTATCTACTGGTCTCAACGCTCCTTTTGTTTCACTGCTGATATTGCTTTCATCAGAAATAAAAAGTATTCAGTGAAGAAAGAACTCTTGCATGCATGGTTACATACATCTCAGAATTTTTCAATGTATCCTGTTTTATTAATGGCCCAGTCCAAAGCTCACTGAAGTCAGCACTGGATTGCAACCACAGGTTTTAACCAGTTCCCCCCAAATCCTTGCACTGCCACAGACTACTAAAAGTCAGGCTAAAGAGGTAATAGACACTTTATGTGCAATATTTACGCATGGCATAGTTTTTAATCAGAGAAAACCAAGATCTATTACGCTCCACAAGATGTCAGCTACAGCAGTGAAAGGAGTGCATAGACACCGGCAACCCCATCAGCTGAACTCCAGGTGAGCATCTGATTTGGGAACTAGTTGTCCCATACTGAGAGCAAAAACTGCTGTGGCTTTGACTGGTTGGATGTGGCAAAGCTCCAGCTCCAATTAGATCATCATCTTGTACAATCTTGAAATGATACAAAGAGTCCTGGAGAGTTGCATAAAAGCAGCACAAAGCCACGAACATATCCTTAGAGCGTGACCAGTAGGATAAGGCTTCTCATTATCAGTCTAAAACTTACAAAACGTAACATGTGCGTGAGATTATCACCCAGGTTTTGCAGTTTGATATACACAGAAAAAATGAGACCACATGTTATTCTTCATTCCAGTAATAAAGTCAGTCTTCACTCGTGCAGGGTTCAGTGTCACAGCCAGGAGAGCCAACTTAGCATTTGCTGCATGAGTCAGCCAGAAAGACTTGACTGTTTTTGTTTCCCCCTTTAATTATTGTCTGACTTTGGGTTACAATAACTTGCCTTTCAAGTAAAAAACTTTCTGAAATTAAATTTGGGGCTAAATACTTCCTTTCAAGAATAAAAATTATTATTTAATTAACACATCACTAGTTTTAACCCAAAGTTCTTTAAAAGGAATGAAAGACACCCCTGAATTTCTTTATGCAAGAATAATAGAGAGACAACACTTAGCTTAATTTGGGTTAAAAATAACATATTGCAAATACTGTAACTAGTGGGAAAAAAAACACTTTATTTTTCATATGTGAAGCTCATACCAATGTATCTGTACATTTTCTTTCTTTTTTTCTTTTACTTTTTTTAACCTTATTGGCTTTTAATCACTCAGTGTCATGAACTCAATTGCTGTAACAGTTACTGAAATTGCAGATGTTGCAAAAATCACCACTGGCAAAGCAATCACAGTATCTATGATTAATATGTAAAATAACATAAGAAAATATTACCTGGTTTAAATGTACCTTTTGAAACTTAAATTCTACTTCTAGGCAGAATGTTCAGTTTCTACTAATGAAAAAGGTTCATTACTATGTAATTTAATCATATCCAAATCTAGGCAAAGAGCTGCTCTCTCTCTTTCAATTTTATACTTTGTGAAATACACCCAGTCTTTCAATGAATCAAATTTTTGTGTATACATATCTGTGCATACTATTTATGTATGACAGCAGCAGCAACACAGAGAAATTATATTTTACTATACAGCATTTGCATTCTACATAGGATTCCCCAGATATATTTGTAGATTCTCTTTTTATTTTTCATACTATGGATTATATGCAGTCATCTATACCCCTGCACAAAAATCGGAGCTTGTGTGACACAAGTTTACACCAGCTGTGAATCCTTCTAACTCAGTATCAAATGAATAATTTTTAACACAGGAAAAAATATACAAATACAACAAAATTATTCTATAGTTTTGAAACAATATATACTGGTGTTTGGTTTTTTTTTTACACCAATATTGGTGCTATTCAAGAAGTGTGGCCTGAGAGATACATCTGAAAAAGAATAAGCAGTCTATAAATTCCCTCTATCCACCAGCTGCTGCTGCCTGGGACAGGTCTGCTCTTAGTCATACAATTTAGAAATGGTGTAGCTGCAAAGCTCTCTCACCTTTCACACTGGGGTTGCACCTGCTTCTTATTTAAAAGTGATCTGCAATTAAATACTATAAAAGGAATACCATTAGTGTCAAAAACACAGGCTAAACACATGCTAATTAGAGTCATAAACATATCAATTAACTTTTTTGAGGCAAATGAACAGCACAATTGCATTGATACTAAGAAACTTGAATTACAAGAAAAACGTGTAAAAAATCCTAATGGAAGAAAATATTCCCTTTCTTTTGCCAGAAGTCAATATGCTTTCCTTTACCCAAAAGAGTCTTAAAATGGTTCATAATCTATATAATACCAAATACAAAGGTTCACAACTGGAACGGGCAAAAACTGTCCCCATAGAGGTATTACAGGGCTGTCCACATCTGTGAAGAAGATATTCACCTGAAGAGAGCAGATCAACTGACAGTGTATAAAGTTTCATTTATGTATAAATGTTTCTTGAATTGAGCATGCAGGCAAACCGATATTTTCAACTTCTTTTGATCATTTAAAAATCCCAAAAATGAACAAACAAAACAAACTCCTGAGGCTGTCTGTGCTCTGGTTGCAGTTTTTCCTACAATTTAGTTTTGAATCTAAACCTATCTAAACCTACTCTGCCATAAATAGTGTCAACGAAGGACCCAGAAGTTTTCTTCCTAGCAATGTCTTTCTCAGTGCAAAAGAAGCCAAGAATAAAAACCTGACCAGATGAAAATAGCCCTAACAGAAGAATCCACCACCATTTTGTCAGCTGGGAATTTGAGCATAGGATGCTTTTACTCTTCGACATGAGGTGCATCTAGATTCAAATGCCATAGATTTAAAAAAAAAATTATAAGAAAGATGCCAGAAACAAATAAATACATTTATCCTGAGTTTTTATTTTACAAATTTCCACAGCTCTGTGGAACAGAGGTCTTTAGCTTATGAAAAAAAACCACTAAAAACCCATGGTGAAAACCACAGCTGTCAGAGTAAGTCTTTGTGTAACTCCTGGTGAGGGAGTGCAGAAAATACACGAGCACCTAAGCCTATGCAGAAACAAGCAACCACTGGCCATTGTAAGATTACAAGATGAATCTTAAACTTGTATTTAGTTCCTTTCCATCTAAGGAAAGGAAAAAAACCCAAAAAAACAGGAAAGCAAAGGACAACTTCACTGTGAAGCTAAACAGTCCCTAGAAACTTTTAATTTTGTATTCTAATTCTTTTACTTGCTGTGAAGATGAGTAAAAAGAAGAAACCTCGAGCAAATAACTAAAAAAGATATGCCAGCACATTCCTCATCAGCCTTTTCTTCCCTTGCATTGCAGCAAAGGAAAGAGAGTTTGAGTTTTATAAAGGAATATGACCTTTAACTCAAATATGCCTGGTTTACTCTTCTGGTGGCTTCTGACAAATATAAAGCGAACAGGGTCCATACCTGGAGCATTTGTTGAGTCACACTCAGAACCTGTGGCTATTGAGAGCAATATCTCTGCTTGAATGGTGCTTAACGTTAAACAGCCTTGGTTTTGCACTGCCATCAAAATAAAAGACCATATAAAATTAAAATAATAAATAATGCAATAAAGCATGTAAAAATATTTTTGAGAAAGCTATATTCAGGCAAAGAAACACTTCTGTAAATTAAAACTAAAATACACACAAATCCTTTTTTGATGATTAAATGAAAATGTGTTATTCCATTTAGGTTGCATTAACTTTAGGACCTCAGAAACCACTTTAACAACCGAGAGCACTACAAGTTCACATAATTATCTAAATATGATTGAGAGGTTCTGAATCCCAAGTCCAAAGTGTACCCATAGCACTCAACGTTGCTCTTCATTTATAGAGAAACAGTGTCACTTGGTGGCAAACGAGGGTAAATGCATATGTATGCAGGGGCTTGTGCTAAATGTGTTTCATATAGAAAGTAATCTCTATATTACAAGCTTTCAATAATGTCAACATATCCATTACATCATTCTTATTTCACTGGAGGCCTAGTAATTTTTCAGTTATAAAATGAAGTGGTGGTATCTACATTACCTTTGGCTCATCTCCCCCTGTTGCTGCTTAAGGGCATAAACACATGAAATTGCACACTAAGAATCTGTGATATACTATGACAGACTAGAGATAATTTTCATTTTTACTGTACCCAATTGAAGTTAATTATCTTGGTCATGATACTCAGGAATTAGAGGAACTAGTTTTAGGTTTTGTGTGCCATAACTGCTTATACAAAGTGTTTGAGCACCTACTTCCAACTGGCAGACATCCTGGAATCAATAACTAATGATTAGTTTTAGTCTAAGAAACTAAGAAAATTCTAAGCATAGATATAAAGGCTTTCATAAGAATACCACTCGTCCTACAAAGCTTCATAATCACAGACTGTAATTTCTCAAAGAAATAGATCAATGACCGTTAAGATGTTTGCTTTCTGACCCTTAATTATAATCCTTTCGGAATCACCTATTGAGATCTAACATTGTAGCTCCCCAACATGCCATTGTAACTATTTATATTTCAGTTGATTTATTTAGTTGTGCTTTTAAATTGAGACTTTTGCTTTGGATGAAGTAATCTTCACATAGGGGTTCTGGGTTTTTGTTTCCAGACATTAAATAGAAAGCAACATGTTATATATATAAATATACATACATATATGCATACATCTATACAAAAATTAGCGCTATAGCTAGATAAAAGTTATACTGTGAGTTCAAGGAAGAGACTGTCTTATTATTCTTGATATGGCACTTACTAAGTGGGACTTTCCATGCTAGTGTGGTACAAATTAGATAATTTTTCTCTAGCATATAATTTTGTTATGAATTACAACATGTAATTACCACAGGGTTGGAATAATTTCTGTGTGAACATCTGGATTCCTCTGCTACACTGTGCAATGCAGCCAGAGTCATCAACATTTGAACTCCGAAAA
The DNA here is from genome assembly GCA_013396755.1 of Sclerurus mexicanus. NCBI lineage: Eukaryota > Metazoa > Chordata > Aves > Passeriformes > Furnariidae > Sclerurus > Sclerurus mexicanus. Next base: position 67,256 of record VWZF01001537.1, on the reverse strand, counting down.
ACTGCCGTGTCTTGGTGATTCTTGGTAATGTTTACTAAATACCTCTCACCTCAGCCTGAAATATAAAGTTTTAAATCTTAACTTTGGAACCTACTTTAAATCCCAAGCAAACACAATAAATTTTAAAATTTATCTGCATAAATCATGTATTTTAAAGTAAGGATCATATTCACATCTAATACTGAGAATAGTTTACTTGTGAATGGCAGAATGACTTTTGTTTATATTTCAAGTAAAAATATTCCTGAAGAGTAACAATGAACAGTAACATACTTCACAGCAACAATTGCATTCAGTGTCTCCAATATCATGAAGCATCATCTGATTTCTAGCCGGCCCTGAAGAAGTTAGGCAATAATCAGCAAATTATGTAAAACAAGAATCCATCTTGAATTACATAACTTGACTGAGGATAATTGGGGTTTAGTGTCAGAAGCAGTCATTTGAGACTGGATTGCAAATTCATCTACACCTATAAACCATATTGTTCCAAAATGAACTACTGTGTTATGGCATTCCATCATAGATATGGTGCCATTCGCATTTGTTGAAAATCAATTTTTTACCCATCGTGCCAATCTATTAACTCATTACAGTGTCATCTTCACAAAAGTCACACTTCCAGATGAAGTCTTGTCACACACTTTGAACACCAAATGGACAGCCTTGAAAAACCTGTTTATAAAATTCCAGTAGCTTTCAGAACTATATTTCACTAAATATCTGAATTTCGATAATTCACCTTGTACATATTTAGGAATTTAAATTTGAAAATCCAAGCATTTTAAGAGAATAATTAAGTTGCAAAGAAATCTCTCCACAGGCAAGGAATGCTGATGTTAAAGCCAGATTTGCATTCTCAGCTCTGTTCTTTTATATACTCTGCACGTGAAAAAGAGGCTCAAATACTAATCAGCTGCCCAAGGTTATTTGGTGCAGTCCCGTGAGGCAGTTTGTGTTCAGGGTGCCCCAGGAGAGGCACTTCCTCACTGTCCTGAACTGGAAACCACTATTTGCCAAGTGGCAGAGAGGAGCCAACTAGGTCTGAGCTCTGAGGAACAGAAGTGGGCAAAAATTCCAGATGCTATTTTGTCTTCCTCCATAAAACACCAGTGCAGGAATTCTATGGAGCAGGATTTTGCTTTTTCTTTCTTTTGTGATGCGATCAGATAGGACAGTGTTTGAAAGTACCTTTTACCCTCTGGCACTTAGAATAAATCCCATCTTAGACATTCAGTGGTCAGACAGATTCTCCCAATAATAATAAAATCCTGCATGCATACTTACTATTTCATCATACATAGAAGCACTAGTCTGAGGCAATTCACAGATATCACCAGAGTATTTTAGTACACAAAATAAAACATGTCTGGTTTATAAAAAGATCAGTGTTTTATATCAAGAACTCCATTCAGCATCAATAAAAGGTTTTGATGTCACTACAGCATTACATTCTTGAGAAATAAATATTTAATATTCATTTGTAACAGACTTGTTTGGAAAAACAGACTTCAGTTTGGGTCTTTGATGTCTTCAAAACAAAACCATTTATTCTTATCTGCAACTGGAGGTATGAATGATAGGAACACTTGCAGAAAATAATTTTTTACTTATAACTATTTTATGTATTAAATGATTCATTTTTAAAAAGCCAAATGAATAAACAAAAAAACCCTGACAAAGTAACCATGAAAATGTGAAGTTATTTACATTTTCATGACATAATTAAGCACATAAATGCTGTAGCCTATTCAGCTTTATAGCATTATATACCTTTAATAGTATTTGTTTTTTTCTGTTCAGTATACAGTTCTTGTACAAATCTAATGCATTTACAACTATAACAGAATCATACTTAGTAATTGCATTTGTATTTTCAAAAACAAACCAAATGAAGAGAAAATGGAACAAAGACAGAAAACAACTGTTTTCGAGTTTTAAGTTAGAATTTAGATTGATTGAACTCAACAGTCTGCTCTCCACCTGTGTGTGCTGTGCTTCCTCTTTATATAACATAGACAGCAGTATAGGAAGGTACGTAAGCAACATAAAACTAATCAATTAACTTTATTTCAATAAAGTTATAAGCCGATCAGAATTTTGTTTTAGTACCTTCAAGAAACAAGGCAGATTAAGGAAACATTCATATGTAGTGTGATAAACTGTAAGGACATTAGGAGGTGAGCTGGTCAGAAAGATTTTTCTAAATCTCATTTTTAGCTCCTTGTACAGAGATTAACAAACTTTCATTATCTCCAATATGACTTTGAAGGAAGCAACTGTTGCATTTTAATCATATCTTTATTACCTAGAGGTTTCCACCAGTCTTTTGAATCTTATTAACAGTTCAAAAGACTGAAGGTCTCAATTATTAAAGAACTACTGGTAACATTGAGCATGTTTGTAAACAACCTTCCAAGCCAGGGACACTTTTAAACTGTAACCATAACCTGAAATCTGGAAGAAAACCAAAACATATAAGGTAAGTGTCAACAACACACTTCCAGCATCTCAGGATGAAATGCCACGGGTAAAACACACTGGGCTGGGTAGTGCAGCAGTGATTTCTGTGACAGGAGGTTTCCTGCACAGGCAACCCTGCAGCTTCCACTGGGCTTATATACCCAGGGGAATACTGCAAGGGAAAATCAACCAAAGGATTTTTGTGAGTTTTGGCGCTTTTTTTAAAGGCCCTTGATTTTTAAAATTGAGATAAGCACTGTTTGTCAAAACATTTACATGGAAAATATGTCAACAGGTATGCTCAGTTATTTCACGATAGCTTCTCAAAGGAAACCTCAGTGCCCCTCTAGAAACAGCCACAGTGCAAACTCCAAATTTCTTGAACTCTGCCAGACTTGGTGCTGTGACCCTAGGGATGTGGGGCATTAAGACTAAATAAACCTCATCTATCCTCTCTGTGTCACTGTTGCCACTTGCCAACAGTGCAAGCCAAAGCACCTCTACCCAGAGTAACACAAGGTCACCGTTAAACAGACAGGCCAATATCCACCTGCACTGTCATCATTACTATTTCTGGATTTAGGCTAAGGCCAACATGGGGAGGGTCAAGGTCCCCATGGGCCCTGAACTAGACCGGGATGTGACAGCTCTCTGTAGATTCAGGTCTCTCTGACCTATATGCATCCACCAACACTGGCTCTAGGACCTGTGCAGCCCTCCTGCTCCTCACTCCGATGTCCAGGGCAGAAAGGGAGGTGACAAGCTCCACTTGGGGTCCGTGCCAGGTGCTCAGCAGAGGGCACAACCCTGGTTCTACCCCAGGCAGTTCACCTTCCCCTGGATGGGCAGTGACAGCCACGCACCAGCATGTGAACCTTTAAAGGGTAAAAAAAATATCCTCATTAACTGTCTCAAAGTAGTGCTGTTATAATGATATTCCAAGGGAGTTACTGGGAATCTTCAGATTAGACAAATAGCAGTTTAACAATGATAACTTTCTGTACCTGAACTAGTTGTCCACTGCCTTACCATTCCTGTTCTATAAATTATTCGCTGGAAGACTCAAATCAGTGCCATCCAATGGCTTGCAGACACACTTGAACAGAAAGATTCCAGCAGTTAACTAAATCTCATGAAAAAAAAGCTCATCTGAAGAAAGATCTATATGTTATTTCTTCTTTCTACTGACCCTGAAAGGGAGAATCATTCATTAACACATTCTCTATTGACTAGCAAGACATGTTTAAATCACTGCTAAAATAAACTGAATAGTCCACGACTGCTGCTCCTAACTGGATTTAACAGCAATGATTTCACAAGTCCAGAAACTGCACCAAGGGAGCTGGGTAGAAGATAAAAACGGCATTAAACACTGTACAAAGTAGTGGTAATTGTGAAATTTTATTTCATTTTTTGAAGTCACAGAAGGAAGTAGAAAATAGAAACAAAGTGTTGGATGTAAATAACCAACAATAGATGTAGAGTAACTAAATAAGATAAAAAACCCCCTCTAGCTTAAATTAATATATTTTACATGAGAACACAAGTGGTACAAAGGCTGAATTAGAACCATGATTTTCAAGGTCAAGCACACACTTCCCTAGTCCCTCAAAAGACTCAAGCCTTAAAAGAATATGCAGTTGGGAATGGTATTAATGCTGAAGAATGGTACCCTCTAAATGGGCTTAATGCTTTCTTAATTTCTGCCAAGAAACAACTGAAATAATAAATTTGAAAAATATGCACTTGAGGTATTTCACCAATTTCTAATGCTATTTAATAAGCAGAAAAATTTATTATCATTCAACCTGACTTTTACCAACTACTCAACCCCAACTGTGAGCTCTTAAATCACTAATTGAGAATTAATGATTCAAGGTCTTAGTAACAAATTAGTAGTTTTACTGGAATATGAACATTTTACTTTACAATAAAGTACACTGTACTAGAAGATTCATTCAAATCTAAGCAATTTCAGTTACATTCCTATGGCTTTGAGCAAAAAACCCCCAAGCAGTTTTACTGTATGTACACAATATTGAACATCAAGACTTAAATTATTTATTAATAACCTACATTCACTGTGGATTTCTAAGATTTACATCCAAAAAGCATATTTTATTTACACGCTGCTGACATTTCAAAGAAATAAAATATTATCTGTTTAGGAATTATGATCTAGTCCAAAATTTAAAAAGATACATTTAACAACACAAAACATTTTAAACATTTACAATAAAAACCAGCTTTCTGTGCCAATTATACTTACTCTCCAAGAATGTAAAATTGCATTGATAACTGCACTAACTACAATTAGACTAGAAACACTTAAAACCTGAGAGTCAAATCTAAACTTTTTAAAGAAAATCCTACAAGCTAATATGCCCTAATGTTAATTTAAGCACAGATTGGTCAGTGGTCAATTAAAAACAAACAAACAAAGAACCCTAACACAACCCCCCCAAAACCCCAGTGCATTATTTCTGCAGCTCCAAAAAGAGATCACTACAAAATCGTTGCAGTAGTTTTATCAATGCCAGGCCTGCCATCCACAGTAAGGCTTATTTCAAAGTGTCCTTTCCCACATACTGTGCCCTAAACAAATAATGAGTGTCTTTGATCAATTCCTGTGAGGATTCCTACATTTTTGTAAGCATGCAGTTGCTTAAGTATGCATCTTGGATTTTGAGGGTTCCCACCTCAAACATACATATACAGGTGTTTTAGTAGTTAGATCAAAGTAAAAATACCCATGAGGAGGCATAGAAAGTTAGAAATACTGGCCAGAAAACATTCAAAGACTAATGAGAAGTTTTATATCCACCCCAAGGGCCTTTTAAACTCAGCATAGTTATGGAACAGCATGCCCTGTATTACTAACCACCATGTACCTTACACAAAATAGTAAAAATAAAAAAAAGTGTTGTGTTAACAAGTACACTTTACTACACTGCAGGATGTAAAAAGTTACCACACCTATAAAGCCTGGGGAAGAGAAGCATCATGCACACAGTTTCTCCATTTGGTAGCAGCTGCTTTATTTCTGCACTTGGAAACATGCTCCTTTTTGAGTGAAATAGCTTCCGTCCCCACTCCCCTCCTTGTATCCTTTAGAAACTACTTGACCAAGGGCACCTCCCAGGAATGGTTTAAGGACACCATGATTTTCCCATTCTGGAGCTATTTTCCACGGCTTTAATAGTTTGCCCCTCTCATGCAGCTGGTTGGCAATGTAGTAGTGGTCCTTCCAGGCTGAAAGCAGGCAAATTGCAATTGCCTAAACAGACAGTCTTGTTTTGTAGACTATCCAACACATTACATTTAACTAAATTGACATTTCCTGGGATGCAGGACCACCAATACCATTCACCAACATGAACACACAACTATCTGTAAATGGGGAACAACGTCAGTCTTGCACTTCATAGGGACTGATCTTTGCTATTTTAGATGGGAGCATTTCATTAGATCATTAAACATAACTGCATCATATGGCAACATATTCAAGTCTACTTATGCCACATCGTCCTAACTGGTAATTCAAAAACCAGATCTGCATTACTACTACTTCAACTTTCTTCACCACTGAAACAATGTAAAATCAACTCCCAGCATATGCTTTTTTCCTAGGTTAAGGATCTTCATTTTTCTAAGGCACTTGCATGAACAAGCACACAGGTCCATTTATTTATATAGAAATAAGATCAATGTTGCAAAGATGTCTGTAAGCAATAAGAAACCTGCTAATGAGGTGAAACATTTTACTACCCAATGGTTGGGTTGTTTTTCTTTTCCCCCAAAACCCATAAAATTTCTACAGCTTAGTATGTTAAGGTAGGTTGCAGCAGGGATTTTTTGGTATGTTTTCCAGAATTTACCTCTAAAACAAACCAAACAAGGCAAATGGCCACAAGTTTTGCCACTCATTTACATAAAGCAGTAGATACACTGAAGAACATTCTGTTATTAATACATAGCAAATCTAACTTTTTCTAGTATTTAAGTCAGTGTGTTTATCCCTTTGATTCTGGAAACAAGTAAACTAATTTAAGTAAAAAAAAAAAAGAGCAAGTGTATACAAATTAAGAGAAAACCGTAGAAGTTAGAATATACATGACTTCATGCAATGATACTACACTTCATCCTTATAAACATACAAGATTTCAAAAATCATCCTCTGTGGAAATAAACTTTTTCAAAAAAAAAGAAACATTTAATATACCGTTACAGCCTTAAAAAGTGATCAAGAAGGTGTTGACTCAATTTCTTCATCAGCTACTGTTTGACAAACCTTGCTCTTGTTCACTGTGCAGAAGAGTTCTCATCCCAACAAGAGGAGATTGCTTGGCACAAAGAAAGTGTTTCACTTTGTACAGTTTTTAGCAGGGTTAAATAAACCCATGATGTCAACCAGTGCTTTTTGGATGTTTTTTCCAAAACGATGAGAATCCTTTAAAAACAAACAGAAAGAACCCCAAATGCTTCTACTGTCAATCAACAGTGACTTTTCAAGTAAAAGAAGAAACCTTTCAACATTTTGTAATTTTGGAGCTTATGGAATTTGGGCATGTATTTTACCATGCAATACTATACAAATTATTCCAGGTTTATCTTATTAATGACTAATGAGTTTTTAACTATGCATTTACTCCTCGGCAGACAGAACTGAGAAAATATCCTTTTGAAATCAGATGCATGTGTAGGTTTTGTGTTACTTTAAACATTGCTGGGTTTTGATATTGCTTTTTATACAAGATTTTGCAAAAACTAATTTTCAGAAAACAAAGCAATGTTCAGGAAATGTACAACTAATGACAAAGAAGTAGTAAAAAAGCAGAAAAATGTTTTTATTTTTCTATCAAAATTCTGAAACATTTGCCACTGAAAAACTACATAAAGTTTTGAAAATAAAAGAAACAATTTTTTGAGTGTAAACAAACTAGGAACTTGTTCTGTCTATTCTAAGTGCTAGATGAATGGTACAAGACAGAAATTAAGATTACAAATATAAACTCTTGGCTACACTACAGGACCTACTACAAAGACCCTTCTAATATCAAGGCTGCCCAGACAAAATGCTTCCTTTTCTGTAAGGACCTTTGACTTGTCTAATAAGTATAAAGAATAGAGAGAAATTCAAAGTATAAACTAACAGGCATCTGAAGAACAATTTCAACTATGAAAAAAACAAAGCTGTATTTCCTAATCGTGAATAATTAACCAGAGGCACCGTGATCTCTCGGACAAGCTAAGGTCAAAAGAGGAAAACTAGTTCAGCTACATAACCCTGAACAAATTCAACGTGTTTATTAAAGTCCTAAAAATATAAAGGGGATGGATGAATTGAAGCTCCACAGCAGCAGGATACTAAATAGATGACATCTACTAAATTCTAGTAACAGGTGTCATTCTAATACATTTTTGATTAATTATGTTTCCTCAAACACAGATGGCAACCTAGAGGCCACCTTCTTTCACTATTATTTAAACCAAGAAGACTTAAATAGGGAGAGGACATTTTACTTTGTCTTTACAACTGCAGCGAGAGACAGATCAAAGCAAAACTGCAATAACAAAACCCAAGACATGCCCATCTTACTGTTTATGGGACACATAAGTCATTTTACATGAGGTCCAGGGAAGCACACGTGTAAAGATGACCCTGGGCCACATGTTTTCTTTATGCATAAAAGTATAAGTAAAATAGAATATGGTATCCTTGGTTCAGGAAACTATTAAATTTCTAGAAGTGGAAACAAAAAAATCCAGAAAAACAGCGTATGTTGAGAAAGAGAAGACACACCATAACAGTAAGTTGCATGTTCTACCACAATTTTTCAGACTATGAATAGAACAAGTTTTATAAGCAGACATCAGAACAGATTTATTAAGTCATAGGAAAGGACTGACTCTTACCGTCTCAGAACAAGATATTTTGCTGGAGACATGGAAATGGATGGAGTTTTCATCCAAGATAATATAAGAAACACCATAACCATCATCAGCCACCTATGAGAAGAACAAAGAAAAAAACAAGTTTTAAACTTTTTCATTCCCAAATCAACACACACATAATTACAGAGTTCCTACTGTGCAGTTTTTAAAATGAGTTGCAATTTAACCTCAAGCAAAACTCAAGATTCCACATTTAATGGGTAAGTTCTGAAGATTGACTCCACTTGAGGAATAGTTCTAGTCTCATCTGAAGTGCATGAAATTAACATTTTCTGAATATTTGTCTGTAATATTTCCCAGATCTAGTATTTTGAAATAAAATGCTTGTTCAAAGAGCTTCTCTTATCAAGGTCTGGTCCTAAGCAGCCCTACAGATTCAGTGCTTAAGCAGAAAGTAATAAAATAGATCAATTGTATACCTAAACATCCTGTTTCGTGGAATCATTCTGCAGATGTAAACAAATATAATACACAAATATGGAGTATAAAAGTCTTGTATTATGAAAACTTGCCCAAAGGCAAAGTCATCTGACTCTACAGCAAACATATGACTCTCAACACCTGTATCATGAGCAAAGATCTTGTCCAATTTCAACATTAGTAGCATTAACTATTCCAAGTTTCAGTCTGATGTCATATTTAAAGTATGCCTATCAAACAGACAGTCCTGCTACCACCCTTCTTCATCTCTTTCCCAACTCAAAGGATCACAACCTTCCAGCTCTTTGCTGCCACTGCTGCTAAGCAGCCTCATCTTCTCACCATTAGTGCTACAGTGATGAATTCTACAGAATGCTTAAAAGCCGCTTCAAAACCAACAAGCTGAGGTACTGAATCTCCAGGCTACCTCAGCAAACCAAAGCACAGTTCTTGTACAAACACAAGTAGCGAAAAAGGGAAATGTAAGCAGGGTTATCTGGAAATGTAGACAACTGAGGGAAGGAAATTACAGGAATGAAGAAATAGTAAGAAGGGATCAGTTAATGGAGCATTAGAAAAACAAAAGGAAAAAAGCAGCCAAAATCCTATTCCATTGCCAGACCACATCTGGGGATTCTGAATACTGACATTATAATCTACTGGAATAAGCTGGTTTCTCAAGAATGAGCAGTATTGCAATAGCTAGGCTTCCTTGATACTGCAATTCAAACTCATTCCAACTTCATAAACTACTGAAAGCTGTATCAGAAACATGAATAAATAAATAATTCAAAAGTCACAACTTCCAGCTTGACAAGTCAGCCAAAACACACTCCACCTGTCACTCTAATTTCTGTGAGGCAAAGAGCAGCCCTGTGACTGATCCCTTTAATTGTTCTTTCAATAGAAATGCTTTTTGAAAACAGGTTAACCTAGTCTTAAAGGACCATGAAGGCTCTTAACAGATCTTGTTAACACCAACATTATCATCAGTGGCCAAGTTCAAATCCCAGTAAAATACTATAGCAAGTAAGCAGCTGATAACATCTGCAACAATAAATTAGTGTCTTGAAAGTCTACAGATGCCATAGAACATGGTTGTATTCTTGATTTGGCCACTATTCACACTTAGGAGGGAAAGCAGACCAATGTGAGCAGCTTAATCTGGAGGAAAGTATGAACACATTTATTAATCCATCAAGAAATATAAACAACAAGTCAAGAATAAGTACTTTGACCAATCCCAACACTAACATCCAGTTTAATAATAAGGCATTTGTCACTGTAATGTACATAGCCTGATGTACAGAAGCTCTGAGCGCAGATAATGTGATAAAAGCCCCATTTTTATCAGACCTCTCTGCCATGGAGCCCTATACCATATTTTGTAATTATGTATTTCCTTAAGAATAATCCATTCTTGTAGTGGGATACCAGAAAAAGGTGACACAGATTTTTCTGAGCACATCCAGATCATGGGAAAGCATTAAACACATACGTCTGAAAGCATGAGTTGCACTTTTGATGTGCAACATTAAGGTTTTACAGATCTGAAATTTTTAGACTGGCATTTTGGAAATAAAACTCTTTTTTAATGGGTACTTGTATTTAGCAAACATACCGGTCCAAACCCTCCACCAGAGGATAACATCTCAGGGTTCTTCTTTAGATCAATGTGTTGCTGTGGTGTCTGACTCGTTGACAGTCTCCAAGGTTCTGACAAAACCTTTAATAAGATATGAAAGAAATGCAAACAAGTATAACATACTGTTCCAGTGCCCAACCACACTCTGGGTGAAGAACCTTTTTCTAATATCCAACCTAAACCTCCCCTGACACAACTTCAGGCCATTCCCTGGGGTCCTGTCTGTCGTCACCACAGAGAAGAGATCAGTGTCTGCCCCTCTTCCTCGCCTCACCAGGAAGTTGTAACTGCAATGAGGTCTCCCCTCAGTCTTCTCTTCTCCAGGCTGAACAAACCAAGCCACTCCTCATATGGCTTCCCCTCAAGGCCCTTCACCATCTTTGTTGCCCTCCTTTGGATGCTCTCTTAATGTCTTTTTTACATTGTGGTGACCAAAACTTAACACAATATTCAAGATGATTATACTACAAAGCTCACTGAAAGCATTATTATAGGTCTATTAATAAAAGTATACCTAAACCAAAATGAAACTAACTTACAACCTCTCAGCAGATGTAAAAAAATGCTAGCTACAATTTTACCTTTTTTCTTAGGAAAACCAGATTTCTACAAGTATGTAAAGCACCAGAGTTCTATAAGTATGTAAAGCAGATACAGCAAAACACCAATTAAATGAAGGATTTTTTAGTGTAATGACTAGTTATCAATAAAAGTCACTTACTTCCTTAAGGAAAGGAGAATCTACAGCAAGGTACTTGGACACGACATAAAGGCAGAACAGATGGCGGTCAATGCCAGCACCAGTCATGGCAAGACGATACAAGAGCTGATGTTTGGCAGCAGCAATCCGAAAGAATTTGAGCTTATTTTCATGCTAACCATGAAAAGAAGGTTAAGAAAAATCAGTTAAGTGAACTGGGTTGAGCAACTACTTACTTCCTGTGAATGATTCTTGCTTCCCTCTCAGAAAGGAAAGGTACGAAATTAATTCTTGTTCTACAAATCTATGTTTCTGTTTTACAAGTCACAAAAATTTCACAAGTAATCACAGTTTCCTGAAGTTCTGGAACTGTAAATAATGTTAAAGTTCTGCCATTCTCTTTTGGTATGGCCCAGAACTTCTGCTGTATTGACAGAACATGTGGACAATTACCTTATGCTGCACTTCTTCCTAAAAAAAACAAAAGCATTGCTACAAGTGTATAAAAACTGTTTGAGGACTTACACGGTTGTCTAGTGGTAACTCACATGCTTGTGAATTATCACAGAATCATGGAATGACTGGGTTGGAAGGGACCTTAAAGATCATCCCATTCCAAACCCCCTGCCATGGACAGGGACACTTTCACTAGACCAGGCTGCTCAGAGCACCATCCAGTCTGCGCTTGAACACTTTCTGGAATGGGGCATCCACAACTTCTCTGGGCAACCTATTCCAGTGTCTCACCACCCTCACAGTAAATAATTTATTCCTAATATCCAATCTAAACCTACTCTCTCAACTGTATAAGGCAAGAACACCATGAACTTACACTTTCAGTTGGGTCTTCCATGGTTTGAACAAATTTACATGATTCAACAGTACAGGAACGAACAGTTTCAGTCCTGCCTTCCCTGAATAAGCGTGTCATAGAGGCTTCGTATGTCAGAGAAAATTTTCCCATGTCCTTGAAAAAGGGAAAAATAAGAACTTCAGCGTTTAACTAGATTGAGCCCCTCTTTCTTAATCAATAATCCAAGCTAACCGCATAGAATATGAATCATTCCACAAATTAAAGTTAATATTAAGTTTTTAGCAGCCCACCATTTTTTACCTGAGGATAATAAAGGCAAAAATAAGATTAGCAGCACAATCTGATAAAGACTAATAAAACAATCAAACTAGCAAGGACTACTCTCTCCATTTTCTACTCAATATTTTTCAGTTTATAACAGAAGTTGAACATTGCTACACTGGTCTCTTCTGAGAGTACATTACAGAAAAGGTGAACTAGCAGAAGAAAACTCAAGCATTTTTGTTAATCCTCTTAGGAGTTGTCCATGACTACTGAAATATGTGTGACTCCAATCTAAAAGAAAATATAACATTGTTTGGATAGTAAACACAGCTACTAGAAATTTCATATCTTCTTACAAGTCCAAAATGCCTAAGGATAGACCAGCTAAGAAGAACAGAAAAATGTGCACGTGTCGATATGTCAACCCTTGGAGAATTAATCTCCAGCTAGTAATCTGTTTAGGGTTTTTATCAGTAATAACCTTGTACAAGCAGTGCGAGACTACTCTACACAGTCACATGTTTTAATCACAAACATGTTATACCCAATTTAATGAGATTCTGTGAGGCAGAAACAGACTGTTCTTACCCGATAGTGAGCAAGCTGCAGGGCAAGTTGCACAAAGGCATCAGGGCTGGTTTTTGCTTTCTTTATTAGTCCTTTGCCAAAAGTATCAAAGTAAAATGAACAGAAATCCACATCATCCGCCAGAGCTACGGCAGTGCTCAGAGACCTCTCAATCACTTCCTGACACTTAAATAAATAAACAAACACATAAACACACCTATATGCATACACACAGGCATTCAGTAGCAAGTATTTTTAATACATAAAATAGAAATGCAGCCTTTATGCATGCCAGGAACATAATTACCTAGATAATTTCCTTTTAAAGAGAGAAGCTATCTTTGCCAGAAAGCAAAAATTCAAAAAGCTAATAGAAGTGTTTTAAGCCAGTAGACATCCAAAAACAATACTTTAAAAATCACCAGCATTAAAACTGTTCAGATCACCAAAACATATAAGAATGAACCACAGATCAGAGTGGTAATAGTTGTGTGGCTTCCAATCTGCCATACATACTTAATTAAATACATCATCAACCATTATTTTTTAATTCAAAATTAGAATGAAAATATGCAGCATCATTTTGCCCTGAACTCAGGACAAAAAAATAAAATCAAACCTTATTAGACATGTATACAGAATTTTGAATACAAAAAAAGACAGGCAGTTTCAGGAACTACTAGACAAGCATTTGTTATGACAACAGTAATGACATCTCAGCAACTTACACTTAATTTTAATACAGTCATTATTTAAAATAGGTAGCCACTTTTTTTTTTGACATATTGCCAACCAAGAAAGATTCTGGCAAAATGCTGTCATTTCCCAGATGGAATTTTTTAAGGATTAATGTTAAAAAATCCTTGACTTTATAAGTAAACTGAGTAATGCCTATACATCCTACAAGTCTCATACGAATTTAAAGCTGATTTATACAGTTATCAGTAATTGTGTAAATGATATGACTGTTCAGGAAAAGAGAGGCTTCTTCCTCAAACCACTTCTTCTGTACTTACTTCTTCTGGAATTTCCCACTGTAGTTTGGTGGGAATAGGAATATTTGGATTGGTATCTCCTTTGCAATGCCCATCTTCTGAATAGCCCAGTTCAAGATACTCCATTGCCATTGCATTCTGCAAAGAATGACACTTCTTCAGAATTGAAACACAATATGTATTACTATGGAATTAGGATTTCATTGTGTAATCAATATAACCTATTTTCAGTACACAGTGAAACACAGTATTACAAGCCATTTCCAAATCCAGAAAACAACTGCAAATGAAGTCCTCAATTTTACCTCTTATTTTAAGGGTATTTTTACTTGTATTCTGAGTGGGAAGAATACCAGATATGCACTAAACACTGATTCAATTACACTGATGCATTTTGATAAATGCTACTGAGTTCATAAAAATACTTCAACTAAAAATCCCACTAGAAGTAAAAAAATAACTCAGCCTTAGATTTCACAACCTTTGTTCAACTTAGATTCTAGAGAATCTCTGCAGCTTTGTTATCTGTCAAAACATAAATAATTTATTTCAGAGTAGAGTGAAAACCCCTGCAAGTATTCAGTAGTTTTTAAGATTTGCATTTCCTTCAAAATTGCAGTTTATTTTATTTGTCCACTATAGCTCTTGGGCAGGAAAGAAGAATGTTTTCAAGATGAACAACGCAACTTGAACAACTGACATAAAAGGCTCTGTCTTACAAGATATCAAGCATCATCCTCAATGTAAAAAAAAAACCAAACAACAAACCCACAAACAAACAAAAAGGATTACCAATAGATCTGAATCTGCTCAATAAGAAAAAGCTCGACCATTTATTTCTAATCTCTTAATTCCGTTTTCTCATTTAGTGGTCAGGACATGACAACTATGAAATAAACCTTAGTCCGTTCTATCGTAAAATAGACAATCTATAAAAAGCTAACAACAGAGAACTTTCTAGAAAATTAAATCCTATTTTGTTTCAGTCACATTAATTCTTAGCAAAAATGAGCCAACTAATATTAAGCACAGAGATACAAATGACAACATTATATATAATATCATTCATTAAAAGGAAACCAAGTGATCCTCTCTCATTGAGATAGCTTAAACTGCATTGTCAAGTCACTCTCAAATCTGTTTGGCCTTCTTTTTCCCCTGGTTAGAGAATGCAAGAAGGATTTTTTTGTTGTTGTTCTTACAGACATGGAAGCACTTCTATAATAAAACTAGAAAATTACTTGAGGGATCAGTTAGACCTGAGACCCATTTGCACAAATACATATGAAATCAGAATGAGATAATATTTATGAAATAGTTTTGACTGAGTCATGCAACTATTTATGGTTTAAACTTCAAAAATAAACAGAAAAAAATCAAATGGGATTTCAAGCAATAAACTAAGCTCACAATGAACAGACCTGACAAAGTGCATTTATTTCATTCATTGCAAACAAATATAAGAGAGAATATAAACAGGTTATCAATCTGCATCTCATCAAACAACAGGTTCAGGGAAAAGTTAAACTCTGTACAATTTCTTTAAACTTGGAAAGTAAGCATGAGATTTTTACAGCACAAGAAAGCTTAAGTGCTTTAGAAGCATGCATATTCTCAAAATACTATGCCATATCAAAGAGATAACAACCTAAGGATTTACAACATTATAAATAAGTTAGACTGGGAGCTGTATCACTTTTCTATGAAGCCATCTCTGCCCACTAAAATTCTGTCCTTCAAAGGACAGCAGCCTTTTAAGCAACTGTTTGAGATTCTTTTTAAATTCTACAGTCACTACAGACACAGGCCCCTAGTCACTCAGCAGCAACATGAATGCCAGGGACTGAAAGTAACCACTGACCTTCTGTGCTGCTGCACAGACCATATCACATAATCTTCTGCATTACCCTTTTGTACTGAACACCTACCTCCCACAGGTGTCCAACAATAGGAGCATCTGCCCAGGAGTGCTCTGCATTCAGACCCATTTTGCCATTTTTGAATATTATGAGAGTGAATGATTTGTCAAACCACCTACAAAAGAAATTAATAATTCCTTATGGTTTTGTACACTTCAAAAGCATTTTTATATTGTAACTTTCTCCAAAATGCACATTCAAATGCATTAGTTCTCATATCCCCCCCCCCCTTTTTCTTTTTAATAATATTTTATTTAAATAAATAGACCTAAATTCAAACCTCATGAAGTTCAACAAGGCCAAATATGAGGCCCAGCGCCTGGGTCAGGGTAATGCCCAGTATCAACAGACAGAGGGATGAATGGATTGAGCAGCCCTGCAGAGAAGGTCTGGGGGATACCAGTGGATGAAAAATTCTACATGAGCTGGCATTGTGCACTTGCAGCCCAGAAAGCCAATTGTGTCCTGGTCTGCTTAAGAAGCAACGTGGCCAGCAGGTCAAGGGAGGTGACTGTCCTCCCCTACTCCACTCTGGTGAGAGCCCACCTGGAGTACTGCCTCCAGCTCTGGGGACCCCATCAAAGACAGACACTGATCTGTTTATCTGGGTCGGAGGAGAGTCATGAAAATGGTAAGAGCACTGGAATAGTTCCCTCGTGAAAAAAGGCTGACAGTTGGGGTTGTTCTTTCTGGAGGAGAGAAGGCTCTGGGAACACCTTGCAGGCTTTCAGTATATTTTATTTAGGGATTATAAGAAAAGCTAAAAAAGACTTTTTACCATGGCTCATAGTGAAAGGACACATGGGAACAGACACAGACTGAAAGAGGGTAAATTTAGATGCATCCTAATGGAGAAATATTTTTTACACTGGAGTGGTGAGCCACTGGAATGGGTTGTCCAGGGAAGTTTTGGTTGCCCTGTTACTGGAAGTGTTCAGCATAAGGCTGGACTGGGATTTGAGCAATATGATATACTGAAAGATGTCCCTTCCTGTTCCAAGGGGGGTGAAACTACATGATCTTTGAAAGTCCATTTCAAACCAAACCATTCTGTGAATTCTATGAAATTTATCAGTTTATAAGTCACTGATTCACATGTATTAGCCAAATTCTAAAAAAGAGAAGGCATTTTCCACAGAGTCAATACTGCACCTGTCGTAACATCTGCCATGTATTAATGATTTTGCATATGCATCCAGTGACCTCACTGGATCTTCTTTCTTGTACCCATGCTCAAGGTCATCCAATGTCACAAAAAATGCTGCTTTCTCAATAGCATCTAAGGACTGTTTGTTCTTTCCACGGCTAAAATAAGCCTGACGAGCTTTAGCCCATGGTACTCTGTAAAAAAAAAAAAATTGATTTATAGTCAGATTACATAAACCTATGTTTTATCACCCTTAAGATCACTATGAAACATTCCTCCTACTTTTATGGAATTTGACACAATTACTTTCAATGCATTTAAACTATATGAGCAGTGAAAAGTTCTGAAAATATTCATACAGTGCAATCCCAGGAACCAATTCAACATATCATCACACCCGTGTGAAGCTTCATCCTCACAAATTCAACATTTCTGCACATAATGAAAACAATGAACAGATATTAACATCCATTGTTCCAACACCTAAGAGTCTGGACTGTCATAAAAGTCAATAAGTAAGTTTCATGGCAAATGCCTGAAACTAATTTGAAGCAAAAGAAATCCTTATCAACGTAACTTCTATATGGTTGCACCACATTTATTTATAAATTTACATGATTTTTCCAATGAAAAGAAATTCAGTTTGCTTTAAAGCAGAAAGTGGACAAAAGGAAGCATTCCTATTAAAATCCACAGCTCTTTCTCTCCAGAAACAACTTGACAGATTAAACTAAGTTTGTCACAATTTAATTGCATTCAGTGATCTTGCATCTAGAAACAACTGAGTACATACTGCTTTATTATGTAGATGCAAGTCATCAACATGGAGCAACAGCTATTCTCAATCATGATTTTAAAGATACTCTTAAAAACGCCAATGAATCTCCGAGTAGATATAAAGCTTAAGTAGTCCAATAAGCGTAGAAAAGTAAAGCTGCCAATTACCACTCTTTTGACTACCACAGTTAAAGCAAAATTACCTAGCTAAGCATAAGTAATCCATATATAATGTTGCCACTGCAAAACTTTAACTCCATGCAGTTACAAACAACTGAGGCACTGTTACACATCAGCAATACACAAAATCAGTGACCACAAGCTATAACTGACTGCACACTATTTTAAAATTCCAAAGTCAGTATTCAATTAGCATGTTATGCAACTATTTCTAAATACTAAATTTATTTTAAAAATAATAACCACCATACCTATCTCCTGCAGTAAGAGCTGCAAGTTTCTCTTCACCAGCCTGAGGCGCTGAATCATCATCAAGAATTCTCTGCATCTGCTGCTCAATTTCTCGGGGTTTCAAGAGTCTGCCATCGTGGTACAGCCACACTTTGAAGTAACGGCCCTTGTGATACACAACAATGTGTTTGCTGTCTTTCACGTGCTGGAGAGTATCTAGAAGTGCAATCACTTATGTGAAAACCAAGCTGAAGTCTCAACACTCTAATGCACTATGTAACACCAAATGCCTACTGCATGCACTACTAGTTATGTCAGCATCCCATGTTATTTCATCACAAAGATTCCTGCACGAAACAGTCAAACACCCAGATGTGACAATCATTTGCACATATAGCACCACCAATTCCACACTGGGAGCCAGTATTAAGCAACAAAGTCTGTACTTATCTATCTGAAAATTGAGTAGTGTAACCTGATTAAGCAGTTAGCAAAAGAACATGCTAGATGAGTCTGAGGAAAGATACTTTTAAATCATCTGTATTCAAGTGCTTGATATGGTACAATCTGTAGAGAGTCTCGGAGATCAAAAATTTAGTACCATAAGATTTTGTTCAGATTTATCCTGGTAGATGCAGAGTGAACACTCCAGATATGGTCAAAATGTGTAATGTTATGGATCTCACTGAAGAAGAAAACCAGGCCACAATTTTTTTCTCATTTTATTATTCATATGGCTTCACTGGGATAAGGAGAAATTGAATCATGAAAGCACCGTATCAAATCACAGGTGAAGGTTTCTGCGGCAGGCAGAAAAATCCTGCAACTGCTGAAAACTGTTAATTGAATTCCTTCACTAGGCCAAAAACCTGTTATATTCTTAAGAATCTGAAAAGACCTATTACTAAGAGGGTGAAGAAAGATGATGTCAAAAATGAGGGCTGAGCCCAAAAGTCATGGTTCTGAGAGACTAAGAAACAGGAGTTCTATACTCTGGCTGTTCTCAGCTATCCATAAAGTTTTGGTAGGCATGCTCCATCTACTGATCAGAAATAGCACTATGCTAATCTTGCCTCTGACTATCCATTTTGCATTTCTGCCGACTACAGAACTGGCAGAGGCATCACTGCAACTGTCAAGTGCATTAATACAAAGGGCTGTGAACTGAGAAGAACCCGCTGAAATCGGGGTAAAAAAAGGCAGCGAAGCCCTCAGCTAGTGAGGTAACATTTCCTGTAATTCAAACCTAAGTCAGGACACCCCATGTATTTGCACCTAATGTGTCTATGTGAAAAAAAGACAACCTCTTGTGTATAAAAAGCAAACCTGAGATCACCAGTCATCTACATCAACAACTGACTTCACAATTGTTGTTGAGCCCTGGCAATTATCTTTAGACACCTTTACTTACAGGCCTAAATACAGATTTATGCACCTGGTACACACATTTGTTGCAATAAAAAAAAATCCTTTTGTTTTGCCAGTCCAAGAAGCCATTTAGGTACATTTAAAGATGTACATAATGTGCTGCATGGAATTCCTATTACAAAATGGGACTGGAAAGACATGAAGGCTCCTCCTTTCTTAGAAGAAGTGGTTCACTCCATAGTGTTTTGCTAAAAATGATGAAGATTAAACTGCTCAGTTGGTGGGCTACAATGTTCATTAAAATTTTACCACCAATTAATACGAAGACGTGCCATGGATTTTTCTCTTTTTGTCTTTAGGAACTGTGATATATATAAAATAACTGAAATCGGGGGGGAAGAAATCAAGCTACACATGAGAATGTGGGGACAATATCTTTGTAACTCACGTATCCATATACAGAATGACATAGTTGTTTTTCCTTTAGAAAAATAGAAACAAAATAAAATGGAAAAAGTGGAATAGGAAATGTGAAGTGGTTAGGAGAAAACTAAGGTAATTTTTACGACACTGTAGTTTAATTTGAAGGACTGTAAGCAGGAGAAACTGAGGAGAATCATTAAGGTATACAGGATATATTTTAAACAGAAGTTAGTTAGAATGAGCCACTTCTACGCTTTTGTGCAAAGCTCATTTTAGACTAAAAGAACACCAAGTCCAAAGCTAAATGCAAACCATTTATACCTTTTATTTTACTGAGGATAGGGGAACGGGCAAGGGTTGCATTTTCAGTACTTGGAAGTACTCTAAATAACAACAACTCATACACTACAGATGTCCAATAGAGATTTAAAACCCTGCTTGTCTGTTTAAGCTACTAATTCATGACAGGGAGTAATCACATCAGGGATGTGTTTTTCTTCACTTTGCAGATAAAGCAAGCTGAGGCACAGCTGGAAAAAAATTCCTCAATAAACTAGGAAAGGGCAGCAGCAGAACTGAGAGCAAAGTCCTTTTCTGACACATGAACCTATTGCTTTATCCACTACCCAATGCCACTTTTCCCCCTTATCCAACTTCATCCCCTACAGCAAATGTCAGCAGAGGAGAGTGAGCCCATCCCTGCACCTCTTTAGAAACGCTTTGTTACGAATTCTGTAGTTGAGTGGAAGTAACATGCTCAAAGGCAGTTTGAAATGTAACAGGTCTCAAAGAAAGTGAAAAGTTATATCCTATCCTCAAGTGACAGACAATACATACATTCCCAGTGGAGGTGACTAAACAATAACCCCTGCATTCCAAATTCCTAGTGACTGTCTTCTGCACTAATCGTGACTGTCAGGATAACTGCTGAACCTGTATTTCACTGTGATGCTGCCACAATGATGCAGTGTTGGATAAACATGTGAACTCAGTTCTAAGAGGCTCTTCAGTATATAACTAGATCAGAGAAGCCTAGATACAGCTTAAGCTTTTGTAGAAAACACAATAACAGAAATCTCCACTAAAATCTGCTGTGAAATTCGTAGTTTATTTCTCAAGAGAAAGAAAGTGAATAGCAATGTTTTCTTTCACCTGCTGACTCCTGAACTACTGACTACTGAAATGTTCATATTTCTAGATGCAATCTACCTCCTTTTACAGTGACAAACCTCAGGGGGAAAAAAAGGCAAGAAGAAGTGCCACCTCAAAAATCATCTTGGGTCTGGAAAATTTAGGATAAGCTTATGGAGACCTTTGGAGGCTACCCTGGGGAGAAAACCCATGGTGAACCACTATGGATACACTACCTTTACAAAAATAACACCATATGGAGAAGAATCAACCTCAAGACCTTGGATAATGCACCTATCATCAAAAAAATATGATATTTTTATGTTGAAATACAAAAAATAACCTATCAAAGTCTTGTAATTTAAGCAAAATGCTTTTATTTCTGTAGGCAGTATTAATAAATACATGCAATCAGAGCTTATGCACACCTGCACTGAAAAAGTGTATGTGAACTGTCACCAATAGAATTTTTTGTCTTAGTGAGCTAACATGATTGTCATCATGTAAACATAAGCTCAGTCTCTCACAATAAGCAGAAGCTGCAGAAACAGACTCAGGTGAAAATGACCCTCATGCAAGTCAACAGGCACATGCCTCTATTCAAAATCAAATGTGGAAACTAGTTACACATAGCTCAGGATAATCAGACCAATGCTGGAATTTAGGGCAGGGCAGAAACTAACAAAATCTAGAGTACATATATTCTTATTGTATTACAGAGAAAGTTTTGGACGTGGTCCTTATTACAGAGGATTTCACTTAGCCAATGTCTTGCAACACATATAGAAGTTAACACTGGCATTGAAAACCTTGGCAGGACTAAACACTCGACCTGCCTCTAAACAAGTAAACAACTAGTGTTGATCAGAGAACAACACATTGGGGCAATGCTGTGAATTATAAGGCAAAAGGAAAAAGGGAAAGTCAAGCAAGCAAACGATTTTAAAACAGTGGAGATAACAGAACACAATTTCTACAAAGATAAAAACATGGATATCAAAGGATCATGAAAGAGCAGACCGGAGAAAAGTAGAAGTTATTTATAAATCTAAAAACAGGGCAGACAACAGTTTCTTGCAGTTAGTTTTCAATTTAAGTAAAGGAGAAAATTATCTGAAGAAGTTTCAAAATCTCCCTAAAATGAAAAACATCTATGTACTCTATCTACTTCCTGATTCCTGGAGCACACTATTTGATGTATACTTGTGTCAGTCAGATCCTTATCTGTAAAAATGGGATTTTGGCAGAAAAAAAATTCTGAATTCCATAAAGGTGTTTATTCTCCTTGGCTGGCCTTGCTTACCTGATTCTTCTCCTGGGATACGGGAAGTATTAAACATCCTTTCCCACTGAGCTGAGCAAAGTGGAACAGTAGATCCCAACAAAAGAATCTATGACACAAATGCACATTAAAATGTAATTTTGCTTGTACAATTAAAAAATTAAAAAGCAAAGAAAATAACCAGGATCTGTTTAAAGACAAGCTGCAGAATAATAAGATTTATAATACATTCACTTAGTGTTGGTTTTTATCCTCCCTGTTCATTGTCTTTCCTTGAATTACATGTGGAAGATTCCACAGACAACCCAGTAGCATTATATTTTCCCCCCTACCAAATGCTCAGCCTTCAGGAGGGATGACTAAAGCTAGCTAGTCTCTGAAATCCAAAAAGCTCTCAATGGCTGGTCTGCATGTAAAACTCACACATGCAGCATGCATTACCCCTTAATTTCTTATTTTAAAGCTATTTATGAATACATAGGAACAAAAGTTCATGCTTCTCAGATTTGTAGTTATATACAGCTAATCATATCCTTGCCATGACCTTGAACAAAACTACTAAATTGTTTCCACGGTGTTTGTTTGCTACAATACACAGCCAGAGGACACAACAGAAACTCAGGATGGGATTTACCTTGCCTCAAAATTGCTACCTAGAAATTAGTGCAACACAGGATTTTATTATCATCTACGTTTAAGTTCCCACTGGCCCACTCTTGGCATCAAGAGGCCTCCAGCCCTTTGTCCCAACCACCCCATGTGTTCACACTACAGGATACCACAGACTTTTCATCCTTCAGTTGCTCAAAAGTACCATTACAGGCTTAGCACGTACTAAAAACACCAGTTATACAGAATACTTAACATATGCAAATACAAGTCTCTATTTGTTCTTTGGGTAATGACAACACTAACTTCAAATACAGCAATTAGTTGGCATGACAGAATCCTGTATTTTTGGTAGCTGGTAGTTTCTGCCTGTTTGCAATTCAAGATATAACCAGGATGACTTGGGACCACAAAAATTAAGTTATATCTTACATATAGTTCTAACAATACGACATTCCTCTCTCCTCTCCCATTCTGAACACCGATCAATTTTTCATAGACCGTGCTGGAAAAAGATCAAAAGCCATTTAAACTGGTATACATACTGGCTTGATTTCTTGTCTGTCCAGTTTTTTCCGATACAGCAGGATGGCATGGATAACATTACCAGCTCTAGCTGCCTGCAGAGTTGTGGGATATAAAGAAAGGAAGTCCTGTGGAGGAGATAAGAATCATAAGTTAATGATTACTAGACTACTTTTAAAAAACCTGACTGACAGTACTTCTCATTCACAGTCTTAATAGTTTACTTTGGATAATATACAAAGGGCTTTAAAACGTATGAAATGCACTACTGCCGTGTGTTCATGACTTGAAACTTAAATTTGTTCAGCAGTCACAATCTCCTTGAACAGCATCAGTATTAAAACATACATGATAGCTCTCAATCATTTTAGCAGAAAAGACAATGCTACATAAAACCTGATCCAAGACCATCATATTTCTGTTCTGCTTTTAGAGTCTTTTACATTTGCAAGTATGAGCATACATCTCCTCGAACTGTGTTACCCATGAAGTTTTACATGGAGCTTTTGAAAGATTGCTTGCTGCAGTAAGCACAAAACCCTGTAAGTCATTTCTGCACAAATGGCAGATGTGCTAGGTTTGTTATTGAGATAGATGGACTTGAAGTACTTCAAGTACTTGTGGTATTTGAATGTACCTGAAGGCATCAGCTGTAGGTTGTATTAGGAGAAAAACAGAGGTTACATACTAAATGGCAATGGATTTCTAAGCAGAAAGATATCATGAAGCAAGACACCTGGCAGAAATGTTACAATGCTTGACATGTAAGGTGTTTATAAGTATTTACCTACCATTGCAAAATAGTTACTGTTGACCATAATCGGTCCACGTCCTCTAAGGTAGATATACTCTTCCCACCAATCACTAACCTGAAGGAGGAAGGAAAACAAAAGCAGTAAAATCTAATCATTTCCACAGTTTATGTCATTATATTAATGGCTCCCCAAGACAACATTCTGTACAGAAGCCGGAAGGAAACTGCTAATTTGCCTCTGTACTTAAAAGAAGACAACAAACTGGCTCCCTAATTTCTGTCACACTTCAGGGAAAAGAGCAAAAAAGGGGTGACAGAATTAAATTAAATTAAGCTATAGCTCTCTGATAAGGTTCCAAGGAAGTCATGATCTCAATATTTAAAATGTATCAGATCTGCTGAATGCTTTGCAGCCTTTGCCAGGATAGCTTAGGCTACTGGGTACAGATATAGGCTCAATAATGAATCATGAAGGGATTATGTTACAGTTCTCACTATGATGCTGAGGTTTGGGTCTTCTTTTTGGCAAGAAAAAAAAAAAAAGAAGAAAAACATAAACCCAGACCAACAATAATATTGATACAATTCTTTGTTTTTTTGCTATATGTCTTAGCTGCTCAAAATTTTCTAAATCACTCTTCTAAACTACCTGGGTAGCCAGGCCCATTGTTGAGTTATCAAGCTCAACAAGCAAATAAACAGACCCAAAAGCAATCCTAGCAGCAACAGCTAAATCACCTGCTCCACAATAACAAACAATAAGGATTCATTTTTTCAAGTTCCATTCACCACACTGTTTACCAAATTACATAAATTATTTTATGTGCAAAATCAGGTGGTCTCACACATATTTTACAAAAATATTAGGCAGTTTCAATTTATTTCTTTTATATTTAAAAAATAATGAAACTTAAGCCAAAAAGGGCAAGAGGAAACAAATTGTATCATTTGAACAACTGAGCCTTTTATTTACATACTCACATAATTGGTGGCCCACCAGGATTTTAGCTTTAAATACCACTGAAGCCTTGGTCCCAAATTAAATGCAAAATCTTTGGCAAGACCCTCCATTCTTCTGAACTTTTCATCAGCCATAAGTGGCCGAACTGATTCCAGATACTAGAATACAGGAACAGAATCAGCATCAGTACAGGTACAGTAACGAGTATGTAGCTTCTCACCATTCCCGTATTAAGCATTTTAACAGTAAACAAAGATTATCCAGTCTCAATCTATAAGGCTGCAACTATGTTTTTAAAATGAGAGTATATGGTCTTCTAAACATCTGCCGCAGACTGCAAAAAGTAAGATATTCTTCCAGACATCTGTCAGCAAACCTCAAGTAGAAGAGGTTACTTTTCTAAAGATACATTTTCCACTCAGGATGGGAAGACATACTGCTTCTTCAGTAGCAGATTTTTTTTTTTTTCATCTCTAAAAGTTAAACCTTCAGTTTCTGTGACATACTGTCATACACTGTGCTATAAGGCTGTGTACCATAACATGCACATTTACCACAGTATGCTTCAAACACCCTGGAAATCACATTTTGTGGCACAGTCTTACAACAACAGACTTCATGTCATCCAATATGAATTACACCACCTTCAAACTGTCACCAGTTTCAGTGGTTTGTCATAGCCTTTATTTTAACTTCTATGCAGAAGTTTGAATCCATTACATCATAATAATACCACCATGCAATACTTTCATGAGACATGGCAAAATCCCCCCAAAAGGTATCTAGATATGGATTCAATGCTACTGAATAAAATAAATCAGTGAAGGTACACACCCTGTTGACTGTGTCTTTCACAGCTGGAACTGGCAATCGTGGTAAAGATGTCTGGAAACTGTATAACATAGGTTTACGTCCTGAGAACAGTTTTACAAGGGCCTGAAGAAAGGAAAGAACAAAACACACACCTCAAAGTATTAGATTCAACAAAAGAAAAATGACAAAAGTAAACGTGTGGTGTAACTCATGGTTCCTTTCACTGGTAAATGATATTGTACTAAATTTAGGAAACTACCATATTTATCTGTTTCACAAATGAAAAAGGCGTTGACAGAAACTAACTTCCTAAAGGTTAAAAACAGCATGTCAGCGGGAGACGATAGTTATTCCTCACTTCCCAGTCACTCTTCTTGTCATTAGACAATACTGCTGTTTATGTATGGCACATGTTGATCTCAAGAGAAAATAGTTACTTAGCACTTCTTTTCTTCATACATTTCCCTCTGTAAAGGTTAAAAAACCCAGGTCTACCAGTCAATCTTTTACTATACTACATAGTAGATACTACAAAAATACCTGTATTGCATTTCAAATCAGGAAGCATTATTAAGACTGTCACTCAGCTAAGGTTTTTAGATAACTATAGCCACTTTCAAAAATAGTAATTATGCTTTGCCATCATGGTTTAATGTTTTTCCAAGCTATAGCTCAACATCAGTAATAGGACTGATGTTACAGGGAGTTAATTCAAGCATGAGTGTATCTCAGCTAGTCTAGTACATGATTTGAACACATCAAACTGTGCAAGCATGCCAGTGTTATACTCAGGGCTTGTGTTACCAAAAAACTCCAAAACAAAACAGCACTAAACCAAAAAAGCCAGCGATGACTTAGCTTCAGATATTACAGAATCTCCTGCGTTCCACAGGAGCCTGAAAGTCTAAACCATGCAAATTCTAGGTTACACATGAAAGGATTTTGACACTGTCACTCTAATTCAGCATGAAAGTAAAGTGTTATACCAACAATCCAGTGGAACATTTATTGTCAAATTATAATCTCAGTCCAATATATTATATCACATATTGTATATAAGCAAACAGACCAAAGACAGAAGAAAACAGGATGTAATTTCACTACCAAATTCCAAAAACTTCTCCCTTCTATCTCCTGTTGAACTGACAAAGCCATTAGTTAAAATATAGTGTTTCTTCCCTCTCAATTTCCTTGGTCAGCACTTCTAGAGGAGGTTATTTTAGGCAGCACACAAGTCTTAAGAATTGCAGAGTATTATGAACAAGAAAGACCTCCGTGCAAATGGATCTGTATCAGAGCCATCAGATGTACAGGGATGCACCACAGTGATCTGCCCAATGAAATCTATTTCTGCTTCACGACAAGATAAATTTGAAACCAGGTATGAAAGAAAAAGCTCCGCTTTCCATATGAAAATCTAATTCCATACTTGGAGACAATTTTAATTCATAACTCTTAAGCCAGAAAAGGCTAAAATTATCTTTGGAGTACCTGCTCAACTGACAAAAATCAGCAAACACATTTCACAGTATTTATCTCTTACATAGAGAATTGGTAAGTTTGAGACCATTAAAGTGATCTGACAGACACACACACTTCATTACATCTCTGATTTCACATACAAACAGCAAATAATGTCATTCTAGCATATGTTGCATCTGTTCACAGATGATGACTGTTTTTAATTAATAAGTTAAAATAATTTAATTACTTTTTTAGAACTTACTAGTATTTGGATTTTCCCCCTAACACTGGTATGGGAAATTTGACTTTAGAAGGTGAAATATGTTCATTAGAAGTGCCACCGGACTTCCAACCAGCCTGAAAAATCACATTGTACTGTCACTGAAATCAGAGCTCAGGTTTCTAATCTGCATGACTATCTCAACAGAAAACAGTATTATAAAAATTATTGTAAAAATTTGGAAAGCTAAGGTAGTTGGAGATGTTTTACCAGTGAAATCAGCCTTCTCTTTTGTTTGGTCTAATAAAGGAAAGATTAAGGTCTTAAAACAGATCTTCATAGTAAGTATAGATGAGACTGCTGGGCATACACCTTTAGCATTCGGTATTCTTGAAGCATATATAATACACAACAAAATACATACGCAACATATATGATAGGCAAAAATTTATAAATACGATTTGCAACAAAGCATGGTAAGTAGCATTACATACTGTTTTAATAAGGCAATATTAAGAGCTTTAAAGTATTTATCTGGTAGGACATGCTGAAAATCAACTACAGCTTCAAGCAACTGACAGAAAACCTTACCATTCAGAGCCTCTGAACTGTACAAACTCGAGTCATGAGGCTGATACCGCTTCCAGGAGAAACCAGCGATTAGAAATTTCATTTGTAACAGACAAACATTAAATTCTATTTTAGTGTACCATTCGGGATACCTGTCCTTGAACATATTTCATAGTAAATCGTGACATGTGCTTAGTTTAACATTTATCAGTTAATTTTTGAGGTTTCAGAGACTAGTTTTATCATAGTACAGTACATAGGTTATTTCTACAACAATACTGGCAAAAGTGAGTTGAAACAACTTAGTTCAAGTAGTAAAACCACACTTCATCTCTTGCAGCACCTGTGTCTGCATTTCCTCTCTTTAAACCTATCACATCCTTTAAGTATCCTTTTCCAAAGCACCACAATAATCCACTGGAAGCATACCACTCTCATCTTTACCCTTATATAAAAACTGCATTAGAAGCTACCTAAAACTTATGCTTCTTCTCTAACTTATTTCGAAGGCATACCAGTAAATCAATTGAAAGGACATTCAATATTATTTTCTTCAAGCATAAGGATAATTTTATAATGGATGACCAGAAATTCTAACATTTCAGCAAAGAATTAGGGAAACACTTTCTGTGAGGACAAGACTCTTTGGTGCTGTAGTCCAAATTTTGTACACAGAGAAAAAGTAGCTATTTGAGTCACACAGGGCCAAGGCGTTGGCAAATTTAGAAGTTGTTCTTGAAGCGTTTACTCTTCCTTCTATAAGGCCATGATAAATAGTTTAATTACAGCACTAGAAGGGTAACAGTAATTAGTAGGAATAGCTGCCTAACAGCCTCCTGTCCCATGACACAGAAAACACAAGTAAGGAAAAAAATACAAGATTCTCTTTTAGGGCTTTGAATACCAATCAGACAGAAGTTAAGATGAAACAGGAAGACAACATATCCTTACCATCCAAAACTTGGTGCCTGCAGTAAGCTTGCCATGTTCAGAGAACATCCAGCCATGGTAGGAGAGCAGCATTTTCAGAGAGTAGCGCATTGTGACAATAAGGGCGACCCAAAGCCCTGTGCCAAAAAGTACTCCACTCACGATGTTCTGTGTTTGGTTTGACATGTAGCCACTATTCAAAACAAAAGGCAGCATATGCCAGTTAATGCCTGTTTAAGTTCCAAGGAGAAGCTGATATTGCAAACCTAAGTCTAATGGTACTACAGGCATTGCACAACTTTATGCCTGCTCACCCCGTTTTCATAAGCTCTTTTCCAAACACCTTTTCATGCAACAAGATCAAAGGCCACAGAAGTTGCCAAATGTGCTTCCCAAATACTCAGAAAACAATGCAGTAATACTGGTGTAACAACCTACCTATTTCATACCCTCGTACATCTGTTTATGGCTTACCCTGACACAACCATACCATCCCAAAACTGATACATTTTAACAGGAATAGCTTTAACAGTAGCTGCAAATAAACTTATTTCCCCTTAGAGGAACAGTAACTTTTCAGTCTACTTACGTTGTATCAAGTGTTCGGTTGATTTTAGCTATTATGCCTAAGGAAGGATCAATTTTGGCATACATTGTTGACATCACACCCACAACTACAATAAGCCAGCTAGATGGGCTAGCAGGATAAACGCCGGTGATAATTCCATTCTGGAAAGAAAAGCCTTCACATAATTTTTTCATACCAAAATGGTTGACTTCATACTACTGTGGAAAGTCATTTAGTTTTAAACAAGTAGCTAAGATTATTTAATGTTTCCTTACATATGCTTATCTCAGGAGGAGGGAATGGATTTAGTTAAATTTGACTACATAAAATTGTCACAGTGATATCAAGAATTAAAGGAACTTTTAAGTTCTCTTGTAGACATCACTAACCCTGCTGCAAGTCTTACTAAAAATACTGAAATTAACAACTCTAGAACAAATGACATTTCAACAATTCCAACTTACTGAGCTACACCTTTCTAAATGAAAACATGACAAAAATGTTCTACTGAACAAGACACTGAGAATCAGAATCAAGTTTTTTTAAATATAATTTAAATGGTCCTCAGAGCTTTATAAGAAAATTTTAATAAGACTGTTGTTAATATGTTTATGTTTTGAAAGAGCTATTGAAGAGAGCCTGTAGCTTACGTAGTTTGCTATTAACAAAACAGATACTTAACATTTATAATCCCATGAACAAAACAGTAAGTTCACAAGGATCTATATCAAATACCTCACCAGAAACAATACTGTTTAGTATAACTTGTACAAGATAGATGCTTAGGCAACTTTTTGAAAACAGCAAACATTCTCCTTAACTTGCAAATTTGATTTTGCATATTCTTTGACAAAATAAAGTGTAGTCTTGTACCTCTAAGAGATATGACATTAAAAATCACAACTAGTTGCACTTTTGACTTACGCTAAAGGACTATATAATTATACGATGCATTATGAAGAGAATGAAGTCAATTAAAGCTATTATTTATTCCTACATGTTTCATCTTGCTTTCACAGAATACATCGAAAATACATACTCTTTCAGTCTTTACAGCATCACTCAGCACTGTTTCCCTCCCTTGTGCTAACTAAACACCATGCAAATCTTTCACAATGAGGAACTTCATTTGCCATAAAGGAAAAAAAAAGTTTCCTAGAAAGATCTGAGTAAATCTAAAAAGCATTAAAAAACCCCCAATTTTGTTGGACTTTACTAACTTAGCATACCTTGAATCTGATGAACTTTTTCTTCCATGAATAGACACCAGACAGGTAAATTTGTTTGAGTGCCTCATGGCTCATACGCAGGTCAATCCCATCTGGAGTTACTGTAAATTGAAAAGCTACTGCCTGATGAGCTTCCGCCATTTTCAGAGAGAGTTCTGTCAAAAAAACCAAGTTAAAAAGTAAATATTGCCTTCTTGTTCTACAGAACTAGGGGGTAGTCCATTTCTAGAAAGATATATTCTACACTGTGATTTTGGGAAAGATTTCCAGGTAGGAAAAATTTACATACAGTGCTTGCCTCTTCCTTACAGACTACGCTTGCTCTTCAGTCTGACCGTCCGGTATGTTAATCAAGGTACCTTTTCTTTGCACCACAGCTGAAAATGGAAGCAAAACACTCATGTAATTTAAGCATTTTGGCAGTACTGCAGCAAGCTGAATATCGTGCATACATGTAACACACACACACACAAAATCAGAGCAGAGCAGGAAATGAAAACCATATCATCACGGGTACACAGCATCTGACTCTTAATGATAGAGGATATTCAGAATATGCTTTTTTTCCTACATTTTGGAAAAAAGGTATCTAAAGTTTTCACCTCAGCCAGCAAAACAAAGCTGCTTCTGGCCCTGTCTTCCTCTTGAATTTTTTTTCATATCTTAATTTCAAGCTGATTACTAATAGCACTAAGACACTATATAGTCCCTGTGGCTCTGAGTTCTGACTGGCAAAAATAATTAAAAAAATCAAAATTATGCAGAGTGGAGGAAACCAAATCACAACTGTCAGAAAAATGACCTTCACACAGAAATCTGAAACTACGATGAAATTTAATTGAACTAAGTTTAATTACCAAAAAAATATTAACATAGGTTAATATTAATATAGACAGAAGACCATCATACCACAAAGGCACAACAAACTCAAATAAAAACCACTGGAATTAAACCAGAAATATAACTGTGATTCTGTTTATATATTCATGTAGAACCTTTTCCTAATATCTAACTTAAACCTCCCCTGATACAGCTTCATGCTGTTCCCTCAGGTCCTGTCCCTGGTCACCACAGAGAAAAGATCAGTGCCTGCCCCTCCTCTTCCCCTCACAAGGAAGTTGTAACTGCAGTGAAGCCTCCCCTTGGTCTCCTCCAGGCTGAACAGACCAAGTGCCCTCAGCTGCTTCTCACACGGCTTCCCCTCAAGGCCCTTCACCATCTTTGTTGCCCTCCTTTGGACATTATATTGTGGTGACTAAAACTGCACACAATATTCAAGGTGAGGCTGTCCCAGTGCAGAGCAGAGCGGGACAATCCCCTCCCTCACCCAGCTGGTGATGCTTTGCTTGATGCCCCCCAGGACACGGTTGGCCCTCCTGGCTGCCAGGGCACTGCTGACTCATATGCAACTTCCCATCGACCAGGACTCTCATGACCCTTTCTGCTGTGCTGCTCTACACCATTTCATTTCCCAGTTTGTCTGTACATTCAGGATTGTCCCAGATTAAGAATCTGGCACTTGCCCTTGTTAAACTTCATACAGTTGGTAACTTCATAGCTTTTTTTTTTTCTGTAACCAGTATTTGAACATCAATATACTGGAAGTTACTTCTACTCATCATTAATTCAAGACTAATGTTGTTTGAGCATGTACAATTAGGTCATAGATTTTTGCAGGCACACTCTATATATAAATGATCCAAACTACGCATTCCTGAGGAGACCATCACGATTCCAAAGTCTCTTGTTCACTTTCATTTATTAGCTCACCAAAACTTTTGCCTAATAATAATCCTAAGAACAATATTCTCTTAGAAGTAAGACAAAAAGGCAGTGGAATTCATTCTCTCACATGCAGGTCAGGATTCAAGGGCAAATTTTGAGATTTTTACTGATACAAAATACAACGTTATCAATACCAGGTGTTTTAAGGTCATCCTGGCATTTCTATTTAAACAAAATGAAAAGAAAGCACAACTATTTCATTCTTTTTGAAGCTGGTGCAGTTTAGCTGGGTGCTTCAAAAGCAGTTATTATGACTGCAGTTCTGCTCCTCTAGTCTGTAAATTTTCCACTGTGTCACAGTCATCTGAAACACAAAGAACAGGTGCAAAGGTGTATGAGTAGACAACTAGGGAACATAAGCACTGGGAATGCAGCAGTAACAGTAGGCTTAGGAAAAAAATGCATAATATAGAAAGAGAAGGAGTACTAGGCAGAGATGAACAAGGTAAGTGCTGCTGCACATCATCTGGTAAGGTTGCTGACCAACAGGCAGGCATTTTGCAATATTTGAAGTGCCTATCTTTAGACCAGCCTGCAATGATCCACCTCTGCAATACAACTACTGCTACAGTGACTGATGGTAATTCACAGATCTCCCAAATCCATGAGCCACTGCTCAAGTTTTAAAAGCAGTGTTCCGGGTGAACCAGGCTTTTGTGTTTCCAGACGGGTAGTTAAAGCTCACAGTATCCTACAGATAGTATGCAATTTGATCTTCGGGAGTACAGCATTTGATTAAGACAACAAAGAACCCAAATCAGCTTTGAACATCAGTTTCAGAAGCTTTAAAACAAGCCCTCTATGCCCTAGTAACAACTGCAATTTGTAGTACTTAATGACTGAGTCACTAACAACTACTCATATGGGCCCTGCTGAAGGCAAGTATGAGGAAGTCAAAGTCAGCTGTCCATTCATTCATTTAAATTGTGCATCACCAGCTGACCTTGAGACCAAAACTGCAAGAAAGCAATAAAACAGAGACAGGCAGCAGTAATGTATGATATAACCTGGGCTCAACAGGGCTTGCAAAAGGGGACAGAATTCAAAGTTAAGAATTCACCATGTGTTTAATGGCACTATAAAGACTGGGATGAAAAAAAACTCCCAACAAACACATACAAAAAACCCCAACCATATCCGCATACAGAGAATCAGGCACCTGGATTCTTCTCAAAAAGGGCCAACGGGTTCTGCACTTCACTCATGGAATTTTGTATTCTGGAATGCCAACATCTTAAGTACAAGATATACTAGTTTTTGTTACCCTTCACCTCCTCTGTGACTTCTCAGCCTGGAAATTTGTAATTGGCCTCCTTTCTGTTTCTGAAAGGAAAGAATTTCAGGAACCCTTTCATTTTTAGGCACATGTTTTTTCACTGTCCAAAGCACAAAGATATTATAAATAGCGTTAATTGTGAACAGTCAACCTGACATTTTAATGAATTAAAATTTAGCACATTCATAAAACTAACTCACAGAATTCCTCATTCTCAAATGAAAAAATATTAATCCAGCATGAATTAATCCTTAATCAAGTAAACAAATACAGCCTGGTTCTAGGACTGTACTGCAGACCCTAGGATGCGAAACAATAAAACAGCTTGTTTCTTTTCATATTCTTTTTCTTAAGAAAACCATAAGCCTTTAAGACTGCCCTGAATTGTGATGGCTGAATACCAAAGGCTTCCCGAAGTGTCTTTCCCTGAACACTTGTTTTCCTCCTTACAGGCCAATTTAATCATAAGCCGCTGTACACTTCCCCTCCACTGCATTCCTCCGCTGCCACGTGCTTCCAACCAAAGTAGGTAAAAGGGCACAGGCTGGAGGCGCATGCCTTAGACTTTTAAACTTGACTTGCCACTGTTCCCAAGGCAGCACCCACATCAATCAGCTAACACACACTGAAACAATAGCTCCTTCTAACTTCAGGCATTTTGGCCTGCAACATATTTCTGTACAGCATATACTAATTAACCTCGTTCCCAACAGAGAGTCATAAACAACAGCTTTTGACTTTTCTAGCAGTTTGGCCAAGTCTTACTCAAAGAGGGAAAAAACCTAGCACAAAGATTTCTAAAAGTAATCTGAAATGGCTGTTTTCATTCCTTTCAGTGTCCTCTTGCAATATTAATGTATCTTCAAAAAACACACACATGACCCTTAAAATTTGCTTTATTGATCATTTAGGGTTTTTTTCACATTTATTTAAAGAAGAAAGCTGCCTGTTCCTTGCTCTTATCTGCTTTTACTCCAATTCAAACATGCCATAACAGCTGCAGATGTTTCTCCTCTTCCTTTTTCATACCTCTGCTTGAGCCAAACAAAACTTAGCACAATTTTTTTTCCATTGTTGTAAGCAAGTACTGCTATGTTGGATGCCACTTTTAAGTCAGGAAAACACACAGCATGCTAGAAAGCCTAAGTCCTGATGGTCTGAAAAGCTACGCTGCTACACCTACCAAGCATAAAGCATCTTCAGATTACTGTTTTTGCAGTTTCAGGACATTTATACTACAAAGACTGAGGTTTAACTCACAGACCTTATGACTTCAGGTTGCAGACGCTGAACAGTCTGTCTTAGGGCTTACATGTTCCTGCAGTCACAGAAGGAGATAAGAGCCGCAGCTCTGGAAAATCTGAAGCTAAGAGAGGCTCCATGTGCAGGATGCTTCCATTTAAGTCAGGCATGCAAGAAATTATAGTGGTTGGTCATGTCTCTGAAGCACATAATACAGAACACAATGTCTGAAAGACAGTGAAAGAACTACCATGTGCATTTTAAAACACACCAAGCCATGATATAAAAATTAAATGTATTACAGTACGTTGCACAAAACAATTAATTCTTGAAGAAGTTACTTTTGGGAATGCTATTGAGTATGAATCTTTTTATGTTTCTGTAGTTTTCATAAGCTTTATATGAATAAAGTGATAGAGCTAAAAAGAGTTAAGTCACCACCTATACCTCAAAAACCCCAACTCCTCTGCTTTAAGAAGATGTCACCTCTTATCTCAGAACTCATCTTAAACACTTGCTTCCCATACATTTCTTGCCTCATGCAGTCCACGTTTTTCCCCATTTCCTCTTTCTCTGGAATAGGGAAAACGCTGCCATTCCTCCTTGCCAGAAGTTCAAACATCCAGTGGAAAGACACATATTATTTATATGTAGTTTTCACATCTATAGCTCCTTTTTCTGAAAAGGGAGTAGGTTAACAGAGAAGAAAACTAGAGAGAAGTCTTATTCACATGATCCAGAACAGCTAAAACCTTGATGAAAGACTTAATCCTACGACTCTCACTTGCAAGCTACCTCAACAATTTAGTTTGAGCCTCTTCTCACAGGTTTTTAACATCTATTCATAGATTAGCTTTCATAAGCAGGGTACACAACTGTCTGTGACCAAACCAAGCTCACAAAACAATTCTCTCCAATTATTCTACTTTGACAATCAAAGATCGACATTTTTCTTCAAATAGCAATGGCTGCTGCATACAGTTTCTCTGAGTATTCTGCTATGTACCACCACACGCAGGTTTCATACTGTTGGAGCTCTCAAACAGATATCTTTGGCACCCAAACCACAGTACTCATAGATGGTGGGTAGACTTGCAGCAGTATATGTATGATGGCAGTTCTGAATTTAGAATTACCTGTATGATGACAGTTCTGAATTCAGAATTACCTGGAAGTCCTCATAACTTTATGCAGATAAAAGGTACCAGCAATAAAGCAATGAGAAGCATCTTATCATTTAGGCTCTGTCTTCTGATTTCTGCCAAGTTCCTACTAGGCAAGCTTAGCAGTAAAACAAAAAAACAACAAACCGCAGCAATAGCCTGCCCTTCAACAATTGTTCCTTCATTCCGAAAAATAAACTTACAACTTCAAATTTTAGCTTAACACTCAGGTTTCAAAAGGAAATAGACACTGGTGAGGAGAAAAGTGTGATGCTAAACCATTTAAAATTAAATTGCTTAAGGAAGCTTTCAAAATGGGAACTGGAGAGAAATATCAGAGTACATGAAACCCAATTGTAATTAGCAAACATACCTAAAAACTGTATGAAAATTTCCATTTAAAGCTAGACACTTTGAACTAAGAATGCCTTGGAAAACCAAGCAAGTACCCCAAAGTCTTGGTCTGACCCCAAAACAGTTTATTTCAAAGACAAAAGCAGGGGGCGGGGAGGGAATCTATTTCTATTAACATGCAAAACAGTAAGAGTTACTGTTTGAATGTTAAAAGCAGACACAGAGAACTGCAAAATAATTCTGGAGTTCTCACAACTTCTCGCAAAAGACTTGGACTCTGAAACCTGTTTAAATATTGAAAATGTTGAAGAAGTTTTATCCAGTATTTTAGTCCACACATAAGATCTCCCTTCAGGAGGTGAGCTTGCTACAGTTTTTGGAAGAAAAGAGACACTCAAATGTCTATTTTGTATGTTTGTTTGATAGAATAATTTGACACTTTATGGTAGATCACTGAATTCCAAGTGACTGAGAACAGACTTAATGAAATCAGAGCCAGTATCAAAACACTATAACATCTGTGCTGTGTTTGTGCTGAAACAGTGACCAAATATTTTCTCTCAGCTGTGTAAGCTATCACTATGGAAATTTGCATTTTCTACTTTCCTAAAAAAACCCAAAAATATGAATGTATTATGTTTTATACAAATCAGTAAATAACTGCTTACACTCAAATCTGTTGATTTCATACCAGATACTAAATTAAAAGAAAGAGATTTCCAAACACACAGATGTCTAGCCAATCCCTTCATGAACTACTGAGAATTTCTCTTCAGATTTCAATTATTGATGGTCTTATCAGTCCAAGCCTTCGGTACCACCACTATAAAATAATTCAGACTACCCTATAGCCACTAACTTTGCCTACATAATGTGCTTGCAATGAAATGCTGTGTAGTGAATCACAACAAAGCCAGATCCAACATCCTCAAGTAACTTGCTAGCAAACTAGTTTACATCCAAACTTTGCCACCAACTACAGCTTAATGGCAACACTGACCTATGCAGCCATCCTAGCAGTGGATGCAAATCTACAGATAATCACGGTTGCTTGAGGGTTTTTAGCTTTTGTTGAAAAACACTCATGCAACCAAGATTCTCCAAACCAAAAAGTGTAATTAAAAGTACATCACGCAGCAGGGTCTCTTACAGCATAAACGTAAAGGGTTAGAGTACTCCAAATATTTTATAAACGTAGTTGTCTGAATTCTGCAGAGGTTCTGAAGTCTATCAATCTGACACCCTTCCAGATGTTTGATGCAAAAGCAGTAGCTGTCAAACCTATTTAAAAGCTCAAAGATGGCCAAAAAAAAAAAAAAAAAAAAAAAGAAAAAAAACAACCCTGCAGATGGCTTTACAAGTACAGAGACTGAAACTGGGAGCAGTGTCTGATAAATCAAAGGTTTTCACTGCCACCCAGATGGACCTTGACAGGCTGGAGAAATACGCATGCTGAAACCTTGTTAAGTTCAACAAGGAGAAGTGCAAAGTCCTGCACCTGGGGAGGAGTAACCCCACACACTAGCACACACTGGAGGCTGACTGGCTGGAAAGCAAAGCTGCAGCAAGCTGCAGATGAGCCAGAAAGGTGCCCTTGAAGCAAAGGCAGTTAACAGAATCCCAGGGAGCACTAGGAGGACTGTTGCCACCAGGTTGAGTGAAGTGACTCTTCCCTTCTACTTCAGTGCTGGTGAGGCCCCATCTCCAAAGCTGTGTCCAGTTCTGGGCTCCCCAGTGAGAGAAATGATACTGGAGGGAGTCCAGTGAAGAGCTACTAAGAGGATTAAGCATTTGAACCACCAATCCTGCTTTTTTTATGCAGTTCTAATATAGCAGAGATACTTTAGGAAATTTAATGTAGGAGTTTTCATAAGAGATCTGCTTCAAAAAATAAACTTACAGAGTACTAAGGCCCAAACAAGAAATCTTGTGCTTCAATTGCTTTAAATGAACAGCATACCTTGAAATTCAAATTGGCAATAGCAGTCAAATATTCAAAAAGAGCAAGTTTTCTGCAACTGTCAAACATGTACTGTTACTTTGGAGGATAAAAGAAGTTGGACTTTGCAGCATGAACTCTTCAGAAAATTATTCATCTCAGTCTTTCAACATTATTACAACAACTTTTCCTTCACTAAAAAGCACAAGTGCATCATTATACATGACTTTTAAATGCATATTGGTATTTTAAACACCACTACATTGTCCAATGAAATTCCAGTAGTCTGAAGGCAGCAGGTAGACTTATGGAGCTGACCTTAAGTGCCATGTACATTGCAGCGATATGGTGGGAAATAGTAGAAACTCCTAATAAAAAATAAGGTTGAAATTTAGTGTTACATATATATCCATATCTGGACAAAACACTGACTGTTCCTATAAAATTAAAAATGCCTGTATTATCGATAATAAAACTGACATGACTTCAGTTTGCTATAAATGCAATAGTTTCAGGCACTAAAGAATGTGCTGGACAGAAGCATCCAGCACTGACTCAGTAACTCAAGGTGCCATACACTCGTATGTCAGACAGTGGAGTGGAAGCAGGCAGTCACATAAATACCAAAATTCTGCCCTAAAGCAAGAGGTTCAATTAAGTAAGGCAGCTAACCAGAGGATGCCAAAAGGGTGCCAAAAATGCTTTTACTCATGTGGACCTGGTACTCCTTTGATGCACAGGTGAACAAAATTAAAACTAAAGAAAAAGCATTGAGTTTAACAGAAATCTAAACAATCATCAAATCTATCTGGAGTTTTATGCCTTTCAAAGGAAATTCAGGTTTGGATCTATAAAATCTTCAGTAAACAGTATAAAATATGCATGTCAAGTATTTCGACATATGACCAAAAACACTGTCTGGTCTCTCATATCTGTTTCTTGGATATTCTATTAGCTAATGCCACCTTCACATATACTGCACGTCTGTAAAAAGGTATTAAGATATCAAAGCCTCGGAAAGAGAAGAGAGCATATTCATAGCTCATGTGACATTCCACAAGGTGTGGACTTCTGAACTTACTATAAAGATTAACTAGACAATTAATCGCTTGAGAATTTCTATTTCTAATAGCTTCCTTGCCTACTAACCTTCAATAATATCTAATCATGCTTCAGCATGACACAATACTTGCTGCCCTCAATTCTTACCAATAACTCAGCCATCTTACAATGACTAATCATATTTTTCAGACAGAAAATCACTATGAGAAATCTGAGAGGAGTGAAGCCAAATAATTTCCATGCAAAAATTAGTCATGCGGATTAAATTCAGTCAACAGGGCTTCTCAGGTGAACCTAATGACTATGGCATAGAAAGAACACAGAAACCAAAGAATCACTCTCCTCTAGAAGCTGAATTAACACAGCATTCAATCAGTTATCACTTGATCTGATGAAAACAAAGTTAAACTGACAGGTGTTCTC
Source organism: Sclerurus mexicanus (assembly GCA_013396755.1). Lineage (NCBI taxonomy): Eukaryota > Metazoa > Chordata > Aves > Passeriformes > Furnariidae > Sclerurus > Sclerurus mexicanus. The sequence goes on along the minus strand of VWZF01001537.1, from coordinate 27,088 downwards.
ATGACACTTTAGTTGTGACAAGTTCTCATACTTGGTTACTGCTAATCATTGGCTCCAATCCTTCCCACTCTCACCTACACCTGACAGTGTGGTCTCTTGGGATTGCAAATGTCTCTAAGGATTTCCCACATCTAAAAGATGAACAAATGCTGTGGTTCAAGCCAAGGTGGAGAACTGAATGCATATATTTTCCCAGGCACAGCAACACTAGGACCCACAGCAAACAGTTTGAAATCAGAACAGCTAAGAAGTCTGTAGCAACTTGCTGTCCCACTGACAGCTTGTGTCCTGACCTCGGCAGTTCTCCAAGATCACCTCCTTTGGAACCTTGGGCCAATTTCTTTATCCCCGTCACAAGTGGTAAACTGCTGCAACAGGTGTATGCGCATGGAGGGAGATAAAAAACAGACCAATGAATAAAACACAAACACACCCAAACAGATCTCTTCCTTAAAAGCCAGCTTGAGATCTATTTGTCACACACAAATCTTCTGTCCCAAAAGCTCACTGCAGCTGAGATCTTGAGTAAGTTAGGACACACTGAGAGGCAGATTCATTCCAGTGCTGCTAGCTCCTAGCAGACATTTCACAGCAATGTCAAACAGTCAGTTGTAGCTCTCAAGTACAAAGTCAAGAAAAGCAGTCTGAGCTTTGATTCACACACAGCTTTCAACTGCTCAGAGGGACTATATCAAACTGGAATCATTTCAGAAAACCTAATGCCAATGGAGAAAACAGTCACAGACAGCAGTTCTCAAACACTATTTTCCATTACACCATATGAAACTGTTTACACTGAACATGTCTGAGATGGTGAGGAACTATGGAGTGACAGAAAGTTCATCTGCTATCCACTCAGTCATTTGTGAGGCCTCAAGCTAGCAACCACTAGCTACTGTGGCAAACTCAGGGGCCAGACTCCAATATCAGTTTTAGCTTTCAGTTTAAGACATCCAACCAAGTGTTTGCGTGCAGGCTTTAAACTCTCATTAGACTCTACACAGATGCCATCAAGGTTTCTTGGAGAGATGCTCACAGAACAAACTGTTTTCACTGGCACTTCCAGGAGAAAAGCCACAGTGAGTAAGTTGTCTTCTCACCTGATCAAACTGGAGACAGGCAGAGTAGAGGAGATTGGCTATAGCAAACAATGTGTTAATTGCAAGGCTAACCCTAAGGAATCCCTACAGTTTCTGGATCATATGACCTCTCTTCTCAATAGCATGCTGCTGTAAAAGATAGTTCCAGAATGGACACTTCAACAAATAAACAACTCCCCCCAAAAGCTCCCAACAAACACAAACCCCATATTCTTCACATCAAAACAGAAACTTTTACAACTGCTGTATTATTTCTACGGAATTTTCCCCAGTACAAGGTAGGACATACCATACTGTTCCTAGGCCTCTTAGATCATTCTGGTATGTACTGCAATACGTGTTATACTGTACACATCCCAGCAAGCTACATCCTTTGACAATCCAGAATAATATTAACGAGTAAGAGAGAAGCATACTCTACTAAATCACTTCAACGAGTAAGAGAGAAGCATACTCTACTAAATCACTTCAACGAGTAAGAGAGAAGCATACTCTACGAAATCACTTCATAGTTATCATACCATGTAGAAACCTTCCCCATCCCAAATAACTAGGCTCTAGATCTGGGTTTCTTTTTAACTGCTATAAAAGACATATCTAGGCATTTAGATTATATACGTTTTATCCTTTTTCTCTCCCTTTGAACTTAATGAGCTTCTATGAAGTAAACAAGAATTACTATCTTCTCTATGACAACAAATATTTCTGGAATGGCAGGACTTTTATGAGACATACAAGATGTTACATTTTAGGATTAGGAGG